>JAKWJA010002499.1:28271935-28866324 GCA_027704765.1 Solanum habrochaites | reverse complement strand
CACCACCGGATTCGTCAGGGATGAGCTTAATGCTTCTATCTGGACTGGATCTCCTTCATCCGTCTTGATGCCTTGAAGTTCGGAATAGAATAGCTTTTATTTTTTTTAGCTCTTAGATTACTCTTGTTTAGTATAATGATTCATAGATGTTCTTGTGGATTGATGACTTCCAGATTTTGGGGAATTAATAGAGTGAATTTTTAGAAGTATTGAATTTTCTTTTTATTTATGAGTTTAAAGTCTTCCCATTGATGTCATGTTGTATTTAAAATTGACATGATAAGGTTTAGATTGGGTTTCGGTTCGCCACATAGGAGGGTAATATGTGGGTTGCGAGTTCGTGCTCGGTTTTGGTATGAAAATCGACTCTATAAATTCGTAACGAAATGCAGGACGGACCGTCACGGTCTTCAGTGGAAATCCACTCTCTGACGATTGCGACGACCTGCAGGGCCGGACATCGTAGGCACGACGGGCCGTCAAAGTGCGCAATCCCAGTCTGGGTTCGGATTTCTTTATACGTTTTTTAAAGGACGTGTTGACTATTCCTGCTTATTATAAAGTTAGAGGGGTTATGGTAATAAGTCAAATTTTACTTGGGGTTAAACGAGGTAACCTTAAGGTAATGAGTGGCGTGTTATTATTGCCATCTGGTGATTCTTAATTATATTACTAATTGGGTAAAAAAGAGGGTTTGGATTAAGAATAAATAGAAAGAAACAAAGAGAGACAGAAAAAAGAAGAAGAGAATCGAGTTAGGAGAGAGAGAAACGAAGAGGATAGCAGGACTGGAGAGATAGCTTGTGATCGCATTCTTCGGTGGAGGTAGGTTTATGGGTTTTTACATCTTCGTAGGGGGTAAAACTCTAATTAGCGAAATGCTATGTGTTGGGTAGTATTTGTAGAGTCTTCTTATGGCTTAATCGTGTATGCTGATGTATTTTTTATATGATTGTTGATGAAACAAGCAGTGATGAAGCTATTGAATCACCCCCCCCCCCCCAAATCTTGTGATATAAACCTAATCTCTGTTAATGATGATGCCTTGGTGTATTAAAAGAAGGCTTGATAAAACTAATAAAGGATGCAGATGATGACGCCTTGGTATAAAAGAAGGCTTGATGAATAATAGAAGAGATTAGGATGGATTGTCACGTTACCGACACATAGAAATTAGTGGGACGGGGTCACGAACCGAAACATAAGATGTTGTAGGGGATCGGAGTTGTTCACGTACGGACACATAGATTAGTGGGACGGTATCACGACCGAACGTTAGATGTAGGGGATCGGGAGAGAGTGTCACGTACCGACACATAGAATAGTGGACGGGTTCACGAACCGACAGTAGGATGTAGGGGATGGAGTGTCACAGTACCGACCACATAGAATAGTGGGAGGGTGTCACGAACCGACACGTTAGATTTGTTAGTGGATCAGAGTGTCACGTACCGACAGCTAGAAATTTGTGGGACGGGGTGTCGAGGTTCTGACACATAGTAGTAGGGGACGGAGGTCACGACCGACACAAGAGGGAAAAAAGATAATTGAATCTTGAAGCATGCTAATATTTAATAAATCTAAAGAAAGCATGTATCCCAAAAGAGTATGATGTGGAGGCTTGAGTCCTCATAGATATGATCGGTGATATTATAATGGATATTTGTACTGGTTGCTATCACATGTTAAGAAATATTAGTTGATTTTATGGATATTATATGAGATAATTGCTTTCTATTTTGAGTTGGAGATGATCTCTACTAAGTACTTGTGGTTGTTACTGACCCCCTTACTTTATGTTTTCTTCTTGTATATTGTGGTATGCAGCAAAAGTGCCGTCATCTTCGGACTAAACAGTAATTCTGAGCCACGTCTGTTCGTCACACCGGATCTTTCAGGGGAGCTACATTGCTTATAGCTGGGACTGGATCTCCTTCCTTATGTCTTGAGGCCTTGAAGTCTGCAGGCACATAGACTAGATTTTATTTGTTTTGCCTCTTCGAATACTCTTAGTTTAGTAAATTGATCATAGATGTTCTTGTGGTGATGACTTCCAGATTTTGGGGAATTAATAGATTGTTGAATTTAGAAGTTATTGATATTGTCTTTTAATTTATGAGTTCAGTCTTACGATGCTTTTGTTGAATTAAAACATAACATGAAAGGTTAATTTGGTTGGTATCTCACATAGGAGGGTAAAGTGGGTGCAAGTCGCGGCGAGGTTGGGTCGTGGACAAAACTTCATTAATGCCTAAGAGGTCGTGGTTTCGTTTCCCACATGCCTCCCCCTGAGTTTTCTTTTATTCTCCTCACCTTAATTTGCCTATGAGGTCGTTGGGTCGATTCCCACATGCCTTCCCCCATATTTTTCTTGGATTCTCCTCCTCATAGGATGGCGAAGGTGGGGGTTAGAATCCCACTCCTCCTTCTTCTTTTTTTCTTTTAAGTTACATTTTTCCAGCCAATACATGGTGCGAATCTCATCCCATATTATTTTTACTTCTTTTTTCATGGTTTTAACAGGGGAGTCACGGGCAATCCCCATGACCTCCACTGTTGTATAATTTTGGCAAACATTTTGAAACCCTCTTTGCTGACCAAAAAAGTCATCACTAGGATTTAGAAATTTTCTTTTAATTTTTCAGCATTTCTTCCATCAAGTTACAAACGTAAGTCTTGGGAGGAGAATTTCGTAGGCAAGAACGTTTAGATGCGGTTTCATGGATTCGTTTAGACAAGACATGATACCTCAATAAAGCAACAATCAACTGATAGGGACATCCACATTTTTACACATCAAATGTGTTCATGAAATAGAAAAGGAGACTATCATGTCATTTGAAAGTCCTTTTAAAGCATGAAAAAACAGAGCCCACTGCAACTCACGCATACACACGTAAAAACTTTCGGAAACATTCACATAAGTCCACATAATTTAAAACATTACACTATAAAAACACCTAATTATACAAAAAAAACAAGTTTCATCCCCAGATTTCTACCAGCAAACAATAACCAACTGATGATTTAAATGGAGCTATGCTTAGGGAATACAACAGGGAACCATCCCTAGTTTTTTTGGAATGAGTTCGTTGTAACTTAAGGGGGTATCTGGGAAATTCCAAAGATGGGAAGAGAATCCATTACCTTTTGATGTTCACAACCTTGACTTGGTTTCCCAAAGAAGAACCTCCTCCAAACACGACGTCCAACACAAAAAAGTTTCAACACCAAACTGACGGAAAACCTTCTCTTGGGCCTTACGTGAATTGAAGTAAAAATACAATGTCCTTTTAATTTAAAATCAGCTAAGTACTAATAAATATAAATAATTACCTTAATTTACCAACTTAAATTAAAAACAATTTTAATTCACTGCTTCAACCTTGGTTCGAACCCCGGGTGAAGGCAAAAAGATTACTTCAACGGTCCAATTTCAGCCCTCTCTCCAAACAAATGACCCTTTCCACATGATTAATAATAAATAATTAATATAGGGTGGGTATAATTACGATACTACCTTAGCCTGGAAAAAAAGGCCATTTTTACCCAGGGACCCATTAAAAACATAAGATTTCCTCTTTTTAAGGCCGGTAAAGATTCCTTCGAGTAAATCTTTGGTTATTCAAGAGCGCCTACATGGTGGACCCAAACCTTTACTAGACCAACTTATCCCCAAGTTAGTTTGGATTGATTTGTATCAAGGGTTCCGAGGTCTGGTTATACGCGCATCAATCCGTTTGAATCCCGGTCTAATCGTTTGGCATTCTAGGACCATTAAGCATTACTTAGCAACCATTGTAGGTTGCTTATATTACAAAAATACAAATCTGATATGCAAGATAGTGTGATAGGTGTCTGGAATTGAAAGTATGCACAAAACATAAAATAAAGGGGTCCTTGAAAATGATGAAAGGAAAAGTACGGATAGTGAGAAGAAACAAGTTAAAAAAAAAGACTGTTACGTGAGAGGATTAATCTTCATTGTGTATCATATATGTCACACCCCTTTCCGCGAATGCGGAGGCGGAATATTTTTTCAATTTAAATGACTTTATTTATTAGGAATTATTTTGATTTTTACAAATTCACCAATTGGAATTGAGTTATGGTGTTCCAAGTAACATTTTTGTTTAATCCCTAATCAAAAGGAACTGGCTCTTTATATGGTCTATGAACCAGAAATTCTGGTAAGCAATATTGTTGACCGAGGGGAAGGTACTAGGCATCCCTTGAATCCCGTGATTCTATCACGGTCGCTTTTATTGACTTATACTTATTTTTCTTTTTAGATATATTTGATCTGCTACAGTTTTGCTCATAATTTTATTGTTGAATTTTATTAGTCTTAAACCGGATGCATAACTACATTCTCGATCTTGACGTTTAGAGACATAACTGACTTCTTCGCATTTAACCAAATAATTGTTTATAAGTCTTATGTTAAATTGCTCGAAATTTAATATTTTATGGAGAGTTGCATTACCGCATCCTTGAATTATTTTTAAATGTATCAAGAAAGATGTGTAAAACAACATTTCTAATTGAAACAAGATTCTTGACATGCCTAAAACACATCTAATGGTATAAGAAAAATAGTAAAACAAAAGCAAAATAGAATAAAAAAATTTAAACTTTAATTTAAAACTTCAGGAATATCAAATTCCTATATATAGATATTTTGGTAGTCTTTTCTTTTTGTTCACTCTGTAAAGCTACTATGAAAATTAGGCCCACACATATTATACTTTATTTTTATATTAAAGTTAATTTTGCATGCAAATATTATAATATCTCATTAAACCAAAAAAACAATGACAAATTTCTAAAATAAATCTATTTCTTTTTTGGACAAATAAACAAAAATAATTTTCATCAAATAAAACTATTTTAAAAAGATATAACTCTTAACACATTCTTCATATCAATCAAATTATGAATAAAAAAAAATGTAAGAACTACTAAATAATTACATCGAATTTCATCAATAAACAAGGTAAAGTTGAACCACAAATGAAAACAAAAGTACCACAAAGTCTTAACCGAACCATGATTAGAACATTCATAATTTTCTATGTGATGGTGTTTGTGATGTTTCTTCTTCCTTTATGTTTTGTTTTGTTGCTGGTGTGTGGTGTGTTTTGATTATCTTTTATTGCTGAAATTTTCTGATTTTTTCCTCTTTCTTTTTTTTTCCTCTTTTCGGTTTACTTTCTCTACATATTTTTGATCTTTTTTTTAGTGTTGTAGTATGTCTGTACATATGGGTGTGCATGGTGGGTTGTGTGTATTGTAGTCGTGTGTGTTGTGTGTGGGGAGTGTTTTAGTGGGGTGTGATAGGAAATGGGAGGGGAGGGGGGGATAAGTGTAGCGGTGTAGTTTATTGTGTTTTGTTTTTTATATTTTTGTTGTTAAATTATAAAACATAAAAAAATCTTAAAAACTAGAAAAATTCAAATAGCTACATACAAATTATTTTATATCACTAACTTATTATGAAAATTGTTGATAAATAAAAGTAAAAAAAATATACTTAACGTGTTCATTCTATTTTGATAGTCTTCATATTTTTCACTAAATATAATAAATAAAATAAAATAAAATTAAATAAAACGTTAAAATATGAGATTTAAATTTTTAAACAAAATATTTAAGCACTAGCAATGGTTGTTGTAAAAACATTAGTTCGGTGTTAAAAAATTATGTGTCTACAGTCTGCCCCTCTTTGTCTGAAAAGACGAAGAAGTCAGTTTTTTTGTGCTGACAAAGAAGTAGACTAGGACAAGTTTGGACGGGACCGCTCATTTAAAGAAAAGAAACTATGCGACCGAGTCTTGTGTGGGCAGCCTTACACATTTTGTGTTGTTAAGAAATGGTCATGGTTAGTTCAAGGAGATGAGTGCTGAGGTTGGGAGTTAAAGTGGAGGTTCCTTCCATCGAGGCTCCAGATTGCAGACATTTATCCTTTCAAAAAAAATAAAAAGATACGAGTCAAAAGAACAAATAAATGTACAGCTACTCTCGCTTTTCTGAGTCTTCATTGAATCTACAACTTTAAGATTCACCTTTTTGGGGTGGTGAGTATCTTGACCTTGAATGGATTGGAGGCTGAACTTCCCACTCAGGACAGAGCTTTTGACATCTTCAAAATGACAATTGAAGCTTTCTCTTGAATGGACTACATGTTTTTCTTGAATCAGGAAGGTGAATAGAAAAAAAAATGTATCAGGAAGTCAGACTGTACAGGCATAAAAAGGAAGAATTATTTTGGCTGATAATGGGATTGGAATATTTAGAAAAAGTTGTGAAAATGATGTTCTTGAATTTCATATCAATGTTTCCCTTAAAGAAATCTAAAAACCATCACAAACAAAAAAACTAAACAAAATTTAGCCCAGTTCTCACTGGAAATATTTTGTGAGTTATTAGCAAATGTAAATAAAAATATAAACCCAGACTAGAAAGTGCTTTTCCTACGAGAGAATAAAAATAACGTCTCAAACTAGGAATTGTTTTCTAGGAGAAAGATTAAATTTAATTCCATTATGTAGGAGGTCCTGGTTAAACCTTTGTTCCAGGAGGGTCCTGTTAATAGTCCCATTATCAGGATAGTCCTGTACGGCTATATTCTCGTGTTTTAGGAGGGTCCTGCCTTACACTATTCTCATTGTTAGGAGGGCGGTCCTGACTAATCTAACTTCCCATTATTTAGAAGGGGGTTCATTGCACGCTAATTTCTTATGTTAGGAGGGTCCTGCTGCTCTTATTCCAATTGTTTAGGAGGGTTCTGCTAATCTACTTCCCATTGTTTAGGAGGATCCTTCTACGCTATTCTCATTATTTAGGAGGGTCCTGCTACTCTAATTTTCATTGTTTATGAGGGTCCTTCTATTCTAGTTCTCATTATTTTGGGAGGGTCTTGCTACTCTTATTCTCATTGTTTATGAGGGTTCTGCTAATTTACTTCCCATTGTTTAGGAGGGTCCTGCTACGCTAATTCTTATTGTTTCGAATGGTCTTGCTACTCTAATTCCCATTTTTTATGAGGGTCCTGTTTTACTAATTCTCATTGTTTAGAAGGGTCCTGCTATGCTAATTCTCATTGATTAGGAGAGTCCTACTACTCTAATTCACAATTTTTAGGAGGGCTTTGATTGCTATTGTGTGTATCATGTTTAGTAGGGGTTGCTACTCTAATTCTTATTGTTTAGGAGGGTCCTGCCACTCTGAATCATCAAATAGAATTAACATAACATTTAAATTTTTAGTTTTAATTTTGTTATTATTTTTTTATAATATAAAGTTCTTATCTTAAAAATATAAAAATGAAAAATAACTGCCTCAAACTAAATAATGTTTATTCTAGGACACAAAATAAAAATAATAATAATAATAATAATAAGGTCCCCAACTAGGAAGTGATAATCCTAGGAGAAAATGAGAAATATATGTCTCAGACTAGAAAATATTTGTCCAAGGAGAAAAAATACATGTAATTATTTTATTTTTTTTGCAATAATGTTTACAAAAATTTTATGTCTTCCCATTTTTTAAAATTTTATAATGACGGTTGTTGATTTGAGGCATGGCTTTGGAATGATAATTGTTCCTGTTGTTTCCCATGTTGAAATTAATTTTAGATTGAGATAGACTGCTTTACATCCGCTAATTCCAAAACTCACCTTGATAATCGGAAAATATTATCTCTAATTGTGGTAGAACTTTGCAACTTCAAATTTGTCATATTGGTTCCTAGTCCAAACAATCATGAATCTGTATCCAAATAAATTATTCAAAAAACTGTCAATTTTATGACCAAGGTACTATGTATGTCACTATTTCATGAAAACCATGTCACATGTGATGTGCTTACCACACTTTGTTATGAGCAGTTCAAACAAATGTATACCATTTGAGATTCATTTCTGGATGCTTTAATGAAAACTAACTAAAGGAAGAAATACAAAACGAATTGAGTTATAAAAAATAACAAAAATGAATGAAAGAAAAATTATTCCTTGTGAGGAAAAATATTAAATAAAAAAAATAAAAAGAGACTCATTTGAGAGTGATGCTCAATTCAAATTATTATGAAATACATGTGAGATTAAATGAATTGATCTGTACAATCAATCTAAACTTTATTTTCGTAAAACTTTAAGCCTTTTGAAGTCATGCTTTTATAATCCAATCTTGTTCTAGATTCATGCCTCACCTTCAACTTATGGTGCCTCAAAATGTTTTTCACCAAAGCTCTCACTTATTTTGTGTATTTCTCACTCATCATCGTCTTATTGTGCCCTGAGGATTTCACCAATAAGGACTCATCCATTTTTAACTTTCTCTCAACACAATTTGATGGCTTAAGTACTTTGAAGGATCTTCATTGATAAGATCTCTCATTTTTCACTTCTAATACGTAAGGGACATGAGTTTTCTTTATATGATAATCAACACTCAAAAGGATTACTGGAGTTGTTCATTGTTAAAAATTGATGTCAGAACTTTATTTGATTGTAACGTGGCTTTTGGATAGGATAACAAATAAAGGATGTCATAAAGGACTCAAGATATGCAAGTAAAGGGTGAACACTCACAACTCTTGGAATCGACACTTTTGTTATATCATAATAATAAAATATAATTAATTAATAATAATAATAATAATTAATAATAAATAATAATAATCATAATAAACTGAATACTCGACACTCTTTTATTACTATGTTGGAGTACAAATTGTGTTATCTTTATATTATTATTATTACTATTATTTTATATTATTATTAGTATTAAGTATTTTAAATTACTATTATATTATTGTTGTGGTTGTATATTATGATTATTATATTATTATTATATTATTTATATTTGCCCCAGCTTTTGTGAGATGAGGACCATTTTAGATTTCTTTTCTGGTGGACCGAACCTTTATAATAAGGTTGGTAGTTCTTTTTCAAAGCAAGAATCATGTCAAAGCTAGTTAGAAAAAATTTTTCTTGTGTTATGATTTTTTCAAACCTTTTTACTTTTTTTCTTGATTCTTTTTTTTTGATTTTTTTTTGAATTTGTGACTTTTTTTTGGATTGTAGTTTGACTCCAAAATAGGGGAATAAAAAGAGAATAAGATTAAGGCTCAAAAAAGGTAGCAAAAGATTACACAATTTTTGGATAGTGGAATGAAATTCCTTCGTCATATCAATTACTAAAAATGTCATGTACAAGCATGCTCTTTAAGATGTGAAGTGAAATTCAGACATTATCTCTTCGCAATGTATGCATTGTTGGATATGTATACATTTGTCATCTTGAAATCTCCATCAGAGTAATAACTTTTTGTCAACAAATGACATATGTCAATATAAACAAAATATATTCGTTCACGCATTTTTCACTATTAAAGGATTTATCAAGGTGTTTAAGTCCTTTATTTATTTCCTCGAATGTATTTTTTTTAAAACTTATATGGAGTATACATTCCATGAGTAGATATCATCTTAAGATATCACAAAATCACATTGCAGATCATGTCACAAAAATTGAATTGAAAAGAAATGTACATGTGAAAATCCAAATAGAACCTATCAAAATGACACAAGATAAATATTATATTAAGATAAACGAACTTAGTAACCAAATTACAGACTATATTTCAGGTACAACTCTATAATAACCCAAACCACGACAAGACTCAACAAACAAACACATAAATGAAATGATAGAAAAGTCTAACTTACTAAAATAAATTAAAAATAAATTCAATAGCATAAATGATGAAAAAAATAAATTATCCATAACTTTTTTTTAGAATAAACAAAAGTGTATCCCCATAATAGAGCCTGATTTCTTAGCCACTATTTTGCATACAGCTTCAAATGACATCAGTTAATTTCAATTGTTTGTCTTGAGAATTAAGAGAATTGTCATATTGTTTGTCATCCACATATCATTTTGATGAAGGGTACATATTTTTGCGCCGGTGGTAGAGGATTCTAGTAAAGTTTCGGGGCCATCATTTTGACCACAATCCTCTTTGTTTGCACATTCTTCTTCAACCTTCTTAATAAGTTTCGATGTATATTCATTATTGTTGCCTTGGAGCATCAGGAATGGTATGAATCCACGTATTGTAGTATTGAACCCTTATGTATTGGGGTCACATTAATTTTGAGGGAACGAAATCTCTATCTCTTACAAATTGGTTTAAGCTTATTAAATAAAATTGTGTAAGACTCTCTAGTTGGTATGAAATTATTTCTAGGCCTTTGACCTCCTTCAAATCCCTGTCTCAGACGGAGATTATAAGGTGCTAGAAAACTTTGAGAAGAAGGACGAACATTTTGATGTGTTGGTGCTCGTCATTGAGGATAGTTTGGGGAATATGCATATGGTTGTGCACCATAGACTACATATTGGGGTGGAACAATAGAATATTGTGTGTATTGCATGGCCATATAGTTATGGTATTGAGGTGGTGCAGATTGATAAACTGGACCCCTTGGACTTTTTTGTGTCTGACACAACATTCATTACATCCTCCTTCAGTTTCATTCCCTTGTGTGGTGCCTTTCAAAGAAGCTTGACTAACAATATTTTTAGACTTGATGTCATTTTCACCATTTCATCAAACTTGATAACTTCGGTGAATGTTTTGACAACAACAAAAAGTAAATAACGAAAGTATTCTAGTTCTTGCTCTTCAAAAAAAAAAATCAATCATTTCAGACTATTTCATTGGTGGCTGAACTTTCGTAGTTTGCTCCCTCCACCTAATATCATATGCACAAAAAAATTCAATGGTATTTTTCCTCATGTTGGCCAATGAAGTACGATCGGGTGAAACAAACTATGCCAAATGTTATATGGACATTGTTGAACAAACAACAGCCAAATCATCAACATGTAGTCAGTTAGAAGTATCTTGATCTATGAACCATTTGAGGGCAATTCACGTTAACTTTTACCCCCCCCCCAAAATAAGTCTTGAGGCAACTCTATTCTGTGTTAAGGCCCCCTCTAATTGATTACCAATATACTCATTAAGAGATAGAGGATCTCCATTTCTATCACTCTACCCACAACTACCAGAGTTGTAAAACCGAAGGGTAGATGAACATGGGAAAACATGCATAAATCATTGAATGAGACACTTTTTTGACCTCCATGCCCTTGCATATCTCTTACACTTTGTTCCAAACTTTTCATTTTCCTAGACATTTCTTCGTGTTCATCATTTTTCAGCTTCAACAGGGGAACTATACTGATTAGTGATAGGGTAAGATCCTGGAAATTTAAAAGTCACTTCACAGTTATAATCTCGATCATATTGAACTTTAGGTGGAAAATCCTTGTCGGATTTTAACTTCATTATAAGTTGTGGGACTCTATTATTCGGCGCAATTTTAAGAGTGGATTACACATCATAGGTGTACTCAAAGGGCGCACCGTAATAGTTCCTGTTATGTTGGATGCGTCAGAATAGGGTCCAAAATTGGGGTTAAAAATTGGATCATTTGTCGATAGTAGGATAGGGGGTGACATATTTTAATTTAGATAGTCACAAATTGAAGACGGTGCAGTTTATCCGCTTATCCAAGATTCGTACATCTTTGTCATTTGCTGTCTTAATACTCTAACCTC
This sequence comes from Solanum habrochaites, assembly GCA_027704765.1. Classification (NCBI taxonomy): domain Eukaryota; kingdom Viridiplantae; phylum Streptophyta; class Magnoliopsida; order Solanales; family Solanaceae; genus Solanum; species Solanum habrochaites. The sequence continues at coordinate 28,854,684 of JAKWJA010002499.1, read as the reverse complement.
TTCTGTTGACTCTTTTTCTTGGGAGGATATCTGGTTTCAGGCCTCATCATTGTTCGAATCATTTTCGTGTTTCTGAACCATTATATTTCTCCCTTTTGACCTTGTAATGTAAGGATGAGATGTCAGTTTAACCACAAACCAACCACTTTAATTTGACTGCATGCATGAATGATAAAGTTTGTTAGTGTTAGACATTTCTTAATTTTTAATTTATTAGAGTTTTCATAAAAGATTTTGATAATGCACTCATTAAATCTATAAAATGCTTGCGAGCCTGAAAAGATCATTTGCATTTTTGTTCTAAAAACTTAATAACTAATTTTTTTTTTGTATCTATTTAATTTTTCTTAGATGAATTCATATATTTTTCTTTTGAATTACTAAAACAAAACTTTTTATTAATTAAAAAAAAAGTTAAAGCTTTCTTCCTTCTCTTTTTTTTTTTGAATTTTTGAAAGTATTTTGTTTAAAGATCACCGAAATCAAAGAGGGTTGCCTACGTATCTCATTGGGATGAGAATTAGGTGTTCCTAGTTCGCTCAAATTGAACGTGTTTACTTTTGTTATTATATAAATACTTGACTGACAAATGCAAATTCTCAAAAAAGTATATTATTGTTTTGTAATTTTTAATTAAGAACATTAAAAAGACAATTTTATAAATATATTTTTGTAAATTTTTGGGATTAAGAAAATCTTGTCATTTCATTTTTTTGAAAATAAAAATAATATATAATACTAATAAAAGAGAAATAATTCGTATGTTGTTTTATAAAAATGTGCAAGTAACATTTTTATTACACTAATCACACCAAATTGGAATTAACTTATAGGAGAATTTCTATGTAAATGCATTTTTCATTTCATATAGCACAAAAATCATTAAGTAGTCAGAAGTAAGAGAGTTAATATTTTTCCACAATGTACTCAATTTTATTTCCGAGGCTCCACTAAGTTTATTTTTGTCACGACCCAAAACGGGATCGCCATGGCACCCACACGATCCTCTCTAGTGAGCGAAACCAAACCAATCTAAACCTTAAACATTTCCATAGGTAATATCCCTTTTGTTATAATGAAAGTAATGCGGAAGACTTAAACTCATTCAAAAAACCAATTTAATACCTTCTAAAATTCAACATCTATTATATACCCAAAATCTGGAGTCATCACCACAAAGAATCTCTGATCAAATTAATAAACTAAAGAGTATTTCTAAAAAGCTAAAAAGAACAAAAAGCTAGTCCATATCGAACTTCAAGGCATCAAGACAGAGGAAGAAGATCCAGTCCAACGGTAGAAGCATTAGCTCACCCTGATAATCCGGAGAAATGAAAGACTGGCTAGAGTCTAATGTTGAGTCGAAGATGACGGGCACGTGCTGGCACACCTCCACAAAAATAAAAAGATAAACAAGAAGAAGAAAAAATAAAAGTTAGGGGGTTAAGTACACACAGTCACTGAGTAGGTATCATCGGCCAACTAAAAAAAAGAAAGAATATACTCAAGAGATAACATCATAAAATTCAACTAATATTCTAACAGGGTGAGAGCAAACAAGTAGTAAACATCATGATAATATCACCGACTCACAATCTATGGGACTCAAGCTCAACACAATACTCTTTTTGGGAATAATGTCGTTATGATGAGCTATATAGCATCTTCAAGATCATCTATCTATATTTCTCTTTTTGTCGTTACGTGACCACTGCCGATCCCTGGGTTCTTGTCTTTATGCCTATTGTGTCGGTACGTTGACAATCCGAATCCCCTATATATGTGTCGGAAGTGAAACTACGATCCCCTAAATTACGTGTCGGTTCGTGAACACCGATCCCCTAATCTAGTCGGTTCGGACAACGAGCACCTAAAGCTACGTGTATGGTTCGTGACACCCGATCCCGAAATCTACCTGTTGGTTGTGACACCCGATCCCTAACGCTCATTCTATCAAATTCATCAAAGCCTTCTCTCTTACCAAGGATTTCATCAATTTGATTACTTTTTAGTCATTCAAGCCTTCTTTTATACCAAGCATCATCGTTAACAAGAGATGAGGTTGTTTTATCAAGATTTGGGATTCAATAGCTTCATCATTGCTTGTTCATCACAATCCTCTAATAAAATCGATCCATGCATGCACACAATAAGGCATATAGGAAGACTTTAGAATACTACCCAACACATAGATTCGCTATAAGAGTTACTACGAATAGCCATAAATAACCATAAAACTACTCCACCGAATGATTCGTGATCAAGCAAGCCAAATTCTTCAAATCCTGTTGGTCTCTTGTTTTCTCTCTCTCTTGCTAGATTTCCCTCTCATTTCTGTCTTTTTCTTTTCATATTCAACCCTCTTTCTTTTACCATAATTAGCATATAATTAAGTATAAAAGATGGCCAATAATAACCCACTAATTAACTTTAAGGTACCTAATTGTAAACCCCAAGTCAATTAGATTATTAACATTACCACCATTTATATGAAAGCAAGAAATAGTCCAAAACGACCCTTAAATATATAACCGAAACCTAACCCAGCCTGGGATTGCGCCGCCTGTGGACGGGCCGCGTGCTATTCTGTTTTTTTTTTTTGTGACGTTCAGAGAGTCTCTCTCAGTACTAGATTTTCTTTAATTTCTAAGTGTTGGGGAACGAGGGACCCTCGACGTCAGCGTGCCCATGACAGTCTGTAGTGGGGTGTCTTGTCTAAGCCAGTTTTCCAGAAATAGAAATAAAAGTCTGATGCTCAAAAGACGCGCTAAAACAGGTGCGTACAATAGATTACATTACCCATCGTTCATCTCGAAACGATACGAGAAGTCAAAACAAGAGTGAAAAGAAGTACCTGAATCTGTAAACAGTGTGGGATCTTTCTTGCAATCAGCCTCCTTCTCCAAAGTGGAATTTCAACTGGTCGATTCTTCCATTGCACCTTAATGGATGCAATATCCCCGATCTAATTGCGGAATTCTCATCTAAGATGGCGCAACAGGCTTTCTCATCATAAGAAAGATTTAATCAAGTAGAACCGATTCCCAACGAATGATCGTAGTTTCCATCCCCATGGTACCTTTTCAAAATAGACACGTGAAATACCGGGGCAACTCCTGAGGAGTGTGGAGGCAAGGCTAGTTCATAGCCAAATCCCCTACTCGCTTCAGATACTTCAAATGGGAACCCACGCCCCATATACCTTGGACTAAGCTTACCTTCTTTAGCACACCGCATCACCCCTTTTCATGGGAGACACTTTAGCAAGACCATGCTAAACTTCCATGAAATCAAGTCTCTAACTTCGATCTGCATATCCTTTTGCCTACTTGAGCCGCTAAAAGCTTTTCTTGAATAGAATTTCACTTCCCTATTGGGATCCCTCACAAGAGTCAGTGCCCAAGGTCTAACCTCGAATTGCATTCAAACCAACAAATGGGAGACCTACATCTCCTCCCATACATGCTTCGAAAGGAGGTTATATCTAGGATATTGAGTGATGTGATAGCTATTATGTATTGAAAAACTCCGCTAAGGGTAAGAAGTATCCAATGACCCCCGAATTCTATCACACATGTTCCGAAGCATATCCTTCCAACACTTGAATTAGGTCGCCTCAGACGGACCGCGGTCTTAGGATGGAACGCAGAGTACTAAGATCCAACATGAGGAACAATCGGCATGCAATGTTCTCCAAAAATAGAAGTACAAACTGGCTACCTCTATATGATATTGAGGACAGTGGAACTCCATGCAAAAAAAACTCGAACAAATCTTCTGAGATGTAAGTTTTGGCTACTTTTTTGCATTTATAAGCACCTTGACCGAATGAAATGAGCAGACTTAGTTAATCTGCCACAATTACCCCAAATAGAGTCCAAACTTGCCTCAAGGTCTTTGGAAGACCATCCACGAAGGTCCATTTCAAATGCTCTCCCACTTCCCATTCAGGGAATGGCATTTCTGAAAAGTGGCCTCCGGGGCTCTGGTGTCATACTTTACTTGTGAAAATTTGGACATTTGGCAACAAACTCAACAATGCGGCTTCATTTACTCCACCCACAAGTGTGCCATAGGTCACGGTACTCTTGGTTGCACGAGAGTGTATAGAATATCCGGAAACTGAGAGGCCATCTGTAAGAATTGTGGATCAAATCATCACACGGGGTACACATACCCTTCCTTGATCTTAAAAACAACCTCCTCATCCATTATTGGCTATTTAGCCTCTCATCGCCCACCTGTATCGCGGATACGGCTTAGTTTTCGTAATCAAAAACGTTCCCCTGATCTTGTCAAGGAAAAGAAGATCCGCCTCAACACTGGCCAAATCCTCCCTCTCATTTACTTCTAACCCGATAAAGTCATTAGGCCAGGAGCTGAAATCCCTAGCCAATGGGCGAGTCTAGGAACATGAAAGGGAGCAGACTTTTCCCATGCTTCCCGCCTTTCTACTTAAGCCATCCGCCTACGACATTCGCCTTCCCCGGATGATACAAAATTAGTGCTGCGTCAGTCCTTCAGTAGTCAATGCCATCTCCTCTGTCTTAAGTTCAAATATTTCTGAGTAAAGACCTACCTGATAGTGCTACGAATCGATCCGTATAGACCTCGCACACTTAACACCAATATAAATAGTGTCTCCAATTGCTTTAATGCAAACACTACCGCGGCCACAATTCCAAATAATGAGTTGGCTAGTTACGTTCATGCACTTTAATTGTTTGAAGATAAGCAATCAACAAATTCTTCTCTTGCACTAGCACTGCACCCAAACCCGAATAGTGATTGATCACAATAGACAATGAAAAATTCTTACCTTTTCCACTGGCAAGGGGAGAAGTGGTGCAGTAGTATTAACAGAGTTTGAGCTTCTTTGAAAGCTTTCCATCCACACTAATCCATAAAACCATAAAAGGAAAATTCTGGCTTAGGTCAAGTTCGTCAGTTGGGAAGCAATAGAAAGAGAATCCCTTGACAAATCGGCGGTAGGAGCTAAGCAACCCTACAAAGCTTCCCCTTATTGCTGAACACATTAGTAGGTGCTTACCCAAGTCTTCACGTTGTCTCAATCTTAGAAAGGATCCACCATCACTCCATCCTTAGGATAACCACGTGCCCCCCCAAGACGGACACTGCATCTTAGCCAAACAACTCACACTTAGGAACATGGCATAAATATTTTGCTCCCTCAACATTTCCAATACCATTCTCAAAATGCTCCTCATGTTCCTCCTTACTTTTAGAGTGTAAATCAGGTATTCATCAATGAATACATCACAAAGAGATCCAAATGGCTTAAAAATCACGTTCATCAAACTCATGGAACGCAAGCAGGGCATTCTAGACCAAAAGACTAACTACAAATTCGTAATGCCCATACCTGGTTTCTAAAAGCAGTCTTTTGGCACATCCGTTGCATCTTTTTCATGATGATTAAAACCGGATCTCAAGTAAATATTAGAGAAGAACAAGAACTTGTAAAATGATACGAACACGTCAGCAATGCGGAGGAGAGGATACTGTCTTTATGGTGACCTGTTCAAACTGCCCGGTAGCTATGGTACATCCGAAAAACTCACATCCTTCTTCTTCACAAACAAAAACCGAAGCATCCCCCAAGGTAGATGACTTGGTCTAATGAATCATTGCTCAAACAACTCTTGAAGTTGGCGCTTTTAACTCTCTTAACTCTGCGAAAGCCATTCTATTAAGGGGTATAGAATGGGGCGAGTACCCGGTTCAAGATCAATACAGAAGGCAATATCCCGATCTGGTGGCCTACCAGGAAGATCTGCAGGGACACATCCAGAAAATCACGGACCACCGCGAAACCGACTCAACGAGTACTTGGGTTAGTGTCAGCCTTGAGATGTGCCAAGAGAAAGATAAACACCCTTTACTAACCATTTCTAGCACGAAGAAAGGAAAGAAAGGAGTGATACGCACCGGGATTGGAAGTGTAGTCACCCTCCCACCTAAGGATCTGTTCCCAGGCTGGGCTAAACGTCACTTTAGCATTACAAGGTTCAAAGATCGCAAATTGCGTAGAAAGAAAGCCAAAGTCGCCTAGAATTACATTCAAAATTCAACCATTTATAAGATAACCAAATCTACATAAGTGTGCTCCCCACAAAGTTCACCAAAACAAGCACTTATCATACCTTTTTCAAACTACCACAGGACTCACCACCGGAGGTAGAAACACGAATTAGGCATATCAAGTAATTCACAATGTAAAATTGACCATACCAAAAGAGGCGAATACATAAGAAAATGTGGATCCAGGATCAAACAAAGAAGCCATTGCAAAATCACAAACCAGAAGATTACCGTGATGACAGGCATCAGATGTATGTCCGCCTATGATCTCCCGGGAGAGCATAACAGATGCCTTTTCGTGTGTGTGTCTGGTTGCACCTACCTGTTGTGTGTTAGTGGGCTCCAGTTTTTCATCCATTACCACGGCCGTGGTGGACCACCATACCTCGACACCACGTCCGCCAGAATAACGGCCTCTACCATGACCACCTCTACCTCTAGCTAGTGGGGGTCTATAACTCTGTTTGGGAAAATTCCCTCATAATATTTCCAGTCTCCTCACATCAATAACACTCTCTAGATTTCAGATAGTTTCAGAGAAGTGTGACGGTCTGAGGTGGACCCCCAACTATAGTCTTAGTGAAGACTGAATGGTCGAACTGAGAACCTCCGGAACCCTGTCCTCTAGAGTAAGGACCAGTAAAACTAACCCTTTCATTAGAAACCTCTTTGATGTCGATGCATGGAAATTCATCTGGCTTCACTCCTTCCCACCTCTCACGAAATTCTACAACTTCTGAAGGATTTCGCTGTGCGCTACTGTAAAGTCAACATTGGGCAACTCTGATCTCAATCCCTTCACAAAACGCGAATCCGCTTTGTGGACTGAAACATAGTTGGGTGGCATACCGGGATAATGCACGAAAATTAGCCTCATATGAAGTAACCGACATCCTACCTTGCTCTAGGCCAAAAAACTCATCCCTTTCCTACCCTCAAGTAGGGGGATATACTTCTCCATAACAGCTAGAAAATGATGCCCAAGTCATGACGGTGGGCGCCTCTGTGGTTGACACTCAAATCTGACCGCAACATTATTTGGCTGTATCTTGAACTGATACAGTCACAAACTCAACATCAAACGTTCTCCCTATACCCATCTGGTGTAGTAGACTCATGACGTTGTAAACCAGAAAATCATAAAGCATCCTAAGATTCAGCACCCTTGAAGAAGGGAGGTTCCATTTCAAGAACTTACTTAAAAGTCAATGTGAACATTTGTCATTATAGGCCCTGGGTCGTCGAGGGAAACGTCCTATTCCAATGAGGCATTCAATGCGGAGAGCCATAGTAGCGGAAATGTTGACCTCCGGACAACCGGAGGGTTGGTGCAGAAAACACGGGGAGGCATCTGGGCCCTGATCAGATAAACCCGCAAGACAAAGCAAGAACTGATTGGATCTGGGGGGTGGTTGGGGTTGGTTGGAAATCCTTCATTTGTACTTGTTACATTGTCCCCTTCCTAACCCTCTCTTACCACTTCCTCAGTGGTGGAGGAGTCACGCCCTAGTCACCAGATGGGCTAGGTGCTTTCATCCTATTCAGCGAGGAGGAGTTCCTCCCACGGCCTCTTGTCATACTTTCTATGAGCTACAGCCTAGTGGCTTGGGCTCAGACGCACCCGTTCCGCCGGTGCTGGTTGTGGCGTAGTCGTGCTCTTAGTCTAACCATCTTGCGAAAATAGAGTGAAGATGGTCAGATACCACTTGTATCACCTAGAACCAATTGGATCCAAGTAATTAGCACCGAAAGAGAAAAGAAAGAATGGAGTTTTCCTAAAGGTGTTATAGCCTATCAAAGAAAAGTAAAGGCGTCCCCTACCGTTCCTTAGACTCTACTAGGACCTTTTCTGGTGGTGATGAGGACAACAAAAACTAATGCTTGATACCAAGTTTGTCACGGACCCAAATGGATCGGACTGTCACAAAAACTTATCCTTCTATGTGAGCGAAAACCAACCCACCTAACACCTTAACATTTCATGTAATATCAACAGAAAAGTAAATGCGGAAGAAAAGAAATAACTCAGTATAAAAAACCCAATGTAATTAACTTCTAAAATCAAATCTATTAATGTCCCAAATCTGGAAGTCATCACCACAAGAACAACTATGATCAAATTACGAAACGGAAGGAGTATTCTAAAATAGCTAAAACTAACAAAAAGCGTAGTCCATGCCGAAACTTCAAGGCATCAAGACATGAGGAAGAAGTCCAGTCCAAGCTAGAAGATTTAGCTCACCCTGATATCCGGAGTAAGTTAATTAAGACGGCTAGAGTTTACTGTTGAGTCGAAGAGATGACGGCCGTTTGCTGCAGCCACAAAAACAAAAGCAAACATACAAAGTAGGGGGGCAGTACAACCCACAAGTTACTGCGGAGGTTATCAATGGGGGGGCCGAAACTCAAAATAGAAAGCAATTTATATTCTCAGATAACATCAAAATCAACTATAATTCTTAACAGGTGATAGGAAACAGGAGAAAACATCATTTATAATATCACCGTCATATCTATGAGGACTCAAAGCCTCCCACACCATACTCTTTTGGGAAACATGTTCTTTAGTTGAGTTATATTAGATCTTTCAAGATGCATTATCTATAATTCTCTGTGTCGGTACGTGGGACACTCCGATCCCTCGTTAGCTGATTCCTCTTGTGTCAGTACGTGACACTCCGATCCCCATACTACTATGTGTCGGAAAAGGACACTCGATCCCCTAAATCTACGTGTCGGTACGGACACACGATCCCTAAAATATACGTGTCGGTTCGTGGACACGCCGAATCCCTAAATCTACGTGTCAGTGTGACACCCGATCCCCTAAATCTACGTTGTCGTTCCCGTGACAACCCGATTACCTAATCTCATTCTATCCAATCAATCAATCCTTCTCTATTACAAAGGCATCATCAATTTCATTACTTAGTTCATCAAGGCCTCTTATTACCAGGCCATCATCCTTAACAAGAGATTAGGGTTTTATCAAGATTTGGAATTCAATAGCTTTTCATCATTGCTTGTGTCATCACAATCATATAGATAAAATCACTATCAGCAGGCACACAATTAAGCATATTAGAAGATTTATAATTTACTACCCAACACATATAATTCGCTATTAATAGTTTTACTACGAATAGATAAAAAACATAACCTACCCACCGAGATTCGTGATCAGAAGCCTAAATTCCTCAAATCCTTGTTGTGTTCTCTTTATTTTCTCTCTCTTCTTGCTCGATTTCCCTCTCTTTCTGTTCTTTTTCTTTTTTCTATTCAAACCCTCTTTCTTTTACGCCTAATTAGCATGTAATTAAGATAAAAGATGGAAATAATAACCCACTAATTAACTTAAGGTTACCTATTTTTAACCCCCAAGTCGTTAGAACTGATTAACATTTAACCCACCCACTTATAATTAAAGCAGGAGGAATAATTCAAAATTGCCCCTTAAATAAACTTAACAGAAATCCGACCCCGCTGGATTGCGCAGCCTGTGTGACGGGCCATCGTGCCGAGACGTCCGTCCTGATGTCCGTCCCACGATACAAAAACTTGATTTTAGTGTAATGGACTGTGATGGTCAGTCGTGGACACGACGTCTGTCCGGCCATTCCGTCGTGGTGTTAGAGTAGTCGCTCTCAAACCAGACTTTCTAATTTCTAAGTGTTTGGAAACGAGGACCCCCTCGACGGGTCCATCGTGCCTGACGGTACGTTGTGCCCCAGACGGTCCGTCATGGGGGGTCCGTTGTCTCAGCCGTTTTCCAGAAATAAAATATGTTCTCAAAATGACTAAACAGGTCGTTACATATTTATATAAAGCAAATATTCGGAGTCTTTTAAGGATTATCATGTCTATATTCTAATTTTAGTAGGTTCAAACCTGAAGGAGATATATATATAGACTAGCTTACCCAAGTGGACAACTCTAGAAAGAGAGAGATATTTTATCGGTAGCAGCGCTATTCCGACTTAATTTCTTGTTCAATTCCGCCTAACATGTGTTACTAAATATCCTTCACTGGGTGTCAAGAAACTCCTAATTCATTTCAAGGTAAAGTAGGATGCATAACTTCATTCTTGTGAATATGTTTGAAGTGTTTTTAGAGACTAATTAGGTTTGTGCTAGACAACAATTCAGTTTAGTTCAACAATATAAAAAACAATAAATGAGCAGCAAGAAACATATTAGGTTATGATACGCAACATATCCAAAAATAAGTAATAAAATCAAGTAAATGTCAATATAACAAAACTCAAATTCTTGTTATTCCCTAAGTGATTCGCCAAGATGTCACCAAACCTTTGTGTGCACGCAGAGGCGGAATGTTTCTTCCAATTTAAGTGACGTTATTGATTAGGAATTATTTTGATTTTCACAGAGTTCCCACTACGAATTGAGTTATGGTGTTCCAAGTAACTTTTTTGTTTAATTCCTAATAAAAAGGAACTTACTCTTTATATGGTCTACGAACCAGAAATTCGGGTAATGAATTCTGTTGACCAGGGGGAAGGTACTAGGCATCCCTCGAGTCCCGTGGTTCTAGCACCGTCTCTTTTATTGACTTATATTTATTTTATTTTTTTTTGGATATATTTTAAATGCTACAGTTTCGCTCATATTTTTATTGTTTAATTTTATTAGTCTTAAACCGGATGCAAAATACATTCTTGATCTGGACGCTCAGAGACATAAGTTCCTCTTTCAACATTTCCCTAATAAGTTCATATAAGTATTATGTTAAATTGCTCAAAATTTAATATTTTATGGATAACTTGCGTCACCGCATCCTTAAATTATTTTTAAATGTATTAAGAAAGATGTGCAACCACATTCTTAGTTGAAACCAATATTTCTGACATGCCTAAAACACATCTAATTTTATAAGAAAATATTAAATAAACTCAAATAGAATAAAATAAATCTAAACTTCTAGGATTCAATCTAATACACATACTATATTTTATTTTTATATTAAAGTAAATAACAAAATTAGGCATGCATATATTATATCATCTCATTAATCCAACAAAGCAATGACAAATTTCTAAAGTAAATCGCATTCTTTATTGGACAAATTAAACAAAAAAATTTATCAAAAAAACTATTTTAAAAAAAAGATGTTTATAATGTTACTTTTAATACATTCTTTATTTCAATCAAATTATGAAATATACAAAAGTGTAAGAAACTATAAAATAATTACATTAAATTCCTTATATAAACAAGGTTGAGTTGAACCTTAAATTGAAAGAAAAGTACCACAAAATCTTGACCGAGCGACTATTAGAACACTCACACTTTTTATTTGAATGTGTTGTGTGTTTCCTTCTTTTCCTTCTAATTTTTTCCTTTTTCTTGCTATTTTTATCTATTTGTTTTGTCTTTTGGTACGTATTTTGATATTTTTTGTTGTAGTGTGTGTGTATATATGTGTTGTGTAGGGTGGGTTGGGGTATGTAGTTCGTGAGTGTTGTGTGTGTAGTATGTGTGTCGGGGGGGGGGGGGGAGGGAGTAGTTTGAGTGTGGTGTGATGGAAAAAGGGGAGGGAGGTGGGATATAGTGTAGGTGAGTAGTTACATTTTATTTATTTTTTATTGTTTTTTGTGATGTAAATAAAAATAAATATCATATTAACTAAGAAAATTAAATCAGCTAGACAAAAAATAATTATATAATAAACTTATTGTTAAAAATTTGGAAAGGATTAAAAAAATAAAATGATAACTAAAGTTACTTCTATTTGATAGTTCACATCTTGTTCAAGTAAATTTATAAAATAAAATAAATAAAATTGTGTACTTTAAAATTTTAAACAAAATAATGTTATGCACTAACATGGTGTAAAACCTTAAGTTCGATAAAAAAATTACGTATCTACACTATATATAATTATAATTAATTGCTAGTTTTATTCTATCGGTTGAGTTTTTTCTTCTCCTATTAATATTAACATTTTTATGACAATAAAAATAACGCATTTTTTTAGGCTTGATGTCTTGGAGAAGAAAACGTTTCTCCAGAGAGTGTTGCAAATAAATATATTATGTAAAAAATATTGTGATCCGCATAGATTGGGATTTAAATATATCGTACTACAACTAATGAGATAATTTAGATGTATAAAAACATATAAACAAAACTATGTTAAAACCATGTAGTCACAAAAAAACAATATTAATAGGACAACTTGTAAAAAAATCATACCAGTATCTAAACAATAGAATGAAACAATAATAAAAATTCGAGCCCACGAGATGTAGGGTATCTCCTTTTCGGTGAGCAATTGAACAAGAGTAAAGTACATAAACATTTTATTATATAGATGTAGAAGAAGGTTTATCCGAATAAAACATTTAATTGTTCAGATGAAAAAGAGAAGTTCAGAACAATATTAAGTGGACAATGTAAAAAAAACCAATACCAGTAGTTGAACAATAGAATGAAAAAATAATAAAATGCGAGCCCCGACAGTAGGGGATCCCTTTTCGTGAGCAATTGAATCAATCGAGTTTAAAACTACGTCACAAAACATTTTATAATAGATGTAGAAAGAAGGTTTTTATGAATAAAACATTTAATTCTTTAAGCATGAAAAAGAGAAGTTCATAATTTCCGTTATTTTAAAATGAGAGGAAACCCCTCTCTTTATAGATAATAAAGGATACTATGAACAAATGTTAATTGTGTCTTAGTGTAAATGTCACAATTCTTTGGAAAAATCATAACTTCTTGGAAAGGTCACAACTTTTCATAAATGTTAAAACCTTTCATAAAAGTCATAAATTATCAATAAAAGCAATTTTTTTTTAAAGAAATCACAAAACTTTTCTTGAAAGGGAAAGATGATTTGAGAAATAAATAAATTAAAAGGTATGTTTGTGGTGGTTGGGCCCACGTAAGGAGGAACTAGGGTTCGCTTATATATATCTATATATATTTATATATATAGATATATATATATATTAGTAATTATATATATATTTCTAGGTAAATTACCTGCGCTTCACGCGGGCATGAAATAATCTTTCTAAAACTTTAGAACAACCTTTCAATAATCGACTATTATAAGAAAGCAAGCAAAAAGTAAATTTTAGAAGGTTTAAGAGATCAACAAAAATTACTGAGTTGAACAGTATCACATATCTCAACAATTTGTAAATATATAATGAATGAGTAAAAAAATATCTTGAAATATATTTATTATTATCTTTTACATAATTTATCATAATGTATGGTTCCTAATAGTATGAATTCTTGGTAAATGTAACGACCTGTTTAGTCAGTTATTAAGCGCAGATTTCATTTCGGGAAAACTGGCCTGAGTCGATGGATCCCACGATGGACCGTCATAGCCCGGGACCGGCGAGAGGGTCTCGTTTCAAAACACTTAGAATGTAGGAAATTTGGGTACTGAGATCGACTCTCTGGACTTCGCGGACGAAAATGGCAGGACGGACCGTCGCAGACATGATGGTGCCGTCACAGACTCTTTAATAATGGGAGTATCTGAACATTGTGACGAAAAGCAGCAGGTCGGACTGTCGCAGGCACGACGGGCCGTCACGGCTGGCGTGACCCTGACTGGGTGTGGATATAGTTAATGTTTTAAGGGCGTTTTGGAATACACACCAATGCTATAATTTATAAAGTTAGTGGTTGAATGTTAATAATTCAATTAACTTGGGGTTAAAAGATATAAACCTTGAACCAAATAGTGGGTTATTTTTATCAATCTTTTCTTACTTCATTAGTAGGGACAATTAGGTAAAGAAAAAGGGTTTTGAATCAGAAGAAAAATAGAAAGATAAAAAGAGAGAGAGGAAAAACGGGGGGGCCGAGCGAGAGAAGAGAGAACGAAGAGGAACGCAAAAAGACTTTGAAAGCTTAGCTAATTGATCACGAATTCATTCGGGGGAGGAGGTTAGGGTTTATGTTATTTCATAGTCAAACTCTAATAGCGAATGATAGTATTGGGTAGTATTGGAAACCCTTCTATAGTTCATTGTTGTGATGAATGATGTGTTTATTAGATATTGTGATGATGAAACAGCGTTGATGAGGTTAGTGAATCCATAAAATCCTAAATTTACTGTTAATGCTGATGCTTAGTGTAAAAGAGGCTTGATGAAAACTAAAAGAATGAGGTAGAGGATCGGTGTCAACGTTCCGCACACAGGATTAGAATAGGATAGGTGTCACGTTCCGGACACCAGGATGATAGAATATGGATCGGAGTGTCACGTTCCGACCACCGGATAGATGATGCGGATCGGATTTAAGTGTCACGTGCCGACCACCGGATAGTATGATGAGGACGGAGGTCACATTCCCGATTAACAGGAGAGAAAGAGAATGAATCTTGAAAACGGTAATATTTCTGAAATTAAGAACCTATTTTTCCAAAATGGAGTATGGGTATTAAGGCTGAGTCCTCATGGGTGTACTTGCGTCACTTATTTAAATTAAGTACAGTACTGTTGTTGCTACATGTGAGGTATTGGGTATTATAGTTGATTTTATGATATTAATGGTATATATGTTTTCTATTCAGAGTTGGGGCCCCGATGATACGGCTACTCGTACTGTGTGTTTTGTACTGACCCCTACTTGTAATTGTTGTTCTTTGTTATTTGTGGAGTGCAGCAAAACGTGCCATCGTCTTCAACTCAACCGCACCTCTAGCCAGTCGTGATCACATCGGATCTCAGGAGTGAGCTAATGCTTTCTAGCTTGGGATGGATCTCTTCTTCATGCGTAGGCCTGAAGTTCGACATTGGACAGCTTGTTTATATTTTAGTTCCTAGACATTCTTAGATTTTGTATTTTGAGGATAAGGTGTGCTTGGTGGTGTGATAGAACTCCCAGAGTTTGGGGATAACAAGTATAAATTTAGAAGTTATTTAATCGATTTTAATTAATGATTGTTTTTAATTCTCCGGATTATATTATGTTATTTTATGGTGAACTGTTGGGGTTTAGATTGGTTGGTTCGACTCAAATAGTTAGGATAAGTGTGGGTGCCACTCGCGACCCAGGTTGGGGTCGTGACATTAAAAATGAGTGATAATTTTTAGTTATTTCAACTACGACATATGTTAATAAAGAATTCATGCACTTACTTCAATGAGAAAGAATAAAATCCAAAGTTCACATGATTAATCAACAAAAGTAAACAACAACATTCCAAGAATCAAAAATATTCAAGAGTATCAAAAATATTCAAGAGTCTAACAAAGAGTTTCAAAATAATCAATAGTCTAACCCTAAACATGAGGTTTTTGAACTATTGATAAAAAATAAAAAACCTAATTAAAGAAGGAGCTTCTATTGCTGGAAACTGTCCAAACGGGGTGTGGATGAACGGACCGTAATAGTATTCTGTCGGGGTCATGGACGGACGCATAGATTCTGTCGTCCCATAACTGGTGCAATTCTTCTTGCTTCTCTTCATAACCCTCGATGGAGGTTATGACGGATCGTCACAGGCACAACGGTCCGTCGATGGTCTCCGTTCCCAAAAACAACTGAACCGCTTGGAATTTGGGTACTGGATACTTCTCTGATCTTTGAAGAACCAAGCAGGACGGGACCGAGTCTATGACGGTCCGTCCCGTACTCCGTAACCCCCCACACTTCGTCAGAATTCCCCATATTCCGTCATCGCTGCACTACGATGCCACCTACGGACCGTCACGCCAGAAAGATGAAAACCGTTCACAAGCTAAATCGGTGGTAATTTTCAGATTTTCTGCTCAAAAACTCCGCATCATCTTTTAGATAGATTTCATGCAAAATAAAGAGGAAACTAAATAAAAAATTAGTACAAAAAGGCTTTTGACACACTAAACTTGAGGAAAATAACAGTATTTTAAAACTACTGTGAAACCACGGTCTGATATCCCAAACATTTCAAATTAAAATTGTTGTTTGTCCTCAAGTGACGCCACTATGACGTCAATAAAAAATTTTGTCTACAATGTATCCATGTTTATATTCGCAACCATTTGGCTATCAATCCCGGAAATCTATCATATTTAGCATGCTATCACATATTAGGGCTTGATTATGTGGACTCAAACCCTTGACACAGACCACCATGCCAATAACACCTAGCCTCTTCAATTTCTAACCAAGGTGCTAATATTTTTGTATTGAACTAGGTCCTCACTTCAAACAAAATCCTCATTTTTCACACAATATTTCAGTTTGAGTATTAAGGATTACTTCAACACTCACTCTCAGAAAAAATTCACACTCATTCTATAACATATTGAAATAAGGTTTCCCTTATGTTGCACTGACTTTAGTTACGCTATATAAACTATTAGGATAACGATAGAACTTCTTTTGATAGTAACATTAGGATCAGGGTCCAGGTCGGTATCATTAGGTATACTTAGTGACTTTTTTCCTCCGACATGTTCGGCTAAACATACCAAATTTATCATTTTATTTGCCCAGTTTCTCATATTCTTTCACCGTGCTATTTTCCCTTATTTCTTCATTTGTATAAGAGGACTCTCTTCTTGTTGCTTTTATTTCTTGATTTTATTATTTCTTGACTTTTCTTTCAACTGATTCTGAGTCAACTTTACTTTTTTTCTTTCTCTCTCTTTTTCTTCAACCCCAATTTCCAGAGCATTCCTCCTAAATAGTCACCCTCAAACTCATGTCTGCTTTGCCAGAGTTCAAAGTACACAATACCCAAAAGTGGGTCAGGTCCTAAAAAAGGGTTGTTTACGGCATAGCCACCCACAAACTTAGGCTTTTGCAAAGCCTGAGGGGCACATGGTCCAAGGATGGACCAGTGCCAACAGCTTATTTTCAGAAAGATTCAGTGTTGGGGGTGAAAAAGATGGTGAAAAAGCAAAGGTCAGTTTAAGCTCAATCATTTGGATGCAAAGAAGATTATTTTATTGGTTCTGTATTTATTTAGGCTAAAAATGGGCTACATGGAACAAGGGCCTAGATCCTTTCCTAAGTCTATTACAATGACTTTTAGCAGAGGACTAACCAGGCACGTCTAATCACGTACAAATAGTGGACTATTCAAAATCTTCCTCACACTCCCCCCCCCCACCCCTTTTGACATTCATTACTTACCAGATATGAGATACTAGTTCGAATTAGAATTAGGGTCATGCGTGGTGTACCTCTATGTAATTCTAGAAGCCACACATTTATGCAATACTATGCCTAGTCAGGCATCATTTCATTTATCTGGATTATCATTTTAGCCATCATTGCTTCAGAAGTAAACTTAACACCAGATATAGAGAGGCGAGTTCAACAGAAAAATAATCCAGTTTTGGGAACAAGGAACACAGGAAAGAAAACCCCCAACATGACGATGATGAATTGGCTACTCAGCCTTCACCCTAGCACTCACTTTCACTTTACCCCCTCCCCAACAAAAAAAAAGGACATGCAATTTTCCCCAATGCATAAAAAATTGAAATACAAGAGTGGTAGTGAAGCAACCTTGAGGGCACAAAGCGAACACAATCAGCAAGTTGTGGGTCCGGTTCCCCGGACCTCCAATACCTGGTGTAATCTGACACCCTCAATAGGTCTCAGGATAAAATAGCACTATCTAGCATGTGTGTCACGATCTCCAATCTCTGGAGCAGGACGCCTCAACAACTAACTCTACTGCCTATCAATGCAAGCGAGCCTACCTCATTCAGCAAGCGATGGCCTATCCTCGCAGCCTCATCTCACGTGCTCCTTATCCATGCAGGAGCTCATCCTTCCTCTGACCCACGCCTATGGCATGCTCTCTCTCGAGGAAGGGTCGGTGTGGATGGGACGGTGGGCGTGGTGAACTTTGACGTAGTGGTTGGTAATAGGGCTTCCTCCCTTGTACTTTAGCAGGCTCTTCAAAAGGGGCCTCATACTCAGGCACCTTAGCCTCTAAGATCAAATTGATGTATGTGCGAAGACTGTCGACAGCATCCTGAAGGGTCGACACATCCACATGAGGGGATGGCCTGGCTAGAACCCGCAACTCAAAAGCGTCCAAGCGCTGATGAACCTCAGCGATCTTCCGCTCTATGTGCTGGACCATTCTTCGCTCCAAGAGCTCTTATGCCTCAGCAATAAACCTTTGCATCCAAGGCTCGATGTGATGTAGATGTGTAGCCATCTGTGCCTCTAATTTCTGGACCCTAGCAGTGGGACCAGAGCGGGGAACGGGGCTGGCGAGAGAAGCTCGGGCAGTGCTACCCCTGAAAAGAATTACTCGACCGGGGTAGTGTTCAGTGGAAGCCCGCCTGCATAGCCATGCTGTCCTGTGCTACCGTATCAGCTGATTATCACCAAGTGGAGGCAACTCTGGACGGGGCCCTCGCGTGGAGACAACTCTTGCCTCATCCCTATATGCCGATATCAACAGCGCCCAAGCGGGGTCTTTGAGCTGATCACGTGCATATAGGTCACACCTTTGACCTGCATAGAGAAAATATCATGAACGGGAAAGGTAATTAGTTGTGACCTTAAAAGCCCTCTTGTGTATGGACCGCCTGTAGAAACCAAGTACAAGCTACCTCAACTCGGTATAATCGCCACCATCAGTACTGCCAATCCCATGTGACTAATTGTTCAGCGGCTGTTGGGTAAAGGTATTGCGGACAATCAACCACAAACTTTATGTCGTGAGGTCAGGTTACCTTCTTGATGTCTCCCTTAGGCTCGGTCACCAATCAACACCCTCTCATCAATGGACAATTGCCTGGCCATCCATCCTTTTGGTGTTCCCCCTCGGTCTCAGCGATGGCTCACGCAGGAATTGGCCATCTTTACAATTTTTTCCACAGTATCAAAATCGGCGGTGGAGAGGGATCCCGATTTGGCATGCACCCTTCTCGTTGTATAGATAACTAGTCGGGAATGGAGGCAGGGAGATTCCCCGAATGCCATGTGACTCGGACATGCTCTAGTGGTGCCGATTTGGCGGGGGCAACCACTCCTATCCTTCCGTGAATCTTAGAGTAGCCACGCTCAGAGGTGGTAGACTCTCCGACCAACTCTTCACCATAACGTCCCAATTGAACGCGCTGTCCACTCCAGTCGATGTCTGGTTGGAAAATGATTGGTGGATCTCTGGCATAGTCGGGAGTTTCCCGGAAGGACCCGCCGCTCCAATGTTTGTGTCCGTATCATGACTCTTTTTTCATTCAGAAACTTTACGTCGAAATAAACTTGATACTGCCCATTGACACACCATCGGCTGGGCTAGTCTTCAACCGGGGTGAGAGCATGAGTCGGTGAGCCGAGTGTGGATTCAAAACTATCAGCCTCATCAAATGAGGCAGATTGTGCAGCGGTGGCGGGTGTAGGGACCTCAGCAGATCGGGAGGCTTCCTCCGACCACGAAACACCTAAGGATCCAGACGCTCTTTCTTCATTTGTAGCTGCCACAGAAGGTGTGCTGGTCAGTCTACGCTCCTCATTAGACTAGGAGGAAATGACTACGCCGAACGCCATCTTTTTGGTGTGGCCTCTGGCAGCACGTGCAGCTCGGGATGGGGGGAAAGTGCTTGGGGGCCCTTACGCGTGGTACGCTCCTCATCAGAGACAATGACCAGCGGCAGACGGGTGGATCGACTCGATAGCCTGTGTGCGTAGACTCGATCTTTTTGTGGGCCATAATAGATAGTAACATGTAATCATCAATATTAGTAGTAGAAGGAGCAAACAAGACAATAAAAACCACACAAAATAAATAAAAGAGTTAAGATGTTACTGAAATTTCATAGTAATAGTGAAACCCTACGGACCAGTTATGGCCGTCGTGAGTACGACAGGACCGTCATGGGTTCCGTCCTGTCTTACTTAAACTATGTTTATGTAGAGAAACCTTAAGGAAAGTCTCTAACAAGTATGACGGTATATGCAAGATGGATCGTCCAATATGACGGTTTCTTCGTAGGTGTCCGTTAGAGTACACTTGAAAAAAAATGGTTGGGACCCTTAGGAGAGGGGTCTCTGACCGTCATAAAGGGATCGTCACAAGTATGACGGTTCGTCGTAGGTGTCCGTTAGAGGACACTTGAAAAAAAATGTGGGGACCCTTAGGAGAGGGGTCTCTGACCGTCATAACAGTTATGATGGATGGACCATCGAAGGTACGACGGTCCATCGTAGATGTCCGTTGGAGGACACTTAAAAAAGGTGGGAGACCCTTAGGAATAGGGTCTCTGACAACTTGAACAGTTGTGCAGGACGGACCGTCGTGGGAACGACGGTCCGTCGCATGTGTCAGTTAGAGGACACTTACAAAAAGTGAGAGACCCTTAGGAATAGGGTCTCTAACAACCAGAACTGTTGTACAGGATGGACCGTCGTGGGAACGACGGTCCGTCACATGTGACCGTTGGTGGACACTTGGAGAGAATTGGACAGTGGGGTGTTAGGGATGTTGGGACGGATCCAATGACGGTCCGTCATCAGGGTCTCGTTCTGTCATTCAGTGACAGAACTGGGGATACCCCATTCCTCCCATATGACAAAAATGAAATTATTAGTGTTTTAACCTACATTTGTCTAACCCATAAACCTAGTAAACTAGCAATTCTAAAGCACCTATTTCTAGAGTTTTAACACGGAAATTTTGAGGATTGTCAACCTAGGTTAGACAGAATTTTTATTAAAGAATGAACACACCAATAAGAACTAGTCTAGTGATAATTGATAAACAAAAATGCAAAGTAAATGGGTAGAAATCAGAGACACATAATTGAGAATATGAGTAAAACAAGCGAGGAAGGTACTTGGTGATCAAGTAGAGACCCACAACGGCAGACTCTAACTAGTAGATAGTGAATTTTAGGAATTGGGGAATTTGGGAAAAATGATTGGTTGTAAGAGAGAGGGGTTATGATCTTTGGAAGTTGAAAAGGGAGGGAAATGGGAGAAAGAGGGAAGGAATGGGGTGAAATGACGGGGGGGTTTAAATGTTGAATTTTTAAAAAAACCCAGCCGGGTCAGGTCGGGTCGGGTACGCTTCATTAATGACGCGACGTGTCCTCGACGACGGTCCATCGCAGTTGTGACAGTCCTTCATTGGTTTCGTCGCGTGTGCCCTAGTTTGAAAATAAAAGAAAGACGTACCTAGGTTCGTCACAGGCACAACGGTCCGTCATGAATCCGTCAGTGGTTGCTGCAGAGTGATTTCCTATAGAATTTCCAGGTGATGTGCCTGCAAATTTAAAACCCATTAGTAGAAAATTCTACCATTACTAGAAAAAAAACTATAAGTATTGGGTTGCCTCCCAACAAGCGCCTGATTTAATGTCGTTGCACGACTGAGGACACTTGATTACTCAGACTTCATCAAGATGGTATGCCTCGATCACTTCATTCGCCGATTCAACATGCCCGAAGTAGATTTTTATATGCGTTGTCCATTCACCTTGAATCGCACATCCTCCTTAGTTTCCAACTCAACTGCTCCATGAGGGAATAGTTGGGTAACCAAGTAAGGACAAGTCCATTTGGACTTGAGCTTGCCCGGAACCAACACAACCTTGAACTGTCTAAAAACGCCAAATCCCCAACCATAAACCCTCGTTTTTCACTTTTTAGGTCATTATCCTTCTCCATCTTTTCTTTGTAGGATATAGCAGATACCGATTGGAGCTCACCACTCTGCCTCATGGACCTACAAATGTTTAAGGTCGCTTCTTCATTGTTCAACCGAAATTTAATCTGCCCCTTTTCCATATCAACTAAGGCTCTACCCGTAGAAAGGAATGGCCTCCCAAAAATAATAGGCACTTCAAAATTGACTTCACAATCAAGAATAAAAAAATCTGCCGGAAATATGAATGTCTCTACTTTTACTAGCACATTGTGGAGATCCCTATAGGCCTTCACGTTCGATCAGCCACTGATAGTAGCCGCATCGAAGTTGGCTTTGTTTCACCCACAAACCCAACTTTTGTAAAATCGAGAGGGGCATGGGATTTATGCTCGTGCCACAAATCACATAATGCTTTTCGCAAAATGCTACTGACCAGACTATTACATGGAAGTAGTGAAATGCAACCCAGATCTTCTTTCTTTGGTACGAGATATTTGTAGCAAAGCACTACATGCTGCATTCTATCACCATCCTCAAAAGTGACCGACTCTTTATTGTAACCAGAGATTTCAGAACTTGGCATAACCGGAGGGGATTTGTTTCTAGAGCTTATTCAAAGGGGAACATTGATTAGAAGAGCTGCTTCAGCATTATTATAAAACGCCGATATTTACCATCCTCAGTCTTTTTCACTGATCTCTTAGGAAAAAGGGTGGTGGTCTAGCATGGGAATTACCTTTATAGGGATTCTACATCTTTTCCAGTGCTATCTTCTGCTTTCACCATAACCTATTACCACCTTAGCATTAATTCCATTCTAACTTTTCACTCATTAGAAAGGTATAGGGGGGTCAATGGAGCTACCACCCGAGTAGTGATTGCCATACAGTGTGCATCAATTTTTGGATTTTGAACAGTGTTCATGGAAGAGTGCCAGTTGCCGTATGTTCACAGTCGCAGAAAATTGGGCCATTGCAACTCCGATCTTCTTAATCAAATTGCAGGTGTATCGACTTTTTGCCCAATACCCGTAAATCACTCCTAACTTCTTTATGGGCCATCACTAGCATCAAACCTCTCATCATTTTGATGCAAAAAATCCTCAACGCGGCCATACTATTCCACCATCCCTAGGAGTAAACTTCAGATTATGAGGAGGGGAATATGGCACATTCCTGTCATTTCTATTACCATAGTTACCCTGTTAAAGTTGATTTGTCAAGATTATAGTTTCCATCTCGAACATTAATGACCCTCACGCGTTATAGTTACAAGAGATCCAACATTGGTTACCTGAACCTTGGACAATATCTTATTTTAGCCTGGGTGGTTACTCGGTCGGAACCCCCCCGTATACTCATTTACTGCATAGGAATACTCTGTAACTAGCATCATTCATTAGGTGGTGGTTGTTAGACAAGTAGTTAAACTGAATTTATCTTTCTGCAAAACCATGATATGTTTTAGTACAAACCCAAGCTCAGCATCTGTGACATCTCTTCACCGGATCTCATCTGTGGCTGTTGCTGGTTTGTGAGTGGATTGCACTGCAAAGGTGTTCTCCTAGTATCTGAATTTTTAGTACTCCAATCTTTATTGTTTCCGGGGCTTTTCATAAATTTCAGCAATATCAGAAGAACACTCCCCATAATAAGAACCACCCGCTATATATACCAAACACTACTTGATTCTTAGTCATCCGGTCCTCGATAGAATATTTCTTTGAGTGAAGCATACCATTCCAGCAGTGATTGGGGTATTGCTTCTAATAAACGAGGTGAATTTTCACCAAAACTAACTAATGACTCTCATGGTTCGCTGCGAGAAGTGTTCACTCTGTTCTTGTGGTTAGTATCTTGGATACGGGTAGAAGAATGTAAGAAAACATCCCTTAGTTTGGTTTCCAAGTGAAAATTGAGTTGTAGGGAGCTCACGTGAGCCAAAAGTTAGCCTCTCCTGTCAGTGAGAGATGAAAACCTCTTAGGCCTAGACATCAAAGCCCAAGTCAGACTCCCTCACACATCTTTTACATATGCCTTACCTTAGAATATGGGCATAGGATCCTCAAAAGTTCATGAAACAAACCTCTCGGCCAGTAAGAATTGCATCAAGCTACTGGTTACCACAAAGTGTGGCCTGGTTGTTAAAGGGGGCAAGAACAAGCGGCCCATCGGAGGTTGTTGTTATTGTCATAGCCTCTGTTAGTATTCTTAGGGACGTGGAGGGGATTGTGTCCCCTCGTGGTTTCACACGGAGCATCGGGTGGGAACAACTGGCCATTGAACATCAACCAGAGCTGAGATGTTCTGGTTTGGACATATCATTAATTCCCAAGTTCGAATTCATGTTGCGTAGTGTACGCTCTAATTTGTGATCGTTAGGAAACAAGGTTCTCTTCCGGTCTGTGATTTAGCATACAAGGAAGATGCGTCTGCAAGAATCAAAAAACAATAAAACAAAGTAAATCAAGAAAATCTCAAAATAAAACTATATAGTAATAAGTTTAAGTTAATTCTTAAAATCTACTTTCCCCAGGGGTTAGCGGTCGCCCAAAAATTGATAAACTCAAATTTTGTCTCATAGAAGTAAAGCGGTCGTGTCAAAGTAAATAACCAAATAATGAGGTTGGGATTGTTACCCACAAGGAAAATAGTTGACTTAACTTCAATCTAATTATTACTATTGTTCAGTCAAATATTCTGGGAAATAAAAAATTGATAAAAGAGGGGTTTTCTATGTCTAAATTAAACAAAATACTAGCAAAATTAAAGGAGAAAACTAACAGCTACAAATTTTGGAGTTTAATCAATTAATCAAAGTAACTAGGTTTTACGTCTAATTGTTCACAAGGTTCATAACATGTGATAATTCTAACTATCAACAATTCTTTCCTAGTAGTTTACATGCAAAGGAAAGTTATGTATTTTAAATCCTTGGTCCGACATCTAGAAAATTTAAATACACACCTTGGTCCCGGTACGTAGTTGATTACTAACCCTTCCTTACCTCATATAAAAGCTCATATCGATATTTGACTAAGTTTTACCTCGTTACCCAACATACTATCTTATGAGATAGTATAACTTAAATCTATGTGACTCAATTCTTTTCCTATTATCTACCCTCCTTGGTCCGGTGAAAGTAGCATTAAGGCGATGTTTAAGGTTGGCCATACGTGTTTGTAAAGACTTCTAAAGAACAAACAATTATCAATACATGCCCAAGATAATATTCAGAATTGTTGATTTAGTTAGGTTACCTAATTATTCGCCTATGGTTCCAACAAGCCTAGTGGTATCGTTAGTACCCATAGTAATAATCACCAATATCAAATATGTAAGATACTAATTCATGCACTACTTCAATGAGAAAGAATAAAATCGAAAAAGTGCACTTGATAATCAACAAAAGTCACAACACTCAATTACAAGAATCTAAAATAGTCAAGAGTTTCAATAGACTTCAAGAGTCTAAACCAAAAGAGTCTCAAAATAATCAATAGTCTAACCCTAAAAATGAGCGGGGTTTTTCGAAACTACTATAAAAACCGTTGGTGACGCGGACCTCGGACAGATCGTCGTGGTCCGATAGACCGTCATAGATTTGTGTCCATACTTGGGCAGTTTCTTTTGCTGCTCTCTTCATTACCCTCGAAGGTAGGGTATACGGAAAAAATGGATCGTCACAGCCAAAACGGGCTTATCTCGAGGAGTCTCTGTTCCAAAAAACACTTGAACTCTTGAATGAAATTTGGGTACTAGACTATTCTTTAATTTCATGCGAACAGCAGGACGAGCCATCATGTCTACGGCCGGTCCCGTCACGGCATCCCGTAACCACCTCATCGAGTCCCCATTCTCCCTTCAGAAGAAGCGGCACAACGATGCCACCTACGGACGATCACGAGCAAGACGAACGTCACAAGCCCGTAGGTGGTTACTTTTGTATTCTTCTCCAAAAACTCCGTATTCATTCTTTTAGAGCAAAAAATTTCCTGCAAACAAAAAGAAACTTACATAAAAATTAGTATAAAAGGCTTTTAGAACACTAAAATTAAGGGAAAAGATTAAATACCCCGTGAAACCAACGATATATCAAACTACGGCGATTGGCACATGCCAACAAAATGGTTATGTAATTAATATTAAAAAAATGAGGCCAATACTAATCTTTATGTCAATCTTGCCGTAGTTTAGAGTATCAAATGATTAATATAAGAAATTCTAAACTAATCAATGAAACCAGAATCAAGGGCATTCCACTCATTGGGACAACCCAACATGCTCTAAAAAATGACATTGAACTATGAAACTCATTGAATAAGTGCTAATCGTCCATTAAAACGATTGATATGAAATCCCCGACACTTAAAGTAAAGTAAGTAAGTGAGTTTATACATAATTAAAGGGGTCAAAGTAGTAAGAGAAACAGAATGGGGTGGATAAAGGAATGAGACAGGCTTCTCACTTACCACCAAGCTACAATGTTAAAAGAATACTAAGTATGAGGTATTAGAAGGGCGTGAGCCAGTCTCATTACACCAACAGGATTATATGTAAGGAAAATTCAATTATAATAAATGTAAAGTAAGGATTACCATCATTCAAGAGAGTAAGTAAATCTCAAACCAGATAGATGAAAGCCTCTTATAATGCTGACTCAACACTAGAAGATAAAGAAAGAAATGAACATTTATGCAAAGGGGTGAGTAGAATTGAGTAATTATTGAAAAGGAGCAAATGTGTGATAATGTAATGAAAGTGGTTGAAACATGGATAAGAGGCAAATGGAAAGATGAGAGCATTCTCAAATGCAGCCTAAGTAAATGTTACCAATAAGTACTCACTTTGAGAGGGAAAGCTTAAGGAAGCTACAAGTTCTATGAACACTCTAACGAAAGTATTGAGATTTCATGGCTACTTAGGCTAATGATGAGATGAGAAAATCCTATATTGATCATGATATCCTCACACAGGAAGCCAGCTTCCATGAGTATGAGTGGAATGTAATGGGAACTTTTATTATGGACACCGATAGGCTAGCTATGATCGGTGATGCCTTCTTTCGAGAAGGGAGGAGTTTGATATAACTCTCATGAGATGAGATTGTCTGGCATGTCGGGTATGGGTCTCCTTATATATCTTAGACTTTGAACCTATACTCCCAATATGGGAAACTGGCGGGGTTAAACTCCCATGTACGCTAGCATGTTTTGGGTCACTTTGGTCGGTGATTCCACTTATTTTCTTTGTGGGGTAGACACTTGATTTCATGATGCTCACATGATCTATGTCGGGGGTTTTTTTTGAGGTTGGTTAATGCTGTTCCCAAAGACATATGGGGCTAAGCCTCAAAGTATGAAAGATAATGAAATGAATGATACCAAAGGTGTTTGTGAAAGACAATCAGGAGGTTAAATAAATTCAAGTAATGACATTAGGTCATTCTTGGTAATTGCACTTCACAATCCCAGTGAGAGTCTTAAACTTCATCATAGTTATAGTTGGTGTTTACATCAGCCTACGAATGAATGAAATGAATAATGTGAAGTACGAATGAATGAATGAAGTAGACTTTGTGTTTGATAATGAAGGCCATCGGGTTGAGGTACCACATGTTGGACCCTCACTTGAGATGTCTTATTATTACATCAATGATTCCAAAGTCTCGTGTATATGAAATGTATAATATATAAACCATGAAAGTAATGAAATCAATGGCATGATCAATAGAGAATTACTTATGAAAGGTAATCAATAAATAATGTAAAGAATGACTCATTAAAAGGTAGGGAATTCATTCCTTAGTCATTGGATAACTTACTTGATCCATTGTGGGTATGGGACTACAATGAATCATTACACTTGTAAGTAAAACATAGGATCAAAAGAATTATTGCATTACACATCAAGAAGAAGAAAAAGACTAAAAATTAAACAAAGAGTTTGTTTCCAATAGTGGAGATGGAATATATCCCTCAAGGTATATAAAAAGGGTTATTAACTAATTAATAGGCAAGCCAATAAACTGGGCTTATAAATACATTCATAACCAATTAGAATGAATATTATCTTGTAAATAGGTAGCAAATAATGGAACATGGATTATGAAACTCAACTAACGAAGGGGCATATATGTATATATATAGATATAGATAGATTATATATATATATATATATAATATATATATATATATACTATATATTATATATTATATATATATATTAGAATACTATATAGATATAATATATATATATATACATTAATCATACCCAAAGGAAATAATAATGAAGAATCTAAAGTAGAGTAGTCAAATCATCTCCTTGTCTTGTGATTTCTTAACTCGATTCTTTTAGGTATGGGACTACAATGAAATCACTGCAATTTTAAGTAAAACCAGAAATTAATGGATATAATTGAACTCATAACCAGAATAAGGAACATACTGAAAAATAATCGAAGAAGTTGTAAATAGGGTCTCGGGTTTTTGAATATCTCAAATTTCTAAAATCTTTTGCTAGAGTTGTTCTCAAATTATGTGGATGATACTTAAGTTTGGTTTATATATAGAAATGAATTTTGTTCTTTTTAATGCATCAAAATACATAATATTCAGTACAGAAATTCAATCTAAAAGATTTAGGAAAGTCTAGCCACTAGGCTTCCAGAAAAATATAATTTTTTTTAGGAAGAGCTTCTTTGATAAGCATAGACTTATGTGTATGTGTGCAGACACCCATACTTAGTTCAAGTGGGTACAACCCTACTATTTTACTATTTTATAGATTCAATTCTAAAAGGATAGATTGACTTAACTATGGAACGTTTTGGACATAAGCGTTTGTCCAACAATTTGGTAGGGCCTTCTTGATTTCGAGGGATGTGCTACAATTTTAGTTAGCCTTAGTTTCAGAAAAAGCCAGTGGATGTTTCCCTAGATTTCTATTGATACTTCATTTCGATTGTTTTTATAATAAGGCGTGTTTGGCCAAAACCGTATTATAAATATTGTTATTCTGGTTTGAAGGACACTTAGGATAGATGGTGTTACATTTTATGTTGAGCTTAGTATATGAGTGAATTCATGAAAATAACAATATGAAGTCTATGATAATTCATACATTGAAAAGTTTTAAATTTCAGCTAAATTACTATGAATGGATGAATGCCAAGGATGAGGTTGTCTGCACTCTGAGAGGTTAATGACGCCGGTGTTGTGATTGGGATTCAGAATCCGGGTCGTGAAAAAAACTTGGTATCAGAGAATGACCGCTAGAGTACTGAGGAACTAAAGTTCAACAAACCATGTTACGTAATTTCATCTTTATTGTTTGTGAAGCGCGCCAACAATCATGACTTAGAGGACTACGAGATGAAGGAATTCTCCCTTATTCTACTCTTTATGTGCTAATATAGCTTTGACACTTTGTGTCAATTATAATACAACTTCCTTATTGTGTGAATGTGTAGAAGAAGAATACAACCCCCCACACCCCCCAAATAATTCGATGGACAAGTGGTCGAAGGCGCAAGACCAGAGTCTGTCCTTCAAGGACGGGGCCATAATAGAAATGCCAATGTGGCGAAAGACGTTATGGTGAGTGTGGTTGTTCGCAGGAGGTGAATGCATGGTAAGTCTAAATCCTTCTATGAGTATTATGAGAGGGGAAGGATAAGTTGGACTACATACCTAACTCAAGATATGCGCTGTAGACATGGATTTGCTTCATAAGTGTTATGTTATAATAGACTATAAAAACTGGGTTAGTAAAGATTCATTTTCAAAAATACTTTGGGCTAAAAATGATAAGGGTGTGATTAATCCAACAGGACAAATAATTGACATCTTAAAGACAATAGATGGATATCTAAGGGATATTATGGCCCTTAGAAGAGTTGAAGATTTGAACAAGAAGTTCCTCCATAGACTCTATGTCTGTAGTCATATGGGGTTTGGAAGAAAGGGAAGTCTGATTTGGGTCCGCTAGGTCAGTATGAGATTCTTATCGAAGTAGTAAAATTCACCAAAACGACTTGGATTTGTTCATCCTTTGTTTCACGTTTTGATACTTGAGAAGTGTCTAGGCGATCCAATTTCAATCCTACCTCTCGAGGGGTTAGGATTTGATGTGAATCTTTCTTTACGGAGAGGTTCCCGTTACAATTCTAGATCATCAAGTGAAGTGACTGTAGAACAGGGATGTTCTTACCGTGAAGGGGTAATGAAGGAACACCCTTGTTGAAGGGGAAAGATGGGAGGCCAAGGCTGATATGGGATCCCGTTACCCTTATTTGTTCAGTTCTTAAGGTTAGATATTCTCTTCCTAAGTATGTTTCATGTTTAATAAAAATATAATTTTAAGTCTTTTAGTCGATTAGGTGTGGTAGGCCACTAATCGTATGTCTTATAATAGCACCATGTAAGTTAAAACGAAGTTATGTTTGCATTTCATGTGATGTTTGGTGTAGCATAGACATGTTTTTTTCTGTGTTGCATGATTTGTGAGGTGCATTAAGTAAAGTGTGATTGATAAGGAAATTCCTCAATATCAAATATGAAACTTTAGATAACTTTTAATTATATGTATCATCCAAATAAGTGGGAATCAGATATTCACAAAAGAAACCGTTTTAATATGTAGTACCTTCGAGAATCCATCCTCTTGTTTAATGATGTGTGTGTACATTCGAGGACGAATGTTCCTAAGAGGGGGTTAAAGATAACATTCCGGAATCATATGTCTAATGAGAGCTCCAGCTAGCCCTTAGGATAGCCATTAGCGGACATAGGCACATAATGGCCCAATATTGAGAAATATTGGAAATCATAGTAAGACAAATTGGTAAGAGATATTAGCCAATTTTCTATAAAACGAATAAGAATGTACTTTTTGGTTTCCATAACCAATCTAAGAGTATTGACAAGAAGTGTGTACAATAAAAACCCTAAGCTAAAAAACATAGTGGATCTGTTATGCATAGAGTATCATAGAGGTATCCAAAGTGTCAAGGCCTAGTACCAAACACACTGCACATGAATTAAAATGATCATGTAATTAAGGAGTGCCAAGGCCATGGTTGAGGTTCCTTGGGCACAATACAATTAAAACATTCCAAATGAACCATAAATAATAGTAGTCAGGAAAAGTGCAACCAACCATGTTTGCAAGACATATGAGAAGCTTTCGAAAGGAGGGGACCACCCTAATCAAATTTGGTTAGGGTAGTTAGGGGGGAAACGTGCACAAAGGATTACTCCATGTGGGGCATAACCTCCCTACCAATTATAGACTCTAACATACTGCCTTAAATAACTAAATAACATAGGACTAACTGAATTGGAGACATTATTGCACCCGACAACCTAGGACCAAAATTGGGTTGACACAACCTAGAGGACTAGTTAAAAAGGGACCAAAGAGTAACAACCAAGGATGATCAACCGGTAGTTATAGTCTAAAAACTGAGGCGGATACTTTAAATAATTCCCTAGTTACAATAATTAATTTAGAAATTATTAAATAATTTAAAATGGCTCTAAAACAGGAAAATAAAAGGAAATTTTACAGATTCGGTTTAAGACAGAAAGGGACAAACCTAGTAAACTAACCTAGGATCGTCAAAGACTTCGTAAGATCCTAGACATTAAGGGTAATTAATAATTAAACTATTCTAATTAATTATTAATTTAGGAAAACTTAATTAATTTTAATTTTAAAGGGGCAAAACCGAAATCACAAAACAATTTCAAGATTTTTGGTTTTAAAACAAGAAAAGAGAAAGAAATCATGTACCTAACCCTAGGATGGTTCAAAAGGATTGGTTATGGTCCTAAAGACTTAAGGTTTACTTAATTAGTTATCATAGGTTATAATACATTAAATTAGGAAATTTAATTAATTTATTTAAATGATCAAAAGAAATCTATACTAACCACTATAATCAAAAAACATCTGGTAGTACTTAACCTAGGATTGTTGTTAAAAGGGTGATTATAGTTCCAATGAATTAGGGTCACTTTAAACTTATCCCGAGGTCCTTAATTAATTAAAAAACGATTAATTAGTTAACTATAAAGTCAAAAAAGTTGACAACACCATAGTCAACACAACAAATTCCAGATTTTGGGTTAAGTCATCATGCTCCTATGTTTAGTCAATTTAGAAGGGGATTTTTAGTAATTAATTAATTAATTAATTTAAGTAACATATTAAATACAAATTTGAATGATTCAATATCAGATCTTAAACCTAAAAATGACGTTCAAACTCATAGAAAAAAAGGACACAAAAACAATAAGAAACGAACGCAAGAAAGAGGCAGAAAATTTATCGATTTCTCCAGGGCAATTTCAAGATTTATTCAAGGTTTTGTTCAAGGTGGTCTTAGTATATTAAGTTATACATAAGGTATGTGTTTTTCTCCTGGACTTCTTTCTCCGAGTGAACTGTCGTTCCAATGATTCAAAGATTTTGAAAACAGGGGTTGTTCATGTGTTCTCGTCGAACTCATTTGTCCCTGGTATCCTTTTTTATTCCATGTTGAATAGGTTAGATATTATGTGTCTGGTATGGGTGCTTTGATTTGATTTATGTTGTATTTTTCTTTTAATTATGAATTTCGATTTAAACTATGAGTTGTTGATGTATAAGTTTAAGTGTTAAAATGTGGATATGAACGACAAGGTGTTAGTTCAAACCCGTTAACGTTTTAAGTGTGATTTGTGTGTCGACTGTTGAATTGCTATTATTTGAAGTTATTGAAGGGTGTTAAATTCATCAAATATTATATGATTTTGCATCAATATGTCTTTAAAAATGTTACCCCAAGGTAATAAACCAAGATTGGTTAGCGAAATGATACTATGTTAAGAGTGTCAGAAACTGTTATGTATGAGGATGTTACGGTTTGTGGTGCATACCCTACTAGAAAGTTACTGGTCAAGTGTGTCTGTTCTTAAATATCATATTATGTTGTTCAAGAAGTTTAAAAAGTTTTTGCTAAGGTTATGTCCTATAAGGTTGTATCAAAAGTCTCTATGAAATTAAATTTGAGTGATTGTTTGGCTTTATGCCAATTAAAATCAAATAATACCATTGTCCAAAACGAGGATACTCCAAATGGCTCCATAATTTATGGTTAAATAATTAAAAAGATTGTCTAATGAATTAAATTACATTTCCAACAGCATGAAAGAAGTAAAAATTGGCCTATGCCAAAACAAAGAAGGTTATGTAATTATGCCCAATTACGTATGCCATACTAATCGTAGCCAATCAAAATGGTAAAGATACATTTTTAAAAGTGAGGCATACTATTAAATTATATATGAAACATAGTACAAATTGCACATGCAACAAAATTGGTTAAGCTAGTTAATTAATATTAAAAGTTTGAGGCCAATACTAATCATATGCCGATCTTTTGTAGTTAGAGTATCAAATGACAATGTAAGCACTTCTAAACTAATTCAATGAAACCATAATCAAGGGAATTCCACTTAATAGGACAACTCCCAGCATGCTCTAAAAGAATGACATATGAACTTATGAAACTCATTGAATGAAGTGATCATCATTCATAAACAATGATATGAATGTACTACACTAAAGTATGTATGTAACGTGAGTTATAACATAATTAAAGGGGTCTAAAGTAATGAAAGTGACCAAAATGGGGTCTAATCTTAAAGGATGTGAGACCAGGCTAACTTGCCAACCAAAGCTACTATGTTAAAAGAATACTCACAAGCAGGTTGTAGAAAGGTGTGAGCAAGGTTCTCCATTACACCAAAGGATTATAATGTAAGGAAAATTCACATTATAAGCAATGTACATAAGGGATGACCAGTCATCAATAGGAGTATGTAAATCTAACCTCCTGAAGCAGCATCCATAATGCTTGACTCAACCACTAGAAGATAAAGGAAGAGAAATGAACCGTCACGTAAAGGGGGGTAATTATGAAAAGGAAAATGTGCTAATGTAATAAAATGTTCTGGGTGACAAATTGATAAGAGGCTAATGTGAAAGGTAAGATCAATCTCAAAATGAACCTAAGTAATATACCAATACTTACTCAACTATGAGCGTGTAAAGCAATAGAAGAGGGGACCAGTCAATATGAACACGGTAAGAAAGGATTAGATTTAATGTATACTTAATACTAATGATGAGATGAGAAAATCATCTATTGAGATATGATCTTTCCTCACACTAGAAGCCAACTGCCATGAGCGTTGAATTGAATGTGAGGAAATTTATCTTAGAACCGATTAGGTAGCTATGAGTGGTTGAGCCTTCTTTCGAAGAAATGGTAGAGGTTAACGTAACTATAATGAGATGAGACTGTCCGGCATGCCAGGTATGGATCTCCTTATATCTTCTAGTCTGTAAACGTAAATTGCCAATATAGGGATCTGGCGAAGTTCAATTCCCATGTACGCAAGCATGTTTTGGGTCACTTTGGCTGGTGATTCCACCTCTTTTTAGTGTGGGAGAGACACTGGATTTCATAATGCTCACATGATCAATGTCGTTTAAGATTAAAGTTCCCAAAGAAAGAATGACGCCAAGCTCAAAGAAGCACATAATGAAATGAATTATACAAAGGTTTTTAGGATCAGGAAATCAGGAGAAGGGGGAGTAGTGAAGGATGTGAGAGACTCAGAGTAATGACATTAGGGTATTCCCATGATCATTGCACAACAAACCCCATTGATAGTCTTTAAACTAACCCTAGTATAGCTGGTGTTCACACATGTCATGTGAATGAAATGAAATAAATTACGTATGAATGAATGAAACATAGTCTCTTTGGCTAATGAAGACCTCACTTAATTGATAATCCCATAGTTGAGCCCTCATTTTGGACAAGTCATAATGTCAAGTCCAGATGTCCAAGGTCTCATCGCATATGAATGAAGAATATGAAAAAGAAGTTATGTGTTATAGTTATTGTTAGGTATGTTACTATTGAAGATGTTACCTACTGTGTGCAATATGATATTTAGATGATTCATGTACTCTCATGATGACATTCCTAATAAATTTGGAAAGTTTCCTAACCGTTCTTATCTGATTTGGACAGTCTACTGACGGGGACCTCCAAAAATCATGTCGTCGGAAAGAGTATCCTTCTACATGCATGTATGTGGTGTGTTCTTGCATATACCCATACTTAGTACAAGGTGACTAACCTTATACATTCAATACTATTTTAGGTGCAGGGCATTAGGTGGGCGATAAGAAATATGGATCTGTGTTGAGTAATCCGGACACGTCAGGCATTCATCCGGAGTTGGTAGGTCCTAATGCTTTTGAGAATGCTACGTTTACATTCGACACATAGTTTTAGAGTTGATGTAGTGGAGCATGTTCAATAGCATTTCTTTCGTTTGATTTAGACTTTGTATTGGGCCAGTTTTGGTAATTTTACAATTAATACTTATGAACTATGTCTCTAAGTTGTTATCTCTTAATTGTTAGATGTTGATGATGAAACGATATGAAATGTAAGAATGTCTTAGCAAAGAATGGTAAAAAAGAAAAAAGTTTTTTAATTTTCCGCTAAAATTAACCTAGTTGAAAGTTGAATAACGAATTGAGGTCTTGTGCGACCTCTGAGAGTTAATGACGCGGATTGTAGTGTGCCCAATGTTTGTATCAGAGCCATCGGTTAAATTCCCGAGGCCAATGAGTTCACATCAACCACCTTAAGTAACTTCTACGTAATGTGAGTAAAGTGCACCACTATCTTGCATTGAGACTGCATGATAAGTAGGAAAATCCCCTTCATTATGATATTATAGTGCTTTCTAATTTCTGAGTTCTTGGTGTTCCTAAGGAAAGGTCCTAAACATCAATCATTGTTGTTTTTAGAGAAAATGAACAATAGGGAGGGATATGTTCACAGAGAGGGGGAAGCAGTGTTTATTACGAGGGCAATAAGTTCCAACCCATTGCTCACGTGAAGGAGTGGCCATGCAGTGTGTAACCAAGCTGGGGTTGACTGATGCTGAGGTGGGGAATTTCTATCACAATGTCATAGGGCCATCAGGATGCAGGCTCAGGGCTATGAGTGCCCAAGTCAACCAGCAGGTGTTCAAAGGATGAAACCCATAGTTCGCAGCAGGCTGACAGACTGCAGATTTCACGAGGATGAATCCTCTATATTCACAGGGGCTAAGACATCAAAGGATCTCAAGAGTGTTGAGACGAGGGCATAAGTTCGGGTGGCTATGGGGGCACTAATAATACAGAAGGCTGAGCTTGGCTTCCTACCAGCACAAGGATGTTGCACAAATTGGTGCACATGTGCAAGATATCCTTGTCTTAGTGGAGTTCCCACTCATATGGGAGCTATTCAGAAACATTTCTTGATAAATTTTCCC
The DNA here is from genome assembly GCA_027704765.1 of Solanum habrochaites. Lineage (NCBI taxonomy): Eukaryota > Viridiplantae > Streptophyta > Magnoliopsida > Solanales > Solanaceae > Solanum > Solanum habrochaites. Next base: position 28,818,598 of record JAKWJA010002499.1, on the reverse strand, counting down.
TAGAGAGATGAGGGAGGCAAGGTTGAAGGAGTCCTCAACCTTAAACAAGGATCTATGAAAACAAGGAGTATTCCTAAATATTGTTAAGTACTCAAATATATGTTAAGTCCATAGTATTTAATAGCAAGAATGAGGAGAATACTGAGCTTTGTCCAAATTATTCAGGTATGCTACTTCCCTTGTTTCTAACAGCAGGGACGGACGAGATGAGCAGGTTCCTAACTGGAATAAATGGAGACTAGGAGGAGGAGTGTCGATCTGCGATGATCCATAATAACATGGACCTTTCGAGGTTGATGGTGCATGTCCATCAGGTAGAGGACAGTCGTAGAAAGAGGGTTTCTCGTGATATTAGAAGGCCTAGGCCTCAAGATCAGGAAGGTCCCAGTCATGGAGGCCACAAAAAAAACTTTGGCGTCCCAGAGAGCCAAGGTTCAAAACGGGGCAAAAGAGTTGGGAAGGCTAATCATTAGAGGGGTTGCTACACCTAGGGAAGAAGACCTGATCCCAAGAAGGGAAATGGATGGTGAGTTTTTTTGTGCAGCCGTCCATAAAAGAATTGTCTAAGTGTGGCGCGCTCATAGGGAGAGTGCAGACAAGGCACAAATATCCTGGCTTCGGTTGTGGGTAAGCGTGGACACATGGTCAGAGATGTCCACATACAGAGGTTAGGCTTTCGGAGGTGGATGCTCAGCCCTAGGCCTAGCCCCACAGGGTTGCTTAGCAGCAGCCATGCATCCAATAGGACAAAATTCTATTCTTGAAGGGCCGAGAGGATTAGGAGGAAGTCGATGATGTGGTCACAGTATGGTGCATGTTTCTCAACTTCTCTTATGCTTATACTGATCGAGGGTCTAACACTTTCCTTCGTATACTCCTCTGCTCGCCCTTACTTTTGAAGCTAATACTTGAAGGTTCTGAATGCATCAATTGTGGTTAGTACACCCTTTAGGAGAAAATGTACGAACTGATAGGGTATACAAGGACTTTGCCCAAGAGTTGTACGTGGTAATCTAAGGATTGTGTGCAAATTGATTGAGTTAAACCCATGAATGATTTTTGATATTATTTGGCATGGATCTGGCTTCATGTTGTATGCTTTCTCAAATGTCGTAGTAAAGTGGTGAGAGTTAGTTCACCACCTAAATGAAGAAGAGTTTTAGTCTGGGAGGGGTACGATTCGAGTCGGCCTAATCCCTTAATTTCAAAATCTTTAAGGCCAATAAAATGATGTCAAGGGGTTTATATGTCATCTGGTGAGTGTTAATGATTAGACCATGACATCTTCCATACACTCAGTTGCTTGTAGTGAAGTAGTTCCCTAAAAGATTTGCCTTGAGTCCTCCCCTTTGAGAGATCGACTTTGGATCGGACACTGAACCCGATTACAACCAATCTCAATTTTCCTTATTCACGGGATCCAACAGAAATTCCAAGAGTTGAAGTTTGCAGTTGTGTAAAAGATCTCACAAACAAGGTTCCATTCAGCAAGAGCAATCCCTTGGGGGCACTCACAGTGTTGTTTCGTAAAGAAGAATAGAAATATGTGGACCCTTAGAATGTGGTATAGATTATCGGCAAACTCACAAAGTCACTATCAAGAACACATATCCACTTCCCTGGATAGATACTTGTTTGACCAACTCCAGGGTTCTAGTTCGTTTCAAAAAAATTGATCTTTGTTCGGCCCGGATGATAAAATTAGGTTTAGGGATGGAGGAATATCCCAAAAGATGACTTTTTGTACCCGCTATGGTCACTATGAGTTCTAGCATGTATTAGTCGCACAATGCATCTGCTGCATTTATGGATATCATGAAGAGGGTCTTCCTGAATACCTTGATCTTTCATATACGTAAATTGATGGACATTTCTTCATCTAGGTGTAGTAAGACAAGAGGGAAGATCATAAAAAATAGAGATAACCTGAAGGGTACTTAACAACATTAGTTGTATGCCCCCAAAATTCAAGCAACGAGTGTGAATTTGGTATAGATGACGTGACCTTCCGGGTCATGTGATGTCTGATAGGGTCTCTGTGAGGTTGGAACCCAGGAAGACTGTGAGGCTGTGAAGGAAAAAGAGATTGAGAAAGAATCAGAAATGGCCAAAGCCTCTACTCCCACTGGAACTTAGTAAGCTTTTTCAAGAATGGCTGGTTACTATTGAGGTTTGTGGAGGGCTTTTTATTAGTTTGCTGCCACATTGAACATCCGGATAGAGGAAGAAAGCATGTTGAAAGGATGGAGAACTATGAGAAGAGGTCAAGGAGAAGGGAGACTTCACTCAGCCCCCCGGTGCTTGCTTTTACATAAGGTTTTTGGTGAGAATTACACAGTTTATTATGATTGTATCTAGGGTTGGTTGTGTGGTGTTCTCATAAAGGCTGGAAGTGATAGCTATGCTTACAGACCGCTCAAGGTTCATTTTTTTTTTTTGAGAAAAGAATATCCAAACTCATGACCTGGAGTGGCAGCTGTGGTGTTTGCACTGAAGTATGGAGGCATTATTTGTATGGAGTGCACTGGATGTGTTCAAGACCATAAGAGTCTCCAGTACGTGTTCACACATGAGGGAGTTGAGTTAATTACGTCAATGAAGATGCGTGTGGAGATAGTGAAGGATTATGATATGAATATGCACATCATCAAGGTAAGGAACCGTTGTAGCTGATGTTGGAGCAGGATGAGCATGGGAGTACATCCCACGTTGAGGATGAGAAGCACGGGAGATGGTGAAAGACGTACCATAACTGGCAAAACTGGGTATGCAATGGGTTTTGAATATCTACTGTGGGGCATGTTTAAGTCACGAGTGGTCAGATCGAGATATGGGTTCGCTGGACGCTTAAGGGCTTTTTTAGTATGATGAAGATGAAGAGGAGTCACTTAGGGAGTTTGATGGTATACTTAGGTACAAGACAGGAGATGTGTGTGTACTAGATTTGGGTGATTTGCGGACAAGGATTATTGCAGAGGCCCATGGTTCCAGATATTCCATACACCCAGGTTCCACAAAGATGTATCATGACCTTAAGTAGATTTATTGGTAGGATGGTATGAAGAAAGACGTTGCAGAATACGTAGCCAAGGGTCCTAATTGTCAGCAGGTTAAGGCAGAGCATCTTGAGCCTGGTGGTATGACTCATATTATTGAGGTTCCGACTTTGATGTGGGAGGCCATTAATATTGATTTCGTGGTTGGCCTTCCAAAGACTAAAAGGCAACATGATTCCATATGGGTTATTGTAGAAGGATTGACTAAGTCTCTACTTTATCCCTGTGAAGTCTACTTATAGAGCCGAGGAATATGCGAGACTCTACATTGACGAGATTGTGAGATGTTATGGGATTCCTTTGTGTATCATTTCAGATAGAGGAACTCAGTTTACTTCACATTTCTGATGATCTTTCCATAAAAGCTTGGGCACGCAGATAAAGCTTAGCACTGCCTTTCATCCTCAAACACATGGGCAGGCAGAGCGCACCATTCTAACATTGGAAGATATGTTGAGAGTTTGTGTGATTGACTTCAGAGGTAACTGGGATGACCATCTGCCTTTGATAGAGTTCTCGTATAATAATAGATATCACTACATCATTGAGATGGCACCGTTTGAGGCACGGTATGGTAGGAGGTTAGATCTCCAGTAGGGTGGTTCGAGGTTTGAGAGTTATCCATTTTTGGTCTATAGATCATTCATGAGGCCTTAGAGAAGGTCAGAGTAATTAGGGATAGGTTGGCTAATGCTTACAGTCGGCAGAAGTCATATGTTGATAACAGTAAACGACCCTTAGAGTTTGATGTTGATGAACAAGTTTACTTTAAAATATCAGCTATTAAAGGGGTGATAAGATTTGGTAGAAAAGGTAAGCTGAGTACGAGGTATTTTCGGCTATATAAGATCCTACGGCGTGTGGGTGAGGTGGCCAATGAGTTAGCATTGAGTGCGGATCTAGCTTCTGTTCATCAAGTCTTTAATGTCTCTATGTTGAAGAAGTGCCTAGGTGATCCAACATCGATTCTACCTGTTGATGGTTTGGGGGTCGGTGAAGACTTGTCTTATGCTCTCAACAGGTAGAATCGATTCTAAAACTCTCCTAATCACGTTTATCATCTCTCCACGTTAAAAAAAGAAAAAAAAACTCTCTTGTTCTCTCTGCCACTTAACGTGAAGAAACAGAATTTTTGAAAAAAAAATCTTCACAGTTGAAAAACTCACAAAAAAGTCTACGAAAGCAAGTTAATCAAAAACGTTATGGCAAGGGAGATTTCCGTCGAGTTGGTGGTGGAACTTTAGGTAAATTGGGAATGGTTTTGGAGACAAGTTTGGGAAGCAACTTCAAGCTTGAACAATGTCAAAAGTTATGGGTTTCTTCTCTCTCTCTTGGTCCCTTTCCTCAGGAGGCCCCTTACGATTTAACTATTCCTTTGACTAAGGGTGTTCCCCTTGGTATGTCCCTGTCCCTAACTCCTAACCGAATTCCGTAGGATGGTATTTGTGCTGGTAGAATTTAGGCATGAATTATGTGTTTATTTTATATTAAATGCTGTGAATAGCTTATTTGAGGGAATACGAAGAATGATAATCACTGTGTGATAAAAGAAAAAAGTGTGTGTGGTGTTTCACGTTGGGCAGTGTCTTGCCACTTTATTTTGGGGTCGTTTTAAGACATGGGGGATGTCGTGAGTATTTTTTTGGAAATGTGAACAATGTGAGTATATTAGTAGTGACATATGATTGTGTGAACTACAATCTTTTAGCCAAAATAAACTTATGAAGATGGTGACTAAGACGAATGAGTTGAAGAATCACAATAAATTTCAGATTGTGCACTCTACAATGAGGTAAAACCTTTGTTTAAAAGGGAAAATAAAATAAGTGAGGCAATGGGAATTGCAACCCTAAGACCTCACAGGTAAAAGGTTGGAAAAATAATGAAATCCAGGTGAAGGGGTAAGCGAATCGAACCTCGTTACTAATCGATTTCGCGAGACAGTAAGGAAAATGGGGCTGGGGGGATTCGAACCTGCTAACTCACTGAAATTTTCCCACAAATAAAAAGAATGGGGATGGGGGGAACTCTAACTCGCGAACTTGGGGAAGAAGGAGTGAGAAAAATTACATCAAACAAATAAGGGGGAGGGCGTGAGATTCGAACCCACGACCTCCAGGCATCGAGTTGAAGAGGAAAATTAATAAAGGTACATGGGGGCCGTGGGAATTGAACCCACGACCTAAAGGCTAAAAAAGAAAAGGAAATACTACAGAATAAATATAGGGGGTTGTGGGGGTTCAATCCCACAACCTCACTCGTCCCCCGACCCGCCCCATTAATTAAAATAAAGTTACTAGAGTCTTGTGTGTGGTTCCGAACCACGCTCGCAGCCTCAGCGAAATTCATATTTAAATAATCAGGTTTTCTACCTAGGGGTTCGAACCCACAACCACTCGCCTATTCATTCGAAATTAATGCATAAACTTTAACAAGAGTGCTATGGGAGGTTTTGTCTCCACATGACCTCTTAGTTTTAGTACGTATCATTGGCTACATGAGGCAAGAAAACAAACAACAGCTGGGTTTTGGTTGGTGTTTCGAACCAACAACGTCCTTTTCGCCAGATAAGAGCAAAATTAAGTAGACAATTTAATCTTGGATGTTAAATGTTGGCATTTTACATTTTACTGAGTGTCTAATGTAATGTAATATTAGTGAAAAAATAAATGAAAAGATAAATGATAGCCAACGGACTGACACTTGTGATTTTCCTTTCCCAATCTTCCGTAATTGATACATAAGTCAATGCGTGAATAAACAATCCAAGAAGATATCCACATACATCTAAAGAAAAATTCCAATATCTTATCATATATTGCAAGTATACATATATCTTGTACTACCATTTCGTATAGCAAGTTAATAATCCAATTAACGAACCCTTGATAAATAAACGCCCATGCTTTGTATTCAAAAATAGACACTAAGTCTAATATACGTTTCAAACAAGGAGTGAGCCTAAGGATGTATGGTACTCAATGACATGAACCCTAGGGGGTTTAAGCTCATGAGTGTAAGATACACTACGTGGGCCAAGTGATGGGCATATATACGATAAACTATGAAATGGTGAAATGTGACTATTCACGTAATAGTGAGGAGTACCTATGAAAGTAAATGTTCTAATGACTGAAAATTTGTGCACACTGACTGAGCCTAATTTGGAATGATAGAGCAGTCTCAATGATCCTAAGTAAAGCTCACTAGTTACGTACTCCACCATGATATGGTAAAATAATAAATAGACCCAGTCTCTATGAACCTCTAATAAAGTCTTTAGCTTAACACACTAATACTGCAGATGACAGATGACAAATCATCTAATGAATGAGGTCCTCATACTCAGAAGTCAGCTTCCATGACGTATGACATAAATGTAATGGAACTTTACAAAAAAAAAATATTTTATAACATTTCACCCCCCTTTGCACCGTACAAAAGCCTATGCTATGAGTGGTGATCCCTTCTTTTCTCGCGTAGGGCGGAGGTTCACATAACTCTCAATTATATGAAGCTGTCCAGGCATGCCCGCGTTGGGTCTCCTTAGATCGCCTAGTCCTCAAACCTATACTACCAATATCGGATCTAGCGGGTTTTGGGGTCACTTGGCAAGTGATTCCCCATGTACGCGAGCTGTTTTGGTAACTTTGGAGGTGATTCACCTCTTTTTTGGTGTGGGGGATACCAAATGGAATTTTCATGATGCTCACATGTCATATCGGTTACATTTAGTCCCCATGAATGAATGAAGGCCAACCTCCAATGAAGCACATAATTAGAAGAATTATACCAAAGGTGTAGGTAGGATAATCAAGAGTGAGCTAGACTCACGTAATGGCATTAGGTTATTCCGATCATTGCACAGCAGAACCGATGATGTTATAAACTTAAAACTACATCCTCGGTATAGCTTGGTTCACACTGCCTATAAAAATGAATGAAATTGGGAAAAAAGTACGTATGAATCAATACAGCAGACTCTGTGTTTTTCTAAGGAAGACTCCCTATTTGAGGGTCCATAGGGTTGAGACCTCATTTTAGAAGTCGTAATTCAAGTACATGATTCCAAGGTACCTCATGGCCATATGAATGAATGACATGAAAGAAGCTATGTGTTATAGTTATGTGTAGGGCAGTACTATATGAGGATGTTTGTGTTTGTGTGCCATATGATATTTATGATGAGCTTGTTACTCTCTGTAATTACCTTTCCTATTCCAATTTGGAACGTTCCACTAACTTTCTAATCTCGATTTTTGGCAAGTCTACTAACTGACCCCAAAATCATTTTGTTATGAAAGAATATCCTTTCTCTCAGCCTGTCCTAGGTTGTGTCTTGCTATACCATACTTTGTACAAGTGTGTACTGAAACCCTAAACATCTATACGTATTTTAGGTGCAGGCAATGTGGGTGATAGCATCTATAAGTCATTGTTCATTTAACTAGACATAACATTCATCTAGAAGTTTGGTATGTCCTCATGCGTTCCGAGATTCTCCTGTTTAGCATTCCTCTTATGTTTCGGTTGATCTAGTGGACATGTTCCCTAGCATTTTCTTTCTCTATTTGATTCAGACTTTGTATTGTGGGCATTGTTAGCATTTATACAATTAATACTTTATTGAACTATTTCTCCTCAGTTGTTTATTATTCCCTTCATGTTAGATGAGTTGATTATGAATGATTAGAAATGTTAAATGTTTATCAAGTAGTAAATGATGAATAACGCATGTAGCTGTCTCGGCCATCTGAAAGTTAACAATGTCGGTCCATATGGTCTTCACTCCGGCGTGACAATCTCCTTCTCTTGTGAATTCTTAATCGAGTAATTTGTAGGTATGGGCTACAAGGACGATTGCACTTGTTGTAACATAACGTTAAGGAATCATTGAACCTACATAACAAGAAGAAGAAATACACTGAAAAATATCTAACGTGTCAAAAATAGAGGGCTCGGGGCTCTCGAGTTGGGACTACAATAAAATTTCTAAATCTGTTCCTGTCTTGAGTTGTTTCTATAAAATTAGGTGGGTGATAGAATGTTTGGTAATCATATAGAAAAGGATTGTGTGAATTTGATGATGCATTAAAATACATCGGATATTCATACCAACAATTCACATCTAACATTTTGGCAAGTCTAGTCCTAGGCTTTTTTTTTTCCAGAAATAACCTCTGGTTTAGGAAGAGCTTTCTTTGATCGTGAATAGCCTTATGTGTATGTGTGAATACACCCATACTTAGTAAAAGTGGTTTACTAACCCCTACTATTTACTATTTTATTGATGCAGGTTAAGGGATAGATTTACGACTCTTGCAACGGTTTGAACATCAGCGTTTCTCCATTTCATTTGGTAGGTCCTCTTGATTTCGAGGATACTACAATTTTAGTCTAGCCTTAGTTTTACACAAAGCTAGTGGATGTTTTCCCTAGAATTTCTTTAGTACTTTTATTTTGAAGCTTTTGTAATAAGGCAGTGTTTGGCAAACGTATTTATGATATATTCTTATTCCATTTCGAATTGACTCTTATGATAGATGGATTTACATTTATGTTGAGTTTAGTATATGATGAACTTTTGAAATAACTAATGAAGTAAATGCATCTTCATGAACTTTAAAGTTTTATATTTCCGCTAAATTAACCATATGAATGTTGTAATTAAGGCAAGTACGGCTTTTCCCTCTGTTCTGCTTGACCATGAGAAGGTCAATGACGCCTGTTGCCATTTAGTTTCCAGAATCCAGGTCATGACAAAAAATTTACATGGAACATCCTGAGGTTTTCATAGTTCCTGGTAAAGAAAAGAACTATTTGCAAACTTGTTAGGTCAGTTAATGGAAAAAAATAAGCACCGAAACAATGACATGCAATGTTAAACCAAACCATGTTGTCAAATGGATTTAATATAAATGAATGTTATAATTTTCTTTAGATTTAAGATATTCTGAATAAGGAAGTCATTGTATTCCTATATGTGGATGACATGCATATAATGAGCAAAGAGATTGTCAATGTAAAAGCTACTAAGTGTTTGCTTGCTAGTAAGTTTGATATGAATGATTTGTGAGTTGCCGATTTGATATTGTGAATTAAGATTCTCAAAACTCCTACAAATTTAGCATTGTCTCAATCTCATTATATCCAAACGGTACATATAAAGTTCAAGTATTTAAATTTCAAAAAGGCAATGACCTAAATGGATGTGAACTTTCATCTTACTAAGAATAAATAGGAATGTCATTATCAATTGTATTATGCAAGAGTATTGGGAAGTTTGATGGTTTCCATGAAATGTACATAACCACACATATCCTTCGGTAGAATTAAACTTAGTCGATACACAATTAATCCAAATCAAAATCATTAGTTGGTGATGAAGAGAGTTTTGGGGTACTTAGATGACACTCAAAACTATTCTTTGCATTACAATAGATATCCAACAGTTCTTTACGGATAAGCTAATGAAAATTGGAGTAGTGGGTCAAGTAAAATAAAATCTATAAATGGATACATTTTCACCAGTGTAGAGGAGCAATATATTGCAAATCATCCAAAAAAACATGTATAACTCTCTCTACAATAGAGTTTGAATTTATCGCCTTAGACAAGGTAGGTGAAGAAGCTGAATGACTCTAGAATTTCTTAGAGGTATTCCATTTGGGCCAAAACCAATGGCCTTTAAATGCATACAGTGTTCTAGGTAAGCTTCAATAAGAAGACTAGGAAGTACTATGTATATATAACAGGAAGCCTTATCACAAAAGATGAAGATATAACTCTGTTAGACAACTATTCTCTAGTGGAATTATCACAATTGACTATGTAAAGTCAAAGGATAATGTATCTGATACGCTTACAAAAGGCATAATTAGAGAGGGAGTTGAGAGATCATTGACGGGAATGGTCTGATTGTCGAGAAAAATCTATTGTGGCGGTAACTCTACCTAGAAGACTGGAGATCCCAAGATAAAGGTTCAAGAAGATAAAACAAACTCATTGATGACGGTTCAACATTGTCAAAAATTATTTTATGGTTCATTCTCATGATGAAACAATGTTCAGTAACCATGATAAAGACATAAGGAGTTTTAATGGTTTCTAAGTTCGATACAGGGTGTATGACATACTATATTGTTGCATTCAAGGAGAACCCATTAGAAGTAACGTGGTGTACTTCACCTCTCAGAGGTATTTTACAAGCCCATAGTTATCATTCATCGAATTTGTCATAGTAAATTTACGAAATTTTAACTTCTTATGCACATCATCTGCTAGAATATTATTCGATATATATATAAATATATCTATTACATACTAGACACTAGTCTATTTTCATATTATACTCAAAACATTAGAGACGGGACCACGGCCCTTAAAAACCGTAAGACATAAGTTACAACTTTGAAGACCTTTAGCAATAGGCCATAAGTAGGAGAGCGGTGAACTTAATATTCCTTTCATTGACCCTTATGGAATCAAGTGATCACTCATGCACAATTTAAGAGACATCCTTTAAGAATCATAAAAACTAGACTTGTGTAAAAGGTGCGATATAATGGGATTGAACAACATTACCCGAAGTTAGTCACCATTAAAAAACCTGCTTTAAAAGGACTTTTCTTGAAATCATACTTCGATGCCTTTTTGATGTTAAATCTTCATAAAATTTTAGAAAATTGAATTTATATCATTGACATAGTTCATATAGACATGTTCAAAGGCCAAACATCCTAGAAAATCACATATAGAATTTAAGCCATTTTTGAGGTCACTTTACAGTGAGCTCTTTTACTTTAGAATGAATTATCCCTTCTTTTATTCACTAACTTCCCAAGTAACCCTATAGTGATACTTGGTGAAATGCATCACCTTAGGCCACAAATAGAGCATACATACAACCTACACAAGTCATCACATACCATCATACAAGTATAACCTATTGAAGACACATTTTAGTCAAGGCTCTATTGGCTTTACAGTAAGCTACATCAGTTTGCAAATATAAAGATTTAACTTCACATAAATCATTATAAGACCTTCTTCATGACCCCAATTTTAGTCTACTAGTGCAATATGGATTTGAAGACCCATAACTCCATACATACATAGTAAACCCTTCATGAGACCACAAACCTTATCATTCCATTCATACCTCAACATATTAAGTGAAAACAACCTCATTCATTTAAACAACCTCTAGCATATAATCATTAAGACTCACATAGTACAAATAAGACTAATAACACATCACATAGACTCATTCCATGAACATCTTCATGACAAATAGAAAAATACTACCATCCCATGCATAAATATATAATCATAATCATACACCTTAGAACACCTTACTATAACTTCCTAAAGAGATACCTGTGCAAAGTCTAGATGAGTTCATTACTTCCACCTATCCTAAGTAACCTCCCTTAAGTCATCCTAGTTAGGGTCCTAGTCATTTACTTATATTTTCCATATTACTTTAGGGAAACTATAGCCTTAACCGACACTAAGACCATGGGTGCTAAGCATGGAATTTGGTGTTGTAGAGCCTTAAACCAATGGAATGTGTTCTTACCAAGCCAAGTTAGAACATTAACACTTGCTAGAATTTTAGTTGATATCACATAACTAGATCCTATGTGGCAAGAATAGTTTATGGAAATTGGGGGAATCATGGAAACATCACTCTAACACCCTCTTTGGATCATGAGTCTATCAACCCCGTGAGGACTATGGTGACCTACCTTTGTACAATAGGAAGGGACACCCCTCATCTTCAAGTTCATTCGGTGCAAATCTAAGTTCCCTTTATTAAAAGCCTTCAATTACATTACTTCATAAAATTAGGCTTTAGGAGATTTACTCTCCATATGCTTAGCTCATAGGTCATAGTTGAGAGTTCATCAACCTAAGTCATGTAGAAAACCCTTACACATGGACATAGAATATATCATTAGCACTATCTAGTTTAGGATACACTTGAGCACACCTTTCAAGGATCATCTATTAACTAGAACATATATTCATGTGTGTGTATACTTATATGTGAGAAAACCTTTCACATAACACATTAAGGTCTCACATGTTCATACATCAATGCATAAGTCTATAGGTATAACTACATGATCAATCCTTTCATATAAACCCAATAAGACACTATGCGCATTCATATTTCACCATATCATATCAGTCATATTCATAAAATGCTCATACATTCATTTTCATCTACATAGAAACCAAAACTAGAAACAATCCTATCAAGGCACACATATGCAATGCATAGGCAAGGTCTCATACACTTGCCCATCCTAGTACACCTATAAAGTCGTCCTAGTTAAACAAGCACATATCATACTTTCATAGACATCATCTTAACATGCATAGTAGTAGACACTAGTGAATATGAGAACTACCTTTCACTTAGACACTATGACCTATACTACTTGTAAGAATGCATAATATGCGAGTGTGTGTACATTGGTCAACATAATCTCGTAATGGCTATCCATAACATCTTGAGAAAGCCACCCTCTTAATACCATAATGCAAACAAAGCATATACCACACTACACCATTTATTATAGGAGGCAAGACAATCTTCACATTATATTCAAAACTCCTAACCTTAGCTATTCAAACATTCACATAGGGATACATCTGTAGGGGTTATCAATCCTTAATACTTCATTAATGGAAGCACCTACACATGAAATTAACATAACATTCACATGATCATGACAATAGTAATATAACCTAGATTCATAACTAAAGTATAAAACTAGGCACAAGTTAACATGCTCATGACAATAGTAACAAAACCACTCATTAATCTATTCATCAATTTGCCTTCAAGGCCATGGTCAACACATATATAATGATAATAAATTAAACAGCGCCACCATAAGTGGACCATACACTCAATTCCATACAAGTCTTCATCAACATTACTATAAAGAAGTAGAGAAGTAGAAAAGTAGAGCAATTCTTACCAATCCTTTAGCCTTTGGTTATCATTGACCATTACTACTCTTTCATCAATAATTAAGGTATTGGACAATACCTAAAACATAATAATCATATTTCAAGTCATGCATAAGCTACTAGAAGGCCATGCTACAAACTATTATAACACATCATTAACATGCTAAAATGTAGAAGGACATAGACCATTAACGAATTTCACTTAAATGGATTATAGGTCATATTTCTTCAATAACATAAATCTAGGGAAGTACCTAATCATACACTTATCATAATGAAATAACGCGTAAATCCCTACAAGATCATGATACCAACATAGGCACTAAACTATCCAATTAAGAGAGAGTAGAGAAAATTGTAACACCCCTTAGTCAAAACAAACAAAAAAATAAGCTTTACAGAAAAAATCTACAGGTGCAACCGACGGTGGCATCGATGGACCGTACCTTGACCCACAGTTTGAAACTCCCAAAAATTTCAGCCTAGAAAAATAGGTTAAGTCTTGGACGACATACGGATCTACGATCCATAGGTCAGACGATGGTACGTAGTTCGTGAATGTCAATCGAGATACCCATTCACTCACTTTCAAACAAGAGCTACGAATTATCATCATGGCCCGTTGGTGGACCTATCTGACCGTAGGTAGAAAATTTGCTGATAGTTAATGGGAAAGGAAGTTGGGTCAACTTCAAATGATAATAACTCTTAGCAGAAAATGAATTAGGTGTCCCATGACCTACCCATAGACAAATAATTGAATTATCTTTCCAAATCCACAAACCTTGCTAAAATCAAACCTCCAAATAAATGTTATGCTCCTTTTAGTAAAGGCCTATCGAGCATGACCTAACGACGGGGAGTAGGGCAGAAGACGGACCATCAGTCCTGGCCATCGTTTGGTCCGATAGAAACCTTCGCAGGTCTTTTGGACCTTTACCACTTCATTTAAACCCTAAGTAACGTCGTTTTAACCCTAAATCATCATATTTTTCTAAGTTTAAGCCTAGAAACATAATTAAAACATATCTAAGTAAAATCATTAAATGAAAACTTAGAAAATTAAAAGCATGAGAGAAGAAAAAAACTCAAGAACCCTAGTTCAAGAACACCACAAGCTCTAGTAGTTCAAGCTTCGACACATAAGTATTTTTTTGTGAATTCCATCACCAGGTATGTGAAATTTCACTAGTGGCTTCCTTTCACCCATTGGGTCGTTATTTTTCAGTCAGATTCTTGATTCTCATATCATAGTTAGACCTAGGGTTTCTAGAGCTTTGACAGAACTTCATGAATTTATTAAATATATGTTCCAAATACGATTATAATGTTATGACTAAGATTATCGCATGAATTTCAGAACCCTAGCTTTGTATTCTTTAGTTATTGAATACACATGCGGTCAGATATTCAAACACTTTAGATATACAGGCCGTAGGTATAAATGCATAATTACCAGAATTAATGTTGCATTCTCAGTTTGCATGTGCAGTTTACAAAGCTATCAGTATATACATTAAATTCACACAATAATCAGTAAATTTACAGATTATGGAGAGTAGCATGACTACCGAGTTGGAGTAGGGTTATCTTACCCACTAAGTCCTAGAACTAACTAGCAAAGTAGGTTGTAAGTCCCCCCTCTTTGGGCACTCAGTTTATGATTCACGCAACATGCCTTTATACCTTTTGCAGGGTATAGTGGGTCCTTTGATGGGGAGTCTACACGAATCCACCTTTAGCTCATGTGATGTGTTATCAATTTTTAGTAGGATCCCACAGTTCAATCCCCCCCAGCGTATCTGCATTGACCATTTACTATAATATCAGTATTCATTTCAGCATGCTATCAGATGGCCATTGGATTCAATTAGCTTATTCATGCAGATTATTATGCTGCTTTATGCTCGTTCAATTATGTTTGATATCGTTCTTACTCTACTCTAAAATGCTCAGTACCTTCTCAAGTACTGACGCATACGGCGAGACATCTTCTCATGATGTGTTTAGGTTTTTCTCAACATCCCATATCACACATATATCGATTTCCGATCTCCAATTAAGAAAATGCATGAGAGTCTCCTTATCACGAGGGACACCAATCATGAGTGTCATTTCAGTCTTTATACATTTAGTTTCAGGTTTTGCTAGATTTAGTTGGAGGGCTTGTCCAAGTATTTTTATTCGGATTAGAGGTGATTTCATACATAGTTAGATTCAGCTTAGTAGTGAGGTATATATCATTTGTATTAAACTCATTATTTTCAATATCTTAGTTAAGAATATGAGTATTCCCCCGCATGTTCAGAGTTAATCTGATATGCTCGCATTCAGTTTATATCTTAGTATGCGTAGGATCATGCCAGCGGGTTAATAGGATCACTGTGGTTTTAGGTACGTGTGGCGTACAGTCTAGAGGAGTCAATGGAGTGACGAAACTGGTCTCAATAAATATTAGGTTTAAGTTTCCTAGGATGTCTGAAAATCAACACTAAGTAGAGTCCTTTTCATGGGTGTGAAGTACACCACATCTAATTAGAGGGAGGCTATGAAGTGTTTTAGGAAAAACTTCACTTTCTAGTTAATCTTATTGTGCTAAGGTATGATCTCATTCCTGTATAGCTTGACGATCTACGTTTCATATCAATCCTCCTCTTAGAGCTTAGGCATGGACTTCTAATAAAAGCAATGCTAACGTAGTTCATCTAGTATTAAATAAGGAAGTTATGATATAGAGTTTCAGGACGCCAATTTACCTATTCGCTCAGAGTATGACCAACCAGAACAATCAGCATGTTCTAGTTCCTATAAAGAAATGACCGATTGTGGAGCCAGAGTTTGAGTGGTTTTTTTTGGGGCCCCCCCTTAGTGGCCAAGGATTCTGCTAAAGCTTTAGGTCGCACGTTTGGGTAAGGACCCACAAAAGTTCATTGATGAGGTCAATAAATATTTGGGTGATGTAAGTAGCTGGTAGAGGACACGGAGATGAAATCATACCAATCAATGATGGTTACGTCACATTATTGGTTTCACTAGTGGAAAACAAAAAGGACAACGGAATTTGTCTTTTGAACTTCAGTATAGCAGTCCCAATCAATGTCAGGTCAGAAAACTCTCAGAAAATTTTCTTCTCTACTCCCGTCACTGATCCCAGTTATAGATAGAGGGATACAGAAATTTCCCTGTCACAGTCTTCAGAAAATCACCCCAAAGATCTAGTATAGTTAGAAAATGGTTTAGACTTCGATGTCATTGAGGGGTATATTGTTTACATTCCTGTTATACATGGTCGATTTGACAAATAGGATGTTCGTTTTCAGTTCCAGACGAAAAACATCATAGAATGGTAAGGGTAGAGATAGAGCATGTTGTAGCGATTTAGTCTTACTTAAGGCCACATCAAAAGAGGTGAACTCTAAGGGTTATCTCTATCATTCTAGTTCCGGTGAGGATTCTAGACTGAAACCCACTCTTCAGTCGTGCCAGTAGATGTGTAAATTTGAGGAAGTGTTTCAAAAAGATCTGCTTGGAGTCCCTCCTGAATAGGGAAAATTGAATTTGGAATTGATCTCTTTTAGATGACCCAGCTCCAGCAGAGCTTAAGGACTTGGAAAGAGGCAGTTGTAAGCCTTCTAGATAAGGGCTTCATCTGACCTAGGATTACCTGGGTTGCACTAGTGTTGTTCGTATAGAAGAAAGAGGTTCTCTCAGAAGGGTGTGAATCTAGACATTGAACAGGTCACAATCAAGAATAAGTATACCATCCCCAGGCATCGATGAATTGTTTGACAACTTCAGGGTGCTAAGCCTTCTCAAAGATAAGACTCGATCGGTGTTACCATCAGCTCAGAGTCAGAGATAGTGACATCCAAAACGCCTTCAAATCTCAGCTATGGTCATATGGAATTTGTAGGTTATGTATTTGGACGAACTAATGCTCCTGAAGGTTTCATGGATTGTGAACATTAGTTAAAAACCATAGTTGGACTTGTTCGTTACATCTTATTGATGTATCCTCATTTTACTCTAGGAGTGAGGAAGAAAAAGAACATGCAGTCATTGTTGAGACGTCGTTTTACAGGACTTCAAGATATCCGCTCATTTATAAGTTTATTAAAGTGAGCGTCTATATCGAAGGGATCGAGGGACTGAAAGAAGTTGGAGCAGTGGAAAACTGTGGCCCAGACCTACCTATGCTCCAGATTATCAGAAGTTTCTTAGGTCTAGAAAAGCGGGTTGTTACAGAAGGATTTGGAAGGATTTGATCCATAGCATCACCATTGACTAGGTGCTCAGAAGATGGTAAAATCCAAGAGTCAGCTGATTGTATAAAAACTGTGTAGCAATGAAAACTAGGATTGACTTACACACTCATGTATGACTCCTACCCAGAGGGTTTTAGATGGTTATGTGATCGATTGTACGCATTCAAGACGTTGGCCTCGGTTTTGTTTGACTTTGATGCAATGAGGTAGATGATAGTTATGCATTAGACAACTTGAGGTTCTTAAGAAGAACTGTCAATACTCATGACCTCCAAGCTTGCAGCAGTGGTGGGGGTGTGCATCAAGATCAGGGACACACAACTTTTATGGTGTTCACGTAATGGGTTCACGTCCACTAAGAGCCTTCGGTACGGGTGTTGACACCTAAAAGGAGTTGAATCTTCTCCAGACGAGATGGGCTTGAGTTCTTTAAGTATAGGATATGAGCTGTTGATTGATCTCGATGTAAGGCGATATAGGGAGCAGGTGTTCTTAGTAGATTTCTAGGGGCTAGTATAGCCCATTTTGAGGAAGAAATGAAAGAGCTACTGAAGGATGTTTCACAAGCTTTCTCGCTTGGGAGTTCACCTTATGAGCACATACAGACAGCAGAGTTTTGTAACAATTTTTTAGAATGGTGAAGATGAAGTAATGCATCTTTGGTTGTGGTTCGGAAAAGAAAGACAGGACCCAATCTTTCTAATGTAAGGGTGAAGTCCAAATCGCGAGTGGAGGTTTTCTACCAAGGGGGAGGGGATGGTGTTGTAATTCGCTACCAGGGTAGATTGTGTGTTTCTGAGTGTGCGAGTTGAGACAACATAGGTTATTGATGAAGCCCTAACTCTAGGGTATTCTATTCATTCCAGTGCAATATAGATGTACCGCGATCTTCAAGAACAGGCTATTGGATTAATGGCATGAAGAGGAATATAGGAAGAATTTGTGATAAGTTTCCAAATTGCAGCATGTCAATGTAGAACATCAAAAAACTAGGGGGGATCCGACTCAAGAAACTTGATATTCCTACTTGGATTTGGGATGTGATCAATATGGCCTTCATCAACAGGATACCGCGTACTAATAGACAACGTGACCCATTTGGGTGATATTGATAGGATGAATTACATCTTCTAGATTTTCGCTGGTGGTCAAGACTAAATTCGGCAGAAGAAGAAGAAAGTCACGGTCGTTACATAAATGCAGATTGTGAGGTGAATGGAGTTCCATTGTCTTCATCCAGATAGACGTCTAGTTTACTATCATTTCTGGAAGTCAATTTTCAGAAAGGTTTTGGTACCCATGTTAACCTAGTAAAAACATTTCTCCATAGAAAGATTGGAGAAGGCAGAGCGTACCATTCAGGACATTAAAGGATAGGGTTAAGATCTTGTTGATATGATTTCCAGGGTAGTAAGATGGGTATGATCACCTTCCTCTTATTGGTTTGCCTACCAATAATTAGCACAATTCAAACATTAAGATGGCCACTTATGGGCTTTATATTGGCGTAGATAATGTAGATCTCATGATTGGTGGGTTTAAGTAGGTGACTCCAGAGTAAGTCCGTTAAGTTGGGACAAAGTGCAACTCATTAGAGATAGACTTAGACAACCCAAAAGTGTCAGAAATCCTATGCAATGTAAGGAGAAGGGGGGGAACTAGAGTTCCAAGTGATGATTGATTGATTGAGTTTTTGCAGGTCTCACATATGACAGCGAGGTGATAACCGAACCAACGATTTAGACACAGAAAAGGGAAGCTTCCGTCTAGCTATGCAGGCCCTACCAAGATCTTTTAAAAGGGTTGGCACAATGGTGGCAACCATAATTAGACGTTGCCAGCAGAATTATCTTTTTTTTTTTGAAGCAGGGCATTCGGTCTCTTCCACACTCCAATCTTGAAGAGGTGGGTGATCCAACCTTGTAGTGCCATTAGAGAGTTTTGTGATGAAAGATACCGCTTTATAATTGAGGATGGTAACAAGTCGAGATTCTTGGACCCATCAGGTCCGCAGGTGTGAGAAACAAAGAAGTCGCTTCAATCAAGTTTTTGTGAAGGGAGTCAGTCCGTAGAGGGAGCTACTTGGGAAGAAGAAGCAACCATAAAAGCCAAGTATCCTCACCTCTTTCCTTTCGATTCCACTATAGCTTGAGGTAATAGTTCCTCTTCAGTTTTCCAATGATTCATGCGTAAATTCAGTTTTAGAATCATTTTCCCTAAGTTTGTACTTGCATTTTCAGTGTAATTGCATATACTCGGAACTCAATTTAGTCAAAAAATCGGTTTTAAGTGTTTAGTAGTAGGTTTGCACCTCTCTCCCTCTACTTGAGCTAGTTTAGTATTCATTCGAGTACGAATGTTCCCAAGGGGGAGATAATGTAACACCCCATAGAAAAACAGACAAAAAAAAACAAGATTTGAGGGGAAAAATCTTTGAATGTGACAACCAACCGGCTGGCATCGACGGAAGTATCCGCCCATGGTCCTGCACAACCACAACCGTCGATGGCGGACTCCGAAACTCCCAAAAATTCAGCCCAGAACAATGGGTTAAGTTTGGAAAAAATTTGGGGAATTTTACATCCAGTAGAAGACAACGTTTTCCAGACTACGTGACCGTCGATCGGCGACCCCCATTCACCCAACTCTATGGAAAGATTCTACGGATGACACATGGTACGTAGGTGGAAATTTTTTGCCTGAGTTAAGGGGAAATTGCCGTTGGGTCAACTTAAATGACATAAACTCTACCAAACTTGATTAGTGTCCCATGAACTTACCTCAGATTACGAAATAATTGGAATTATTATTCATATCACTAATATTACATAAAATAAGACTCTTCGAAATTGAATAAAAATTTATGCACAATTTTTAGTAAAAGGCTACCGAATAGGCCCTACGCCTAACGACGGACCCAACGACGGCGGCGTCGGGAAGACTACGCACCATCAGGCCTGGACGTCTGTTTGGTCTGAAAACACCTTCCCAGGGGTCTTTGGACCTTATGATACGTTCAACTTACTTCTCGACTAAGAAGTTTTAAAGCGGTCGTTGTCAAGTAATAACCCAATAGTGGTTTGGATCGGTCCCACGAGGAAAATAGTCATAGACTTAACTTCAACCTATTATTTACGATTATTTGGTCAATGACTGTCCTGGGAAAGTAAAACATAAAAAAGGGGGGTTTTTCTATCTCTAAATAAGTGAAAATAAATAACGAAACGTGAAAGACACACTTGAAGCTTTATGTTGGGTTTTAATCAATTAATCAAAGTAAGTAACAGGGTTTAAGTTTTCCCCACAAGTTCATAAGGCCTTGATAACTCTAAATATAACAATTACTTCCTAGTATTTGCAGTGCAAAGTGATAAGTTATGTATTATGAATTCTTGGTCGGCATCTTAGAAAATCTCACTACGCACCGGGTTCATCTACGTGTGTTGCTATCCTAACCCTTATCCTACCTAATATTAAGCATCGTATTCGATATTGGACAAGTGATTACCTCGTACCAATCAATAATGGCCTATTAGATAGGATACATAATCTATGTTAATAATTTTTTCCTATTATCTACACTCCTTGGGTACGGCAAGTAGCATTAAGGAGAGTTTATAACGTTGGCCATCTGTTAAAATATTCTAACGAAAGAATTATTACTACATGCAAGACACTAATCTAGATTGTTATTTTGTTAGGTATCTTCATTATTTTGCCATCGGTGTCCCACCAACCCTAGTTATGGGAGTTTAGTTACTCTAGCCAAATCACAATATTCAATTATCTAATAAGGCAATTAATGTAGTACTTTCAATAGAACGAGTAAAAGTCGAAAAGTTTCTTTTGTGAGTCACCACAAATCACCAACAATCAATGATAATCAAAAGTGTCTACACTAATACAAAGAGTCTAATGATATGATGTATAACTATCTTGTGTCTAATATCCAGTGTCTAAACCTCAAAACGGAGTTTTTCGAACTTATTATAAAAAAACAAAAACCTAATAAACAGATTCTAATTGCTGGAAATCTGCCAAAACGGCAGGCTGGGCTAATGGACCTCGCGAGACCGCAGTGCGTCACAACGGACCGTCATCAGTCTGTCGTCCAATTACTGGTGCACTTCTCTACTGCTCTCTTCATTACCCTCGACCGGCAAGTATGAAGGACCGTCATAGGCAAACGGTTCGTCGAGGGGCTTCGTTTCCCAAAATACTTTTTCAACTCTTGGATTCGGGTACTTAGGATCACTTCTATGATCTTCATAGCGAACCTGCAAGACGGACCGTCAGGAGCCACGGCGGACCGTTACAACGCTTGAATCCCACACTTGTCAGAAATCCCCATCTTCCTTCAGCAACTTTATTCTACGCTTGACACCTACGGCCGTCATAGGCACGACGGACCGTAATCATCTCAGTAGGGGGGGTGGTATCTTTCGCATTATCTCTCACAAATCTCCGCATTGGCTTTGGACAAATTTCTCGCAAAACAAAGGAAACGATATATAAAAAATTACACAAAAAGGCTTTTGGACGCCCATACTAGGAAAAACACGATTAATTGATTACGTTGAAACCACCCTGGTATATCAATTTTCCCACTCGCTTTACCACCCTAAGTAGTTACAAGTTTTGACAAATAATCTCAATTTTAGTAAGTAAGACTAAAAGCATAATTAAAAACATATCTAAGTCACATATTTAAATCAAAAACATAGAAAATTAAAATCAAGAGAGAGGAGAAAAGCGCAAGAACCCTAGTTCACATCGCCACAAAACTTAGTAGTTCAAGCCCCGAAACTTAAGTATTTTTTCGTGATTTCATCACTAGATATGTAGGAAGGATTTCACTAGGGGTTCCTTTCAGTCACGTTGGGGTCCCTAGTTTTCGGTTCAGATCTTGATTATCAATCATGCTAGAAATAGGGTTTCAGAACTTTGTTTAAAAACTTCATGAATTTTATTAAATAAGTTCCAATAAGATTATCATGTTATACTAAGATTATCACAGAATTCGGGAATCTAGTTTTGTGTTCTTACTTCGTGAATTACACATGCTAGGTCAGATATTTCAGACACTTCAGATATATATGCGTTATTATAAATGCTATTATTACAAGATTAATTATTGCATTCTCAGTTTGCATGTTCAGTTCGAGCATCCAGTATTTAAATCAATTCAGGAAAATCAGTAAATTTACAAAATTCATTGGGAGTAGCAGAATACGAGTTGGACTAGGGTTCATAGTACCTCCAATTAGTCCAGAATACTATAGCCAAGTAGGTCTGTAAGTCCCACTCTATGGGCCAATCATTTAGTGATTATACCTCTGGCAGGTATATTGGATCTCTCGTATGCAATGAGGTGTAACCAGGTGTAAAAGCGGAGAATCCACATTTAGTCATAGGTCTTTATATCGCGCCCTATTATCGATTCCACATTTCAGTCAGCCTCTCACATTGACATTGATCAGTATATTCTGTATTTAGGTTTTAGCATGTTATAAAGTGTCATTTATTCAAGTGTAAGCTCATAATTCAGTTTACATGTCGATTATTTTAGTATTTTTAGCTGTTCAGTTAGGTGTGATTTTCGATGTACTCTATCCTAAATGCTCCGACCTTTCAAATCTGCGCATACAATGGCTACATCTTCCCGTTATGTAGGTTCAGATTTCTACATCCAGATCACACAGAGATCGATTACCGATCGCCAAATAAGAAATTCAGTTGGCAGTGGTGAGCCGTGGTGCGTCCTCATTCTCCGAGGAAAACAATCATGAGTGTCATTTCAAGTCTTTTAATCAGAATGTTATTTTTTGATCGGAGTATTTTGGGGCGTGTCCAAGATTTCTAGTACCAGTTTAGAGGCCCTATTTCGAATGTATAGTCAGCTAGTATTTTAGTTAATATTCCTTTGTATTAAACTCATTGTTGCTCAACTCATAGTTATAGAATAATGAGTATTCCCCATCTTTTAAGATTTTAATAATGATTTGAGATTTCAGCATCAGCTTATTATCTTAGATGCTAATGATCATGGCTAGAGGATTAGCTGGGATCACTTGTTGGTCTAGGTTTCGGATCGAGTGTTGTCCAACAATACAAGTTTGCTAAGGCCCTTGATCTTCAATAATTTTAAAAAGAATTGTCCATGTAGATAAGCGTAAAGAGACTCATAATCAAAAGGAATCAAATTTCGTCTAACCTAAAATAGAAGATAACATCACAGATATATATATATATAGATTATATATATTATAAGATATAGATATATCTATATATAGTGTAGATTCAATCGATAAAGTGGAAAAAACTAGAGTAACTCATTCCAACTACGTCTTTACTTTGCTCATAACAAGTTCCATTCCATAATTCAATCATTGCTATTAACCAATAAGTTAACTATGAATTGTCAACATTAACCATTAAAGAGACAATGTAACACTAAAATCCTAGTAATATCCCAACTAGTTCATGTTCAATTCTTCAACCCGATCCACATGGATCCTTAATCATCAATTTAATCATTTAAATCATTATAATAACAGTTTAATAGACAATTTAAACGTAAGATAATCACAAATTCAACACTTAACAGTCATGATCAAACGGCCCATGCAGGGCTAAACGTTGTTGGAGGGGCATGGGTGCAAAACAATTTGATTAAAAATCACGTTAATAAACCCAATATATTAACATCAATTGTCATGATTAAGGCAAACCCATTGGAATAGATTGAGAAGAAGAGCTTTGATCCTGAAACTTCTTTGAAAAACATCGAGATAACTCTTCAAGTCCACACACGCGTTTACTTAGAGATGAGGATCACCATAACCTGTCATTCAAGACAATCCTGGAAACTTGATGAATAAAACATCAGGGGATCCAGATCCAAGCTGTTCTTGAGTTCACAAAGATTGAGGTGTTCTCGAGAGAATTGGCGTTGGAGGGAATTTGGAGGGAAAGTCTAGTTGGTGTATGGGATTGGGAATGGGTTGTTGATCACGTTTTTTATCACTTATATACACCAAAAAATTACTACTTAAAACTACTAGGGTCAGGTTAGGACGTGGGGTGAATTTTCAATTCACCCCTTTAATAAGGTTGTCATATGGCAGAAGTTGCATGCCACCATCAACAGACAGCATCGACGGAGCGTCGACTGAACGATGGGTCTTCCTGCTTCTCCGTCGTTGGTGACTGTAGCTTCCTCTTGGTGGCTTCACCTCCTGTGGATAAGTTTCAACCCAAGCCCTAATTGACGAGGCGTCAATGGAATGACAAGGTGTCACTTGGAACTTGTCAATTGACACTTCCAAGGCAGTGTTTCGATATCCCTTGGGTCCTTCTTATGGTCCCTTTTGTGGGGCCCTTGAAAAGTCGTACACATACGTTTCAAACGTAGTAAAATTGAAACATTGAAAATTCACAGGATCTCCATGAAAAGTTTCACGACAAATGCAACATTACAAACACGCCCAAACACACGCTAGCCCCATCAAGACATACTTGACACGCGTCACGGGTAACTTTTGAACGTCTTGTAAGTGTGCTGGGATGTTTGACAAATACACTTCAGAAAAGCCCATATACGACTATAAACAACATTATAACTAATTTAAACACCTTAACAGCCCATCATTTGACCTACAATATAATAAGCACGTATAGGACACATAACTGGGACCCCAGGTGTACTGCATGTCGTGGAACATTCTTGGCGTCCTTGAGTTTGACTTCCAACTCAACTGTCAACTTTCCACTGCCTCTAAACTATATATAAGTCATTTTCGGACCTTCAGCCCTTATGACGATCCATGTTAGGCACTAGACCCGTAACTCATTTTTGGGGATCTTATAGGTAACTCGTATACACACATTTAGAATCAACCTATGATATGAAGGTATATAAGCGCTTCAAGCGCCGAATATGGCTACGGGCAAAATCTCCAACGAACCTTACTAACCTAGAGGTGTGCTATGGTTGAAAGAATGAAAACAATGAGGTATACAACGATTGTCAGTTGATTGGTGTCACTAAATTGTCTGGGGTATACTCACAAAGCACGACCCGGTTCAAAGGTATCAAAATACAAATGATTAGGAATCCAAATAGATGTTCACGGAAAAGAATGTTTTTTAAATGGAACCTACGTATAATCGAGGCGATAATCTGCTTACAAGACACTCTTGTTTTTCATGCATGTGTTTGATATAATAGTCATGTTTCCCCATGCATCTGGGGATGTTTTATTGTTAGCAATGTAGGCAATGGAACATAGAGAAGACGAAAATGGAAAAAGCAGGGAAAGAGAATCTCTTTGGAGTGAAAATGAACAGTCATGCATAAAGTGCAAATGAAAAGAATTTTGTCCAGATTGTTAGACAGAAAAGGAATTGTTGTCCTTATATTAGGGAAACGTCTTTAATTCTACAAGGGTAAAGAAGAAGATGCCCTCTCGCACGTCGTCAGGGCGCATCGACGGGGCCTCGGTTCTCAACTTCAGTTTTGGCATTAGGATGTTATTGGGTAATGAGGTGACTCGTTGATACTATTCTTTAAACAATATTATTTTAATGCAACTTTGGAATGATTCCGCTTTCTCTCGATAAATGATTTCGAATTGTCTAGCTTACAAACACATTAAAATTGATTGGCGACAAAGGAATGTTTTTTGAAATTTCGTGTAAACGATAATAATGGGCTTTAACGGGGAGCTGTTCCTTTAAAAAAGTGATACTTTCAAAACGGACACAAGATTTAGGAAACAAATGGGTCCTGAAAAACTTTGATGGAAAGACGCGTTACTTTGCGAAAATGGCTAAAATAAGAGGTTCTTTTTCTATTTTTTTTTAATAACTGAAAAAAAACATTCAATCTATGCATACCATTTTTATATCACAAAAAAATTATCTAAACGGAGGTAGGTGTGCTCTTGTTGGGTTCTTGCGTCTCACCAGAAGTTATGATAGTTTGCGGTACCACTACCTCTCAAAAAAAATTAAGCCCTTTATCTGAAAGAAATTAATCTACAAACCTGGGGTATAGTGCAGGGGGATTGAATTAGGAGTTAAATTTCATAAGGAAACACGAGTGCGGGTTTCTTTGGACGTGATTACAGTCTTTATCTATTTCATCTTTCTTTTGTTTGCGTTTGATTGACGAACCTAAATACATGAGATAGAATTCAAGACCACAGTAATCATGCATAGTAGCAAAATTTGATGATTAGAATCAATGTAGTCAGTTACCCCACTATCAACTATCCAAGGGGCTTCCTGTTGGTAAAAAAGAGCAACAAAGTTGGTTCGGGCTTACAGATGGTAGTGCAAATGAGAAGGACAGACTTTAAATGATTGACCTAGACAATGAAAAAGTTGTAATCAAAGGTTGATATCTTGTTGTTATTTATTTTTGCGTGAATGCCATGGTTGATTATTGGTATCATTATTACTATGACACCTATTGTTGTTATTGGCATTGTTCCGAGACGAGTTGTATATGCTATTTGTGCTATGGCAGTTATGATTGTAGGTGGTTGTTGTTTCCTAGTTCATGCTTGAGAAAAAAGCTCATGGTCGAGAAAATTTTCATATGATTTTTTTGTATGAGATTGTGGAACCTCTTGCACGAATAGCATCAGAAAGTTCACGAAATTCAAATCCAACTCCACTAAGAAATTTAACAGTCAGTTCTATATTGGATACAAGTGCCCCAATAGTTGCAAGTTCATTCCAAAGAGATCTAACTTTATGAAGAAAATTAGAGATTGTACAGGTGTATTTGGGTACACGGGGAAACTAAAGATTCTTGTTTAAGACTTGTTTGCATGGACAAGAAAGAAATTAAATACAGTCTGAACAATGACTGAAGAAATAGAAAACAAATAAAAAAATAGAAGAAATTCAATGCTCGAACAACTACAAAGCTATCCACACCAGCAATCTCAAGACAATTTGAGTAAACAATGAGGTAGTTTCAAAATGTAAATATTTGTAGCTTGTTCAGAATTTTCTAAGTCACTAGTAAGGTATGGTGGGCTTCGCAAGTACACAAAATAAACTATAATATACTAGGAAAGACAAACACCAATACCCACAAAATATTATTCATTCTTCTAAAACATCATTGACAATGTATGTTCAAGACATAATTTAATTTACATAGTGTCAGCAAAAATGGACTGCTCAATATTGTTTGACCATTCAAGACTCCAATAATTAATCAGTATAGAATCTCAAAGTCAATTTCTACAGAAGACCTCTCACAGTATATCTAAAACGGGGTCAACACCTCATTCCATACACCTATATGACAAGAGTTGTGTCCTCAAAGCCCTTCCCTTTTCCGTTAATTACAAAAATATATGAATGAACATTATAGAACGAAAACTTTCTCTACTAATAAGAAAACATAAAATTATCAAATAATGTATGTCGCAATAGTTATGGTACTTACAAAAGTTGTTGGTTTCCGTTTTTTGGATAATAACTATTTTTCAATTATCTAATAAATCGAGCACATTTCGAGTAGTTTAGAAAGATTATATATCTATGATTATATATATTACTTATCATATAGGAATATAGATATATATCTTATAGATTGGATTGGTATATATTATATATATTAGATGAATATGTGTGGTTGTGTGTGGAGGGGGTGGAGTGGAGATCTAGGATTGAGGTAATTTGATGAACATATCGTGTTACGTCTTAAACGTCTTGTTATTTTTCATCACATATACGATATTATAATAATGTCTATTAAAGTCAAATATAGACCATGGCTTAATGGTATTAACATTTTTTTTTCATGTTTGGATTACGGGTTCGAGTCAAAGCGCCAACATTTTTATTTTGCAAAAGAAACAAAAAATGCATTAAAAAGAAGCAATATGAGAGTCGAACTTACGACGTCAAAGCTGAAAATTAGATCCTTAACCATGGGCACGATGCGCCTACTTGTGTCTAGGGGTGGCAGATTAGTTTTTCGTAAGCTTTTTATGCAGATATATACACGTGTATATATAAATTTTCAACCGAGATCAATGGTGTCGTGGCATCCCTACCACGATATGTAGATACGCCCCTGTATATATGATATGTTTTATTGCTTGGGTTGTATTCAATGTAGTCCTATTATAATTGCGATTGTATGATTTCTTACACGTTCAAGCTATAGCATAATGAATTCACTTAATTTTCGTTATATTGTCCAAAAACTCTTTCTTTTGGGGTTCAAATTTTTTCTGACCAATTTTCTAGTAAGAGAAAAAACGAAAATATATCTTCTATCAACAACATTCACATTATATGGTCACGATATCAAAATTAGCTAAATCATAACAGTATTTATAGATTTTGGTTTCTATGTTATATTTATGTGTACAATTTGTTACTTCATTTGTTGTTAACATTGTGCACTCACATCCAAAAGAGAAGTATCTAAATATGTTGATGAGCGCATCAATGATATTAAAGAGGTAGTCTAATTTTGGGTTTTGATCGACCTGACCCGATTCAACCCAAGAATTTTTTTTGAATTAAAAAAAGATGATAAATATTAATTTGAAAAGGGGTGAGAAGAATTACATGGTAAATTTTCCAATGTTATTATGTTGTCCTTCTTATATTACTTCATTTTTATTATGTCTTTTTGTTTTTATGTTTCAAAAAACTAAAAGAAGAAGAACAACAAAAGCTCAAAAAGAATGAGATCAAAGACACAACAAAAAGCATTTACTTTGTGAAATGTTTTCTTTGTTTCGTAGTGTTTCGAAGAAAGGATTTGGAGCAATATCTCAAATACGTGATTTAATCCACTGCAATAATGTATACAAATCTTTTATTGTGTATACGTAGAAATATTACAGGTAGGAAGGAAAAATACTCGTATCTTATATATACCTATGTTGTGAGGCATTTCATAACTTAATAGTATTAAACTAATTTGTTTTGTGCTTAATTTTCTCATCACTGCAAGAGTTTTGCAACTATTTTTTTCCCATTTACCTTGATTTTTCAGCAACTCAATTACCTACATGTTGAAAAATAAATCAAATCATGGAATGATGATGTGACTAATGGATTCGATGAATCAAATGATGAAATGATTGAAAAAAATGGATTGACATTAAAAAGTTTTATAGAATGACTCTAAGACTATTGTTTATCACCTTAAAGGAATGATGAATCTAAATTAGCCTGCAAGCAAACTACATTAGAAGGGATTTTTTGTCTATTTTTATTATACCAACAAAGTACTTCATCCTTCAAACTTTTACGATAATTTTATTAGACAACATATATTGAATTTCAATCTAATTTATTTTTTTAATCTCTAGATTATTGTGTCCTTACTTTGTTTCATTCCAAAAAGATCTAAGTTTTAAGTTTTAGTAGTGGGTTACTCTTTTGTTAGGATGGGAGATTATTGTGTTTATCATCCTTCAATCAAAGACCCTAAACTTATCCATCCTCAATATGAATTTATTCTAGTAGACATTCTTGAATTTGGTCACAATGGTAATATTGTCTCTACAATACCTTGTTTTGGTCAAAAAAATTTCTTATTTGAGATTTACACATCTTAATTAAAATCTTAAGAGGTGTTCTTCTTTAGGTTGTCTGGCGTTAAAAATACATTTTTCAATGGTAGAATGTTATATGAAGAAAATATAAAATTATGCGCTAGAATTAATGTGAAAAATGATATTACAATAGCTCTACATGTATTTTAAACCCGAATTATAGTATGTTAAAATAAATAGAAGATAACTTATGCTTTCAAACTACTTATAATGACTCTAGGTATGTTGTTTTAATTAAATATCTATGGATAGAAGCACACAAATGTGAAGTGTAGTGTATGAAAATCTTGCACATAAGAAGTCTTGTCTATCTAGCATTTGAGAAAATTTCACTTATTATCTATGGTGTTGTGTCTTAGCATACCACCTTGTATTAACAGTTCTATCGACAATGTGGTGCTGTAGAGAACTGAAAGGATATCCTTATAACTTGAGAGAGAAGAATTTTGAGACTCTAAAGAGTATAGGACACATAAATACATAAGGAGGATTCTACCGTACATCAACAATCTCATTCCGTAACATGAGTTGAAAAATCAGTGCCTTTGATGGTATTTTCCAATGTTGTCAAGTAGATAACTTTTTTCGTATTCTGTGTTGAAACATATATTCTATCCTTTTATTAGAACTCCTTATATTTTATATTTCACTATTTTCTAAAAGTTCTAATGAAAGGAGAAAATATATGCTTTAACAAAGAACATGAAATAGGTTTTTTACATTACAACAATTGAAAATATCATCAAGGTCCCTAATTCTACAACTCTTGTACATATCGAGATTGTTTTTGAAGACTTTAATCTTCTCTATGAATATCATTATCATGTCTCATGAGAATCCCAACCTTATGATCCCTGAAGATATAAGGACATATCCTTTAGAAATGTTTATAACCATAATGTCTTTAAAAAATTAGTACAATGTAGTACGCAATATGACGCAATATGTCTGTTAACATAGAAAAGTTTCTCAAGGATTTTTATGTCCAAGATTTACGTACACGGTGCTGGTACATATTCTCATTCTTTCATATATATCTAATAAATATAAAAAAATGTCCCCATTTTCATTATATAGAGTTAAATAGCTTAACTTATATTCTATTGTGATCTCATTTTTCACATTAGATGCTAATACCATCGTTTGATGTTGTATTTCAGTGCACGATCAACCTTATATAATATCTCTTACCAATAACAATTGAATCTTCTACATAAGACAATTATGCAAGAGAACATTTAAGAATTTCATTGATATGAGTAAACCTCAAATAATTAAATTGGCTGATCAATAGGAGTGACTGAAGTGACAATGTGAAAATACGATTAAATATTATCTAGAGGATTGAATGCAAGAGCAATAACTTACAAAAATCCATGAAAATATTGATGAAGAGGAATAAGTTTCCAATCTTCAATTATATTATTACAATCAGAATAATTCTCGCACCCGTTTTTTTTTTTGACAAACCTAAAACCCTCGATAGACTTAGAACATTTCATTTTCAAGAATGCTATAAAGGAAATAACATAAGGGTCTATTCATGTAAGAATAATAAATGAAGAAAATAGGATTAGATTTAAATCCTCATTCGATATTTGTAAAAAGTAGAGTGAAAATTTATTACATGTAGTTCTTTGCTAGTATGATAATAATGAACTAATATCAATGATACCCTTCTTTGGATATTCCCCGAAATATCATTACTAATTTAGTGGGAAGGAAAGACACTACATGTTTTTTGACACATATTTGATTTCATGTCCTTTCTTTAAATGTAGTATGGGGTAATTTAGATTGTTCATACCATTTGTTTTGATAAGCAAGAATCTTAAATTCAACCTCTAAAAACATGTAGTTCCACTATCTTTTTTGGTAACCTGCATATTTTCATTCATAACTAAAATTGTATTTTTACAAATAGTGTCGTTATCCAATTCCTCATTTCTATTAGTCATGTCGTACTTCTGACCTTTCATTTTATTTTTATAGTTCGCATGAAATTGAGTTATTTAAAATATGAAAAAATGGGGAATTGATTGCAAAACCCTATTGAAGAGAAAATGGTGCACGTTCCAAGCCACTGTAATACTACTTTCCATATAAAGTATTTACCGTACAAAATAAATTTCTTACCCCAATATTAAATAGTTCTAATGAACACAATGGGGAAAATAGTCACACTTAATTGTGTATACACAAATTTGTGGTCTACATATTATGTAATGAAATACCTATGAGCATGAGTTTAAATAATATTAAAAGTTCCCATTTTCCTTCTTTAACTACATTGATGCTATCAACGAATTAGTATACTTTTGTCAGTGTTTTAGTGTCAATATTTGAGTGTCATTACAAAATCTTAGTGACAAATAAGCTAAGTTTGAGTTCATAAGTAATCAAACACATTAAGCTAAGTTTCTGTTTTGATATAAACTGTAGTAGTTATTTATAAAACTTAATGACATTTAAAATTCAATTATTATTGTGATTTTGTAGAAAAGATTTAAATCCTAACATGGAACTAAATCTATTTTCACTATAACTAAAGAGGCTTTGTTCATTGAAAATTAACCATTCAATAGAAATAAAATGACCTCTTTCTTCTCTCTTTACTTTATTCTTCTTCATTGTTTTCCATCATGTTGAAGTAAGTTTCTTTGGTGGATTATTTCTATTTGGTAAGATTTAAAATTAAAATATTTATTTTCATTAATTTTTTATTGTGAAAATGTAATACCTCAAAAACATTACTTAGAACAGAATTGAAGAAAACCTACCTGAACTAGTTAACCATAACAGGGTTGACGGACCGTTATAGGGTCTACGATTTGTTGACCTCTCAGTGATCCTGAGTTCAACTCCATTAGGAACACACCTCAGATCACCGGACCCTTCACGTGCAATGAGCTGAACGGTGGACCATAGTAATATCCAAAAGGACTTAGCCAATAGCCCTCCTTGCATGTCCTGTAAATCTTCACACCTAAGTGAGGACCATGAGGACCTACACAGTCCATCGCCATTCACACGGATCCTAGGGTGGTCCATTGAGGCTTAACCACTATACCCCATGACCCGAGCCTCTGATCCTCAGACTAAGTGAAGACAACGGGGACCTTCACATTCCATGTTTTTCCACATGGGTCATGGTAGGGGCCCATGGAAAAGACCCCAGAACCCTCATACCTCCGAACCAAGAGATCACAACTTGGAAATTCTTGGTCTATGGTCCCTCACACAGTCCATGGTCCATCATACGATGTGTGAATGTTGTCGTGGTTGGCATGTCAGATTTTTTAGTAGGGTTATTTCAGTCATTTCACCTATTTGTTAGTCACCTAAACATCATTGTTTAACCCATAAACTATGTGGTTTTAGTCGGTTTAAGCCAACAAACATAACTAGAACTTACCTAGTCAAATCATTAATAAAAAATTAGAAAAATTGAAGCGAAAGAGGATAAAGAGGTGAGCAACCCTAGTCCGTGAAAGCAACAAGGTTTCATCAGTTCTAGACCTAAAAGCGAAAGATTTCTCCGTGGAATTCATCACCATGTATGTGGGATTTCGCTAGTGGGTTCCTTTCACTCACTAGGCCCCTAGCTTTCAGTTAGATTCTTGACTCTCTTAGTATATTGTAGACCTAGGGTATATTGAATGATAGAATTCTTGGATTTTTATCTAATATAATGATTCAATTCAAATTATTATGTTATTACTCAATTTATTGCATGAGTTTTAGAACCCTATCTAGGTGTTTCTTTAGTTCTTGCATTACGCATGCTAGGACATATATTTTCGTTATTTCATATATACATGCCATAGTTTTGAATGTGTCATTATTAGTTTATTAATATGCATTATTAGTTTGCATGTCATTTTGATCTATCCTATATATCATAGAAATTCATTCATATTATGTTAATCACTAAATCTATTGAGCGTAGCATATAGTGAGTTGGACTAGGGTAAGCTACCCATTAGTTTAGTTAGTATTCAATCTTAGCATGCCATGAATTGGTCATTGAATTCAGTTCACTTAGTATTCAATATTTATATAATGTTCACATTATGCTCTATCTCTCTTGTTAATTAATATTCTATTTCAGGTTTACTCTATCATGCATGCTCAAAACTTTTCAAGTATTGATGCATACTCAGTGCTATATGTTCTCGTAATTTAGGTTTAGGTCCACAGAAGTCACATCATGCATATATCGATTCCAGATCTTCAGTTCATCAAAGTCAGTTTTGAGTTCTCATCCTTTGAGGATTAGTGACATGTTTACCTTGAAAATTTTCTTCTTTAGTTTCATTTTATTAGATTCATTTGGAAAATATCCATACATTTCAGTTAGTTTTATAAGATAGTTTAAAATATAGTTAGATTAAACTTAGAGTTTAAGTTTGATATTTCTCTTGTGTTAAACTCCTAGACTTGATATATTTAATGTTAGTATATGGGTATTCCCTATCGTTTCAAATTTAATTATTACTAGATTCCGCATCATTTATTATTATTATTAGTATACTCATGTCATACCAACAGGGTTAGCTCGAGGCCACTTGTGATCATTGGTCTTGTATATGAATCTAGGGGCAGTTTGGGGCATGACAATCATGTTATTAGTGCCCCTGGTTTAACTATCCTAGGGTGACTCAAAAGTCGCACTAAATAGAGTCCTTTCATGGGTGTGAAGTGCACCACATCTAATGAGAGGAAGGATACAAAGTGTATTAGTAAAATTCTTCATTTGTCTTGTTACTCTTATCGTGCGTAAGGTCTGATGAAATTCCATTCTAACTGGACTTTCTACTTTTCAAATTATGCTTCCATTTAGAGGTAATATAAGGAATTCAAATGCCATGAATGAAAAAATGTAGCTCCTGAAGTCCCAGATTAGGTAGTTTAGAATGCAGAATTTAGGACGCCATTTAGATGTTGGCTCAGAGTTTAGCCAACTATAACAATCAGCGGGTTCCAGATCATGATAACGCTAATGTTGTGTCATATATATCTAGGGTGTGGTATTTTGTGAGAATGAATTTGCAACAGTTCTTAGGAGTACATTTTGATTAGGATCCCAAAATCTTCATTGATAATGTGAAGAAAATCTTTCAAGTGATAACTTGGAAGGATCAGGTTTAGTAAGCATCGTATCAACTTCAGGATGTAGCTCATATCTAGTATACTCAATGGAAAGAGAACATGTGTATAGATCTTGCTCCTATTACTTGGGATTGAATTATTGAGACCTTTGTGGATAGGTTTTTCCCAAGAGAGCTAAGGGAGGAAAAAGCTGAGGAATATATGAAGTTGAGGCAAGATATCATGACAGTCCAAGAGTATGGGCTCAACTTTACCTAACTCTCTAGGTATGCTCCTGACATGGTTGATGATTCCAGGGATCAGATGAATAAGTTTATGTATGGAGTGTGAGGATTAAGTGAAAACATAGTGCATGAATCTCATGTTGCTGGAAGCTATGAACATCTCTAGATAGATGAATCATGCTCAGAAGTTTAAGGGTGATAAGCTTAGGGTTCAGTCTAAGAAGAATAAGAAAGCTAGGATAGGCAACTATGACAATTCTCAATAGAAATTAGGTGGTGTAATTTCTTGTAGTTTTGGCAAAATTTGTCGACTCCAGCATCTTCATCATCTATTGTTCCATCTTCCAAGTTTCGTAACAATAAAAAAGTTAGGGAATCATCATCTTAGACTCAAGATAGTGTTTTAGGCACGAGAACATACCAACTTTCCAAAATATAGTGAGAACCATCCGAGCAATTATCTCGCAGAAAAGTAAAAATGCTTTGCTTATGGTCAGTCTAGTTGTAGGCCAAAGGATTGTACTTTTAGATAGGGTCAATAGGGCAATAATGTTAGAGCTTAGTCCAGAACATCATCAGCACTAGCAGGTCACCTGACTCAACACGATAAGATATCTTATAAATGTGGTGGTTATTGCTAAAATAGGTTTTATGCTCTCTAGGTTCCCTAGGATTAGAAAGATTCTCCTAATATGGTCATTGGTACGTTACGAGTCTTTAATTTTGATGTTCATGCATTGCCAGATTTAAGGGCTATTTTTTTTAACTCCTTATATAGCAACCAAATTCACTATTTGTGAGGAAACTCCCTCGGAATATTTCTCAGTCTCTACTCCACTCTGTGATCCATTCATAGCTAGATGGGTATAATTAAATCATTTTGTCGTAGAGTCTCTCAGAAAGTCACCTCAGTAAATCTTGTCGAGTTAGAAATGTTAGACTTCAATGTAATTCTAAGAATGTTTTGGTTGCTTTCCTGTTATACTTCAGTCATTGTAGAATCACGATTGTTTGTTTTTGGTTTCCAGATGCACCAATATTAGAATGGAAATGTAGTATCTTAGAACCTATAGGTCGATTCATTTTCTTACCTTAATGCCGAAAAGACGTTATCTAAGGGTTATAGCTATCATCTAGTTTGGGTTAAGGATTAAAGCTCCAAAACCTCAACTTTTGAGTCAGTTACTATAGTCAATGAGTTCCCAGAAGTGTTTCCAAAATATTTTCCTAGAGAATCAACTTTGGAATTGATCTCCTTCAAAATACCCAACATATATAAATTCCTCCCTATAAAATGACTCCAGTAGAGCTTAAGAAACATAAAGAGAAATTGAAATACCTTTTAGATGAGGGCTTCATCAGACCTAGTATTTACCATGGGGTGCAATAGTATTATTCGTAATGAAGAATGATTGTTCTCTTAGAATGAGAATTGACTGTAGGAAGTTGAACAAGGTTACAATCAAGAATAAGTATCCTATTCTAGGAATGATGACTTGTTCGACAGTTTTCAGGGTTCTAGTAATTTCTCAAAGATAGACTTCACCTTAGAGTCATGGATAGTGCCATTTTGAATACAACCTTCAGAAGTCGGTATGGTCATTATGAATTCATAGCAAGGTCATTTGGAATAACGAATGCTCCTGCAATTTTCATGAAGTTGATGAGGAAAGTGTTAAACAAGTATCTGCACTTTTTTGTTAGTCTTTATTGATGATATACTCATTTATTTTAGGAATGAGGAATAACATGTGAGTCATTTGAGGGTTGTTCTGCAAACTATCAAGAATTGCCAGTTATTCGCTAAATTTAGCAAATGTGAGTTTTGATTTCTCTAAGTTTCCTTCCTTGGACATATAGATTCGAGCAACGGGATTAGAGTTGATTACAATAAAATAGATGCAGTTAAACAATGTCATAGACCTACCTCTCTTTTAGATATTAGAGGTTTTCTTGGTCTAGTGGGTTATTACTGAAGGTTCGTGAAAGTATTTTCACCTGTAGACTCTTTGTTGATTAATTTGATTGAGAAAAAGGTCAAGGATTAGTAGTCAGATGATTGTGGTAAAAGATTTGTCGAATTAAAACTAGTTTGACTAGAGCTTTTATTTTGAGTATGCGAGAAGGGTCAAATGGTTATGTTATACATTTGTCATGATTCCACATTCGTCCTAGGTTGTGTGTTGATACAATGAGGTAAGGTTATTGATTATGCTTCTAGGAAATTTAAGGTGAATGAGAACAACTGTACGACTGATGACCTTGAGCTGGAAGCATTTGCGTTACCAATTATCTTCTTTAGTTTCACTTTGGTAGATCTAGTTGGGGCATATCTCAACATTTCTAGTTAACTTCAGAGGCTTATTTTAAACATAGTTAGATTTTTATTAGTATTTGAGTTTTATATTTTTCTTGTATTAAAATTTAAGATTTGATATATTTACATTTACTATATGTGTAAACCTTGGTCCCGTGTCCACGTCATGGGGTCTGTTCTGGTCGTGATAAAAAATATCGATGCTTTCACAAAGAATTGGAACTAAGCTTTTACTATTCAAAATAAATTTCTGACCACGAATTTTTGTAGTAAATGCATTATATGTTTGATTTGATGAATATATTGTAATACCACCTATGCAATGATACCTACATTAATAAAATACATCATTCTAGGATAGTACGATCTTACTCACTTGTGCAAAGATACCTATACCCATGGTATCAACAGACCACTCAACAATAGTAAAGTACTCTTCCAATAGTAGATTTAGATACAAAAAATTGGTTCTTTTAAAAATGATAGGAAATCCCTCTATTTGGTGAAAACAAAGGTTAGTGAAAAAAGGTGCATATTGTTCCTTACAAGAAGTTCCACAACATTTTGGGAAAGTCACAATCCTTCGGAAAGGTCACAACCTTCCATAAAAGTCACAACTCTTCTTTTTCATTCATACTTTTAAAACCTCAACTATCCCTCGCATGAATGGGGAATGAATCTAGGACAAGGAAACAAAAAGTATTATTCTTTACAAGCAAGAATTAATTGCATCGACATATATAATTAGCTTTCCCTTCTAAATTTTCGTTGTGACAATATGTCGAATATATATACTCGTTAATTTGGTAGGCGTGACATCCTCAAAATGGTCTAGCATTGGTGTATACATAAATAATCATATGTCAAAACTTACACCCTTTACCAATCATGGTTCTTAAAGTTGTGTATGTTTCAGCCAGAAACACTCCTAGGTTCATGAGTGTATAGATAATTGGCTTTTTATAATGATTTTCTTTGAAGATGTATCCTTTCACACTCGTATAGGTGATTTATAACAAATGTTATCCCATAGATACATGATTTGGTCATATCTTCCAAACATAGCAAATCATTAAAAACTTTTGGCTTTATTAACTTGTTGACAAGCATTATTGTTTTATCCTTATTCTTGAATATTGTATTCAACATGAGAATGTATTGGGTTTGTTGATAATACTAAACCATCATTCAAAAATTTGTTTCATCGTTGAGCTTAGCTTCTCCGATCTGCTAGGTTGATAACCACCATAATGACATATAAACCCATTCCTTTAGATGATCTTTAAACTTTATCTCTAGTAAGGACTTTTTGTAAGTGGATCTGACACATTATCCTTTGACTTTATATAGTAAAATATGATAATAAGACTAAAGAGTAGTTTTCTAAAGGTATTGATCTGGGAGATGCTTACCTGATCTTACAT
This sequence comes from Solanum habrochaites, assembly GCA_027704765.1. Classification (NCBI taxonomy): domain Eukaryota; kingdom Viridiplantae; phylum Streptophyta; class Magnoliopsida; order Solanales; family Solanaceae; genus Solanum; species Solanum habrochaites. The sequence goes on along the minus strand of JAKWJA010002499.1, from coordinate 28,779,611 downwards.
CATTAAATAGTATAGCGCAAAGTAAACATCATTACATGGAATGCACTAACCAAGCAGGATATATTTAGATAGGTGAATAAAGTATAAAGGATGAACTCTACATAACTAAAAAGTATTATCTAACAAGGATATATTTCCTTCTCGCATAGAACATCTTCAAGTCTGGGTCAAACAAAATTTGTTAATTTTAATTTGGCTATACATGTTGCATAAGCTTTAGGTGGTTTTACCCTTTGTGTCAATCTGCACGATTAGTAGCCACCCTATAGGGTAAAGGGCCCCAACGCCCTTTATACAAACTTCATATTATTTGTTAATATGGTCACGATAATTATATTAAGTCAAATTATTCCAAGAATGGAGTTTTGAATTTTTGTTGTTGTTTATTTGTAGAATCATGACATTTCCATATTCCTTTAACCCACAAAAGATCGTCGAAATAAGCTACAAGTAAGAGAGCGGTGGAATGATTCAAAGGAGCACCATGAAAGAGAGAGAAATGGAATGATTCAAAGGATCACCATGAAAGTGTGATTTACATCTGAGGGGCAGTCTTACTTACCTCATTTTGGTCATCCATGAATTTCACTTAATTTGGGCCTTGTTGAAATTTTGGGACCCTGTGAGGATGGTCTTCAAATTTGTTAATTGCAATTTGGTGCATACGATCAGAAACATCACTGGGTTTATCAAGTTGTCATACCACGAGTGTGAAAGGATATTCTATAACCCATCATTACAATATAAACATGTTTGGATCTTGAGTGGATTTCTTTAGAATTTTTGTATTCACATTTTGGCCAAGAAGACAATTATTACAATTTTATAGATGAATTTGAGTTATTCATCAAGAGATGGGAAACATATCGCTCGAATGCCTTTTCCATCGCACTATTAGGTTCATTTGTTTTTTTTCCTAAAGAGACAGGAAAGATCGAAAAATGTTTAGGTTACGTTTTTCAAATTTATCTAAACGAGAGGTTGAACCTAGGAAAACTATAGTTCATGTGATACAGACAAAAATAATGAGAAGTTTGTTTTCATGCATAAAAGGTAGAATATACATTGAACGATGAAACCTCTTGCTTCAATTGTGGGTCGGCATGCGTAAGAAGAGAATATTTATTGAAGTATGGAACCACTTTCTTCAATTTTAAGTAGTCGAACACTTCTATAGACGACCTGATATAATAGATACTGTCGGTAGTACATAAAACAAAATAGATAGTCATATAATCAAATGGTAGTTTCAACCGCCCTTATGTGGTCACGGACCAATAGTAATCCCCTCAGGACGTAACAGCCTTTCCTCCTGAAGAGCCTTAGGACCCGACTTATCATACATCATCTCATCATAGGTAAAATAAAAGTGGACAAACTAATAACATTCTTTGAACTTTAACTTCATTTAATATATATCAAAAATAGACTGCAATTGTCTCACACGACCATCTAAACGTAAGAGTTGAACATTTGGTACATAGCCCTTACATCATTAATATAGATTTCATTATACGAATTACAATAAAGTCTTTGAAATTGGACATACAAAACTAGAGTTATGCATCTTCATCTTTGGACTTTAGGACTCACCAACTTGGTGTTATCAATCCAAGTTCTTCAAGGAAATAGTGGAATATCTTCAATGACATGAACCTACACTTTGTGTTGAAAATAGAAGAGAATATGGGTTAGTACAAACCACATGTACTAAGTATGGAAACATATGCAAGTAAATCACTTGAAAATATGCACAAAGGGATATTTTTTATAAGCATGACAAGTTTTCTTTAAAATCATTCATGCACATTCCAATAAATATACAAGACCATGACATAAGAAAAATAAGAAATTTTCATATTATATGTTCAGGAGTAACATCATAATAAAGTCATAAGCAACATTTCATCAATACAACACAAGACTTTATTCATAATCACAATTGTAGTCAACAAGTGCAATGCATATGTAAAGCCCCACAACCCCCACATAAACCAATTAAACTAGTAATGATACCTTAAGCATTTGATTTACATCATAAAGCATCATAAGAAGTATAGTCAAAACCGCCAATACCTAACATTTAGACCAACCTTATATTGCATATCATTGAACAAATCGTATAAAACCAACATATATAGGATTTACCTTAATTATTTTATATCCTCCCCATGTGTCATAAATAAATCACCCTTAGACTCCCCTCAAGGTCAACTTGTGCAATGAATAGGTAAAGTCCACTAATTACACCACTTAACTAATCCTAGTTAATATTCATCTTTTACGTTCATTCATTTATTTTACTTCGGGGAAACTTTGCCATGACGTACATTAGACCATGTGAGCTAAACAAGCAATCCGGCGTCAACCCTTCACACTAAAAGAAGGGAATCCTACTTGCCAACGTAGGACATATACATGATAATATCATGTAGGTTGATCCACTAGCTAGGTTTCCTATAGGGGCACATATTTAAGGAACTAGGATATAGTTACTAGAAACTCTCTTTTCCTAATTTTCATAGTAGTTTCCACCTCATGAGAACATTCGGTGAACCTACCTTCCTTTTATGAAGGGACACCTCTCATTGTCAAGTTCACTCGGTGCTAAAGATAAATTCACTTTTTGAATCATGATTTAAGTCTTCTTTAGAATAAATTTATGAAACAGGTCTTAGGAGTTTAGCCCCTCATATAACATGTTCATAGGTCCTAGGTTCTACGATGATAAAGTCCTTACATCACAATCCAACATTATGTGAGAAGATTACATAGTGACATAGTTATACGATCTACATGGAAATAACCTCAAACAACTCATAATAAAACACATATCATCAAGTCACACCCATAATGTTCACAACCTATTCACACATTCATACTTCAATTGAACAACATTACCAAGAATAGACCAACATTATTAATTACAATAATGTGTTCATGACCTTGAATGTCTCACCAACGTCCTTCAAGAATACATAAAGACATCACCCCCAAATCCCATGATAGTGTCCAAAAAGAATTCAATCTACATCTCATATACAGTAAATTAAAATGCACGAACACATGGAGTACTCTCCTATAATCATAAACAAACCTAATTCAAAGGTAGGGTTAGTAAAGAGGGTAGTCACATGGGGCCTTTTCTAGAGATTGGGTCAAAGGCTAAAGAAACATAAATTATCAAACTCCAGAACCATACAGAATCGTCCCTAATAATCTAATAAAGACTAAATAAATCAAGTTAGAAAGAAGACCCATGAAATTGGATGAAAACTACTTTTTTAAAAGAATATTGAAATCAAAATTTTGAAGAACCTCTTGGGTAAAGGAGTCCCAAGATTGAATAGTCTCCATACCTTAAAAATAGTTTGATATTTATGAATGAAAGTCTTGATCATGAATCCCTAGAGAAAGCTTGACCTTCTTCTTCAATGAGGTCTTTGACGTAGTGAAGGTAAACTTGAGAGAGATGAGAGCTTTTGGGGGTTTTAAGAGCTATGGTGTTATTCTAGTTTATTGATTGAGGATACTAGAAATACCCCAAAATTACTTATATGTAGCTTAAAAGGTAAATTATAAATAATAGATAACTGTACGCGGTAAGGGGTGTAAAACGAAGTTCCTACCTTGACTAATTCGTTCGTCTGGACTTTCATAGTGTTGGTGATTGCATGGTCCTTGTTGACAGGCTTAAAATAGAGTGGAACGTAGTCTCTCCGTACCATCCTCCCCCCTCACCCCACCATCTCCCCTACTCCTAGTACCACACGTCCGCTCCCTCGGCTACAAATCAGCCCTGGGACGATCACGTAGGGGTGAGGGTGAAAGCTGGGGTGTGGGTGAGATTGTTAAAGGGGAACTTTTTTCTGGGACGACATAGCTTCAGTAAATGCCATAAGAAGGTAGGGACTACCTCGCGAGCCTATGAGAGAAACGAGAAGAAGGTAGGGTGATGTTAGAATTTTGAAAAGTACACCGTGGTGTTCCGGAGTAGTCCGATTTGGTGCAACTCATTGATGGCGAGTCGGGAGTGTTGGGGGGTAGGAAGCTTGAGTGGGTCTTGTGATGGGAAGAGGTATTGTAAAGACAGGCTCACTTAGCGGAGTTGGGAGATTCACATCTCTATTCGGGATGGCTGAATAAAAAAATGTAGGTAACGGCGGGTTGCAAAGCAATGAGAAGGGAAAACTCGGAGTAGGTCGAACGGAAGGGGAAGTTGATCCTGATTGGAGTTCGGGTGTCTCGTGTCCTCCTATCGCTTTCATCAGTCGCTTGCCTGTCGCTCCCGCCGCACTGATGGGATGAGTGTTAGGACGTAGGATGTAGATTACCGACGGGACTTGTTTTATGGAGTGGGGTACTCTGGTTATGGGCTGTAGGAAAGTGTGCTGGGGGCCTAATACTAGTTAAGTTGGGAACCCTGGTATTATAACCATTTATGAGTTTTAATTAACAAATTAGTCAACTACTACCACTTAAGCCGTGTGGAGGCAGTGAAGTTTGGGTCAAACGACAAGACCCGTTGATGCCTCATCAACCAGTCCACAGACTGTCCTAGTCAAACGTGAGTTGGGACTAAGGACCCATTTTGGGTACAAAGGGGGAGGATTCCATGTATGTACTCACGACCTACATCGACGGGGCCTGAGTCCATCAATGGCTTGTCGATCCCCTTCGTGGTTCCAAGCTATTTTTGGACATCCTTTAGGGTCAATGGTTGGGTCCTCCACAAGGTTCCATAGGGAGGTACTTGGGGAGTCGTACGAAGACGTTGTGGCCCTAAATGCGGATTATGGTGTACCCTATGCATTTTCACAAAGTTTGACCTTCATATGACTCTTCAAACCCCTTACAAAACCTAAAGACAAACTAGATCACTTTCACTTTCTCCATAAGTCATGGTCGTTTCTTGACTTTTAGGCTCTAATACTTCCTAAACAAGTTAATTAACTTTGTTTAGGCCTGGAAACACAATTTTTACACATTACACATTAGGTGAGACACTAGACTAGGTCCTCAGATTTCCTAGGCATAACAATATCCCCCCCCCCTCCCTTGGGGAACATTTTTCCTCGAATAACACGTTACACAATTTTTGGATAAGGATAATTCAATAACAAAGAAGGAAACATTCAATCCCTTCTCAACACAACAAAGCACCATTTAGGATATAGAAACTATGCCAACTACACATTATGCATTCCTTTCACAATTTCACATTTGCAAGGAGGAATATCCTTTTCCTTCCCATATGGCTCACATATTCAAAAAGAATCAATACATGATTTCATCACATCAGACTAGAGAAGTTTCACAAGAAACATCATATAACTCACTATACCAAACATGTAATCAACTATCATCAAGTATGAAGAACATATAATTCAAGACACATGAAACATTGATTCTTCACACGAGAAGCTACTAGCCTTAACTTGACTAGAAGAGGAAGGAAAACATGAGGATTTAGGGACATCAAGTTGGACTCAGCCGCCCAAGTAGCATTTTCCACTAGATGGTTCTTCCAAAGTACCTTTACGGAAGATACTTTTTTAGTCCTAAACTTCTTCACTTTTCATTGTAAGATATAAACTAGGACCTCTAATAGGAAAGCTTATCATCGACTTCTTAACCTTCTAGAGGAAGGATAGGCGCCAGATCACCTATGCATTTTTTTAGCATTGACACATGGAAAACCGGATGAACAAGAGCCAACTCAATAAGTAATTTCAAATCATAGGCAACACTTTTGATGATTTTCATAATCTCATATGTCCCCAAATATCGGGGACTATGTTTCCCATTTTTACAAAACTTCATCACCCCTTTTATGGGTTATATAAAAAAATAGACCAATTAACCTACAAAAAACTCAAGATCCCTATTTTTGTTTTTGGCATAAGATACTTGCCGACTTTGGACCGCCTTCAAACATCCCTTATGAGTCGTACTTTCTCCACAGCCTCATAAATTGCTTTGGGACCTATTAGAGAAACTCATCTACCTCAAACCACATGATTGAAGATCTACATATCCTCCCATAAAGGGCCTCAAACGGTTCCATGGAAATACTTGAATGATAAATATTATATTACCAAAATTCAATCAACGGTAGATGGTAATCTTTATTACCCTTGAAGTCAATGACACTTGCCCTCAACATATCTTCTAAGGTTTGGATGGTTCGTTCCGTTAAACCATCCGTTTGAGGATGAAATGCGTTACTTAGTTTCACCTTGGTACAAAGTTTACTTTGTAATGTTTTCCAAAAATGAGAATTGAATTGATTGCCCCTATCCAAAACGATAGACAAAGGAATTCCGTGCATTCTGAAAATTTCCTTAAGATAGAACTTAGAGGATTCCTTTGCATAATAAATAGCTTTGACGTAAATAAAATGGGAAATTTTTTTAAACCTACCAACAAAACCCATATCGAATCGTTTTACCTTCGTGTACAAGGAAAACCCACAACGAAATCCATCTTGATATCTTCCAATTTCCAAGTAGGGATAGGTATATTTCGAGTTAATCCTTTTGGTCATTAATGTTCAGCCTTGACTTATTTATAATTAGAAAATTTAGCCAAATACTCCGCTATATCCTTCTTCAAGCATTTCCACCAATAGACCTCTTATAGATCACGAGACATTTTGGTGTCATTCGGATGAATGATATATCGGGAACCATGTGCCTCTTCCATAATTTGTGTTTTTTAGTCATCCACATACAACACACAACTTTCTTTGGTACCTGAGTACACCATCCCCTCCTTTGTAGAATTACTCATTGAACTTACTAAGAACCGATTCCTTCAACTCCAAACCTAATAACCCATTTCATGGGTGATATCTTCAAATAGACCAATTAAGCTGCCATAAACTCAAGGTCCCTCTTGTTATGTCCCCAAAGTATCAAATAAAATTAAAAACATGGTATAGGAGAACTCCTTAAGGACTTTTGGTTTAGCTAGTAGCATGTTCTCTTAATTTTTATCTAGGGTCATCACCACAATTTTAAACTCAAACATGCTCATAATCTAAAATTATCGTATACACAGACTACTCCAAAAATTGTAGAAACAACAACAAAAGAAAAAAGGGATACTAATAAAAAATTAAAATAAAATAAGAAGTTACACTACATATTGTGTTACCTACAATAAAAGCCTAATTTAACATCCTACACGGCACAAGGAAGTTCACAACTTTTCTTTCTACTTTTAACTTATGAGTTTTATTCCTAACTATGCATCAATTATTGTGCTCCTGTCTAGGCATGGTGGTATAAAGTAAAAGGAACCAAATTATATATATGGCATCTTGCACTTTTTTGCCCTTGGGTGAGAAATGTCATTTTTTCTATGTGGACTAAAATACTTTAGGATATAGGGGCCTTTTACCTTATATATACACTCATTCTTTAGTTCATATGATATAGAAAAGTATTTTAAATGAGATTCAAGTTGGTTCAACTCCAAAGCATTAAGCAACATTCTCACTTTTATACTCGATAACACCCCGTATCCAAAACAGATCAAAAACTAGATTTTTAGAAAATCTATAGGTTCAACAGACGGTAGCCATTGACGAACCGTAGATGACCCACGGTCCATCCTGCAGATCCATCGATAGAGTCACAAACCCAGAAATTTCAGCCCAAGAAATTTGACTAAGTGTCGAACGACGGACGGGCCTACTGTCCGTAGGTCAGACTACGTTCCGTTTATCAACACCCCATTTACCCATTCTCTTACACGAACAATGATTGAGCAGCACGGACCTCCTTTCAACATACGGTCAATAGGTCTGACTGTTGGTGGGAATCATAAATTAGTTAGGGGGGGATCCAGTTAGGTCAACTTCAAATGATCATAACTCTAAGCACAAAATTAACTAGGAGTCTCATGACTTACCAAAAGATATATAATTGAATAGCTTTCCATATGCACCGACCTTGCTAAAACAATACCTTCTAGTAAAAAGTTATGCCCATTTTAGTTAAGGTCTAGTGAACAGACCCAACCTACGGATCCAAATGACGGACCTTTGATTGAATGACGGCCCGTCAGTCTAGGTCGTTATTTTGTCTGATAGCTTGTTAAGATTGATGAATTGTTCGCCTAATGGCTCTTATATATGTAACAAGTCTACATAAAATGCCTAAAAGATTTGATTTTTCCGAACATGATTAAGTATTTAATAATCTGTTTCATGAGATCAAAACCATTCCAATCTGAACAATAATTCATATGTTATTTGGCGTAGAAACCATGCATATAGGTTAATTAATTTTTGTATTATTCTTCAGCTAGATAATTATGTATGTACTATTTAATGAATAAGATTAAACATGTTAATCAATCATGTTTTTAATTAATCATAGCATGTGAATAACTTGTAACACCCCTTATCCAAAACAAACAAAAACTTAGCTTTTCAAAAATCTGCAGGTGCAGTCCACGGTTACCATCAATGGACCGTAGCCTGACCTAAGGCCGTCCGTGGATTGTGACTGAAACTCCCCAAAAATGCTGCCTAGAAAATTTGACTAAGTGTTGAACGATGGATGAACCTACAATGCGTAAGCGCGACTACGATCCGTAGTATGTGTCCGCTGCTGAAGACACCATTTACCCACTCTCTGACAAGAACTACGATTGACTATCATAGTCCGTAGATGGACCTACGGACCATAGGTATGACCCTAGATAGATATTAGTAGACATTTAAGGAGAAATTGCAGTTGGGTCAACTTTAATTGATCATAACTCTTAGAACTAATTTAATAAGGTGTCCCATGACATACCAAAAGATAGATAATTGAATTAGATTTCCATATCCACCGACCTTGCTAAAATTAGACCCTCGAGTAAAAAGTTATACCCATTTTAGTAAAGGCCTGTCGAACACACCCAACCTACGGACCCAAATGATGAACCATCAGTTGAACGACGGTCCGTTAGTCCAGGTCATCATTTGGTCCGACATCAATTAGCTCAGGTGTCTTTTTGTCTTTTTCCACTTTATTTAAACCCTAATCTACGTCATTTTAAACTTAAATCATCAAATTTTAATCAATTTAAGCCTAGAAACATAACTAAAACTTACCTAAGTCAAATCATTAATCAAAAAGTTAGAAAATTAGAAGCAAGAAAGGAGAAAAAGGTCAAGAAGCCTAGTTCAAGGATGCAACAAGGTTCCAGAAGCTCAAGCCCCGAAATCTGAATATTTGTCCGTGAATTTCATCACCAGGTATGTGGGATTTCACTAGTGGGTTCCTTTCACCCATTGGGTCCCTAGTTTTCAGTGAGATTCTTAATTTCCATATCACAATTAGACCTAGGGTTTCTAGAACTTCAACAGAACTTCATGAATTAATTAGTTATATGTTTGAAATTGTATGACAATGTTATTACTCAGATTATTGCATGAATTTCAAAACTCTAGCTATGTATTTTTTTAGTTCTTGAATGATACATGTTAGGTCAGATATTCAAGTTACTTAAAATAGACATGCCTCAGTTATAAATTCATAATTACCAGATTAATTGTTGCATTCTCAGTTTACATGTTCAGTTTTGACCTATCCAGTACTTACAGAAACTTTGTCATAATCAGTTAATTACATAATTCATTGGGAGTAAAATTAATACCAAGTTGGTCTAGGGTTCAACGTACCAAATTAATCAAACAACTACTAGCCAATTAGGTTATAAGTTCCTCTATGTGCAGTAGTTTAGTGAATACACCAATAATACCTTTATACCTCTGGTAGGGTATATTTGTTCCTCTCGATGTGGCGTATACATCGGAATCCATAATTGGCTCATTTGGTTTTATTATCAGTTATTAGTAGCTACCATACATCAATCATATTCCACTGCATTGACGATTTATCAGTACATCCAATATTTAGTTTCAGCTTGTTATAAATTGGTCATTGCATTCAGTTATATCAGTATTCAAGATCTATTTCATGTTCAGATTATATACTTGCTTTAGTGCTTGTTCATCTATGTATTATTTCAGTTATTTCTCGTGATGTAGGTTAAGGTTCTCAGCATCTAGATCACGCTTAGATCAATTTTTTGATCTCCAGTTCAGCAGATTTAGTGGTGAGTCCTCATTTTCATGAGATCATTTCAGCCTTTTGGTCATTTACTTTCACTTTTTGCTAGAGTTAGTTGGGGCTTGTCCCTGCATTTCTAGTCAGTTAGAGGATTATTTGAGACATAGTTAGTTTCAGCTTAGTATTGAGTTAATAACCTCTTTGTATTAAACTCATCAGTACTTCATTTATTTAAGTTATAGTATATTGGTATTGCCCATCTTTTTATATTAATTATGATTTAGCTTTTGCATTCAGTTTATTATCTTTAGTAAGCTCATGATCATGCAGTAGAGTTAGATTTGGATCACTTATGGTCCTAGGTTTCGTGTCCGCGTCTAGGGGGTAGCTCGGGGCGTGACAAAAGAGGGTATCAGAGCACTAGGTTCAAGAGTCCTAGCATGTATAAAAAGCCGCATTAAGTAGAGACTTTTTCATGAGTGTGAAGTGCACCACATCTAATGAGAGGGAGACTACAAAGTGTTTTAGGAAAACTTCACTTTCTTTTTAATCTTATCGTGCGTAAAATATGATCTTATTGCACTCTAACTTGATGTTCTACATTTCAGATTATGCCTCCTCAAATAGCTAATTCTAGGATTGCAAATGCCAGGAATGCAAATGCCAGGAATCCAACTTCACATAACATAACCTTTAAGGACACATAACATCATACTTTAATAGTACTACCCAATTACAATTTCAAGAGGATAATAATCATCATATAATACCATTTATATTGTAGCATAAACATGTCATCATCATATACATCATTATCATATACACACATAATATCAACTTTCTAAGGTTTCCATCAAGGTCAACTAGTGCAATGCATAAGTACATTCTCATACCCCTACCTAGGCTAAGTTAAACCTCTCAAGTCACCCTTTTATACTTCATTACTTTATTTTAATTTAGGGAACACTTGAATTAACCGACATTGACAACAAGAGATAAGTGTGGAATCCGGTGTTGTAAACCTTACACCGATGGAAGATGGTCTACCGGCCAAAAAGAAAACCAAACATAATCATAGCTTTCTAGGTGGATCCACTAGCTAGTCTTCTTATGGAGGCAACATAGTTCAAGAACTAAGAGAAGTATATTCTCTCTTGATACCACTTAGTAATTGGGGTCTCCTCTCATGGGATTCTATTGGATGAGTATTCCTCTTCGAGAAGTCAACATCTCATGTAGAACTATTGGGCGAATCTTCCTTTATGGAAAATTATCACCTCCCATTGTCAAGTTCACTCGGTAATAAGCTAAGTACCTTTGGTCAAATGTATTTAAGCTTTTAGTTATCGATCATAGATTATTTTAGGTCATATGGTCTACCCCTTGTAAAATCATTTTCATCTATAACTCAATAAGAATTGCATGAGTATAGTCCTTTCATCATAATTCATATAAGTGAGGTTAACACATTAGCATTTGATAGGATAACAAGGCACATTGATAGTCAACACCATACTTATATCACATACACCTTAATGACCTCACAACATAGTCAAGACATTTTAACTCAACATCATACCACCCTATCAATCCAAACAAAAGGCATACACAAATATAACATCATAACTTAATCACAATTATTCACGATTGGAAGTAAAGAAAGAGATTCCAATACTTGCCAAGTCTCCTCCATTGTTCACCATTTAGGCTTTACCATTAACCCTCAAGTCATGTTAATTCACAAATCAACATGATAATATTATTAGAAGATTCACTACTCCATAATTCAATACAAAATCAATGCTTTAAAAAATTCTCAACATTAGCATGAAAGACAATAACTCATTCCAGTTACTTAATGATTGGTGTAACAACATCATCTAATATTTATTTAACCCTTAATAAAGACAGTTGAATCAATCACAACCCAATTTACATCAAGATCAACAAAGGGTAAAGGGTTAATGATCATGCTCTTCCATTTAGGTGAAATCATCACAAATTACTATAATCAAGTTAAATTACATGTTAATTTATCCATTATATCCTAAAGAAACCATAAACAACTCAGATCATAACATCAAATTCGTAATTGAGTAAAACCCACTTGAAAACCTAACTGTTGAAATCCATTTTGAAGGAACCCTTTGAGGAAAGAGTCTCAAAGGCGAATTAGATCCCACACCTTGTTAATTGATAAAGAATTGATGGTTAATTCATCCTTTTTAAGCCCTAGAAATCTCCCCCTAGCTTGTATTCGATAGTATCTTCCAATAGAGAGAGAAATAAGAGAGAAGGAAAAATATTTATTTTTAGAGTTGTGCTTCATCTAATGAGGGTTGTGGTCTTTATATGGGGCTTAAATTAGTTAATTAATCTTCCTTTAATCCCTAAATATCACTTAAACCCCTTACATATTTTAAATGAAATGATATCAAAATGTGCAGGAACTTGGATCCTAACAGATGGAACCCCATCGATGGGCCGTTTGTGAGTCGACGGTTAGTCCCCCCCCTCCGTCCTGCACAAACGTCGTCTTGGTTAGAGACTTGTGATGGAGAGGGATTACAGATTTTGGCTAACTGTGGGATCCCAGTTGGCATCGACGCCACATCAATCTACACATGAGCCGTCGTTTGGGTTTCCTTGGTGCACACTTCCCAGGCAGTGTTGCCTCCAACGTGTTAGGATCCTCTTCAAGGGCCCTTGGTTTGTCCTTGGAGAGTTGTACCCTGATGTTTCGACCATAAATCACCTTAAACACATGTTATACACCCTTCCACCTTATTTCATTAAGTTCCAACTCTAAAAAGCTAGTCAAATAGGCTAAGACACGCTATTACGTTTTTGAACAAATTTTAAAAACATCATGGACGTCCTTGGACTTTTTGGTTCCTAAATCTCCTAAATGAATTATAGTCATTATTATAGGTCTTATAAAAGTGTTTAGATCCCATGGAACCTATGTTAGGCCTTAAGACTCGTATTGGATTTTTGATGTGTTACATTATACCCCTCCCCCCTTTAGGAACATTCGTCCCCGAATGACACTAAAATTGTTTTGAAGGAAGGAATAGACTCAAGGCTAGCAGCCAAACAAATCAAAAAAATAAAAAAAATCAAAAAAACATAAGTCATATGATTTTCAAACAAGGACTTGAAACTTGCAATTACCCCACATAAAGGCTCAAGACTTCATTATGCAACATTTCCTTCCGCACAACCTCCATGAATCTAAACAATACATGACATGAGTCAATTAGCACCAAGTTTCAACTTAACAATATTCGATATATACTTCATAAAACTGACCATATCAAAATGCCATGACATAACTCAATAAAATCAAGAGAAAAATTTCAAGGTTCAATGAAATCTAATTTCATTCATTGTTTTAAATCAAAAGTCAAAAATGCCTTTTTGCAATACTTTCATTACATCAAAACCAAAAATCACTTTTATTATTACTTTCATTATAAGTATGAACTTACTAACCTCAGAATATCAAATAGCTGAGGGTGAATTGGCCATCCTGTTGGCCTTGCCTCCCATGTTGCACCATGGCCACCCTCAACTAGGTGATGTGTCATAACACATTTAAGGCAACACTCTTTAATCTTGTAACTTCTTGACTTGCCAATCAATAATTTAAATCGGAATTTTTCCTCCACAAGAGAGTTATCTTGAAAACAAAACCCTTAATAGGAAAAATAGATTCGTGATCACCAATACCCTTTTTAAGAGCATGGAAAACATGGAAAACACCGTAATGACTGAAGCATCACTATGTTTAATTTCATAATCAAACAAACCTTACAAACCCTTTGCCGATTTCATAGGACCCACATAAGGAGGACTCAACTCCCTTTCGTTCCAAATCTAACCAACTCTTTAGTTGGTGAAATTTTCCAAATACACCTTAATCACCCTCTTCAAACTCCTAATCCCTTCTCCTATGATCGCATAGACTTTAGAGCCGACTAATAGTCCATTTGTTACACCATAGTTCTTTACGATAGAGAACTTTCTTCTCTCAAGTCCTTATAAAACCCATCGGGCAAAGACGCGAAGTCGCTCCCCTTCAAACATCCTAATAGGATAACCTACACCTCCTACCATACAAACTTATAGGGAGCCATGGGAATGGATGAATGAAACTATTTTTTGTGAGAAAAACTACACCAAAGGAAATTATATCCCAATTTTCTTTAAATAATAATGCAAGCCAAGCATATACCCAATAATTGAATAGTAAAGTACACATACGACCTTGACCATTGTTTGTGGATAAAAACGGTACTCTCAACTTCACTTGACATCAACCCTTTTTGGAATGAACCCTTCCAAACCTAGGTGTGCATTGTCCACTCCCATTTGATAATGCTGGATAACGGAAACCATGGTGTAAACACAATCTCATCTCATAAGATTAGGCATAATCTTTCGGCCAGAATAAGTAGACTTGACGAGAATAAATTGAGAGGACTTGGTCAACCTATCTATAACCACCCATATTGAGTCATATGACTTGTGAGTCCGAGGTAAACCCTTTATAAAACACATAAATGTCTTCCCACGTCAAAATAGGAACTTCAATTTCTTGTAGTAAGACACCCGACTTTTGATGTTCGGCCTTTACTTGTTGGCAATTTGGACACATTGCTACAAACTCCGTTATTTCATTCTTCATTTCTTCCCACCAATATCTCTCTCTAAGGTCATGGTACATTTTTGTCGAACCCGGATGAATTGAGTAGCAGGACCTATGGGCTTCTTCTAGGATTCTTGTCACTCAATCATCTTATCCTATGGAACGACACAATCTCGTATGGTACCCTGAAAAAGTTAGAAGAAAACTAAGGAACAGGGAAGATTTTCTTGACTAAAATTAACACACCCATCCCCCTCTATGAGAATTGACCTAATTTTAACTTGCTCCCTAGAACCGATTCTTTCAATTCCATTATGGTTCATTCAAGTTGTTTGCTTTTATAACTACTCCAACTAAACTTACTTCCACAATAAAGATACCTCGAGTTAATGATGGACACTGACTCTACTTACCAATTAAGGAATCTTCTCATCTTACCCCCAACCTAAAAACCCATAAACATCCTCACTAGGTCTTACTTGTCATAATCAATGGTGAATACACTCCCATAGTCATACTGCTTAGGGCACACACCAACATTATCCTTGTCATGGTGTACGGACACTCATTTATAGCTTTTTCACAATCAATTCTAAACAACCTTCTTTGTCGGAGTTCAACCCTCTTTTGGGGTTAAACACATATTGACGACTCGTATGTCGGTGAAAACAAACATCAACATTAACACCATACAAGGGTAAATGCCTCCATATTCAAACCAAACACCAAACGGTCGCTAACTCAAGGTCCAATGAGTCAGATAGTTTTGGTCGCTAATCTACCTTAAGTTTCCTAGAATTGTAGGATATCACTTTCCCATGTTACACAAGCACACACCCTAGACCCATATGGGATGCGTCACAATACACAACAAAACCCTTTGTACCCTTCGGTAAGGTCAACACCGGAGCGGAAGTAAGCCTATCTTTTTACATTTGAAAACATCTCTCACATGCCTCCAACCACTCAAATTTCTTACACTTTTGTGTCAATGTAGTCAAGGGAGATGCAATGGATGCAAAACCATCCACGAACCTCCAATAATAACCCGCTAAGCCCAAGAAACTACTAATATTGGTTGGAGTCAAAGGTCTAGTCAAATTTTTCAGAGCCTCCGTTTTCTTTAGATCAACCTCAACTCCTTCACTAGATATGATATGACCAAGAAAAGTCATCGACCTTAACCAAAACTCACACTTGCTATATTTTGCAAACAATTGATGTTCCTTAAGGGTTTACAATACTAGCCTCAAATGACCCATATGATCACCCTCATTCTTCGAATATACTAAGATGTTGTCAATGAATGACAAATAAATATAGCTATTTTTAAAACACTCTATTCATTAGGTCCATAAATGCCGCTGGAGCATTGGTGAGTCTGAAATACATTATTAAGAAATCAAATGACCATATCTAGTATGGAATGCAATCTTTTGTATATCCTCACCTCTCATCCTATGTTGGTGATACCCCGACTCTCACGAATGCAGTCTAGACATCAGACAAGACCGGGGTTGTTGACCTCTCAGAGGTCGCAGACAAGCCTACTTACGTCATTCTTACTTTGTGTAGGTTAATTTTAGCGGAAAATTTGAAACTTTTTGTTTCTTATCATACATACAAATAATTCTTATTCGATCATAATTGTTCCACCAAACCATTAACATTAAGATATCAAATGAAAGAAATAGTGTAATATAGAATTAAATGTATCCTTGGCAAAATGGCACCAATCAAGGTCGACGAACAAGCGAAAGAAAACGCTAGTGACATACTCCACTAGCTCAATCCTATCTAAGCTAAATATAATGGGCAAGCATCCTCGAGAGCATGAGAGACTAACCAACTCTGCTGAATATTCAACATCTGGATGTTTAGCGTCAACCTGTAGCTTTTAGAGCTCAACCTGTGCTGCACCTAAAATTGGTAGAAGTTTTATAGTATAAGTACACTTGTACTAAAGTAGCGGGGTTATGCCAATAAATACCAAGGACATGCATGACTTAACAACTTTTTTCTAACACATGATTTTGACAAGTCTAGTAGTGGACTTGGCCAAATTGGGAGTATGAGTTAGTGAGCTTTTTTAAATTTTTTATAAGAAAGTGAGTGAAACTTTCCTAATTTTGGATTAGAAAATTTCATGCCCTGAGGTAACACGCATCTCATCTTATATATTGCACGCAATACATAACAATCTTGCACATAACCATAAATATGCAGATAGCACTAACATTTTTCTTATCATCTGTTAATATTCCATGAGACCTTGGACATCATGGACTTGACATAAACACTTCCCAAAAAATGAGGGCTCAACATATGGGACCTTCAACTAGGGATACTTCTTTTTTTTTTTTGTTTTTTTTTTTTTTTATTTTTGTGTTTTTTAGCAAAACACAAGTCTGCTTCATTCATTAGTATGTACTTCACATTTATTTTATTTAAGGCTAGTGTAAACACAGCCCTACATAGGAATGTAAGTTTTAAGACTTTTATTGAGTTCGCTGTGCATCGATCCACAATGACTAGTGCTCATTACTTAAGTCTTCGCTCACCTCTTGATTAATCCTGACCTAACACCTTTGGTATCATTTCATCTTCGTTATGTGCCATCATTTGAGATAGCCTCTTCTTTCATGGGGACCGTTTAACTTTAACCAATATAGAATATGTGAGCATCATGAAATTCAGAGTAATTAAACCCCACACTGAAAAGAGGTTGAATCACCGGCCCAAGTGACCCAAAACATGCTAGAGTACATTGGGTTTGAACCCCGCCAGATCCATATATTGGCAGTTTAGGTTCGAAGACTACAAGATATAAGGAGACCCATACCCGGAATGCCGAATAGTTTTATATCATGAGAGTTACGTGAACTTCCACCCTTCCCGAAAGAAGGCATCACCGCTCATAGATAGTGTATCGGTGCTTAGTATAAAGTTTTATTACATTCAACTCATATGTCATGGAAGCTGGCTTCTAGTAAGAGGACATCATAGCTCAATAGATGATTTCACATCTCATCATTAGTATTTTGTGTGTTGATATAAATACTTTCATTAGAGTGTTCATAGAGACTGGTCTCTTCATTAACTTTAACTCTCATAGGTGATTACTTTTTGGTAAACATTACGTGGCTCATTTGAGATTTGCTTCTCATATTTTCAGTAGCTCACATCATAATTATCACCACATTCATTAACATTAGGCACATTTGCTCTTCATAATTACTCACGCCATTTGTCCGTGAATGTCTTATATCCATGCACTTGGCCATTTAGTGTGTTTCACACTCTTAAGTTAAACCCTTCTAGGGGGGGGGTTCATCATTCATTTTTATTTCAATCATTTCTTTTGTTCATTTCATCATTTCATTGTTGATTTTCAACCTACGTCAATGCACTTGGCCCCTTTATTGTGTGTACACTCTTACTTAAACTTAACCCTTTCGGGTTACAATCATTTCAATCACATACATCTTAAGTTTCACTTAATTTTAAAACGTATGCTAACTTATACTCTATTCAAACAACCATGGGGCTTCATTTCAAAGTTTGTCCTAATTTCATTCATATACAACCCAAATTATTTGGTACCAGCCACTTATTCATCTTGTACTAAATATGCAAGATATTGATTTCGAATTCGATCTTAGAGGAGTGGGGAGCAGCATTCAATAAATATTTACTTACCTATGACTTATGTGTCATACGGAATAGGGGCAAGGGAACCCAATTTTCGAATCCCTTGACAAAACTTAGCCTCATTTTAATTTCAAATCGCGCTTTTTCAGATTTGGGTGACCCTAGTTCGAATCCCATCAACCCCCCCATAATATTTTCTCTAATTTTCTTCTCCTCTCCCTTTTCGTTTAAGTCAAGAGGTTTGGGTTTCAATCCCCCACAAACTCATTATTTTTCTTTTCTTTTAATTTATATCTTATCATCTTTATCCCGTATCCAAGAGGTTGTGGTGTCAATCTCACTCTCCACATTTTATTTTCAACCTTTAATTTTTTTCTCCTAACTATCTCCATTGCATTCAACAAGTTTGGGGTTCAATCCCCCTCACCAACATCTATTTTTCCTGCATTTTTCTCACAAATTTCTAGAAAATTTTCATTTATGATGTCATAGTCAATCCCCAGTGACCTCACAATTAAACATTTTTAAAACGACGCCTCATTTTTTTAAAAAGTGTGTCCGAGACTACTATTTTCTAGCAGGCTGTAAATTATTCTCTCCAGTCCATTTTTTGTCTTAATTTTTTGTTGTTCTTTTTATTAATTTACTGTAATGATGTCTTGGATTCAATCCTTTGTTATATCCTTATTTAACATTCATGTGTCATTTGCATTTTGTACATTTTTGGGGTTTGGACGAACCCAACCAACCAAATGCTGAAATTTGTTTTCACTATTTTCAACTTCTTTTTTCATCATTCACACGTTAATTTTTGGGCATTTTCGTGGGATCATTTTGGGGGCATCTTAAGTTAATCTGTTTTAGATTATATTCAGCCAAGAATAACCCATTTACCACAACATTTACCAACACCACTTTTACAACCTCAGTAGTTACACAAACATTCGCACATAAAATTCAACACAATACAAATATATCATTTTTCACCTATACTTTCAGGTTGATATAACTTACATGCCTACAATTCCAAACACTAATCACGAACACATTATCCCGAAACAAAACTTATTCTTAACTCCTTAAAACATGCCAACAACAATGATCTCTAAACCTATTGTCACATGAGATCAAGGATACTAAGGGACCAAGTTTCGACAATACGAGGAACAACCCTAGTTTTTTAGTAGATTCATTTGAGCCTTAAGGGTCTATTGGGAAATAGACCAAGAGTAATAAAAACCACACCTTTTATGACGTTCAAACCTTGACTTGCTGCTTAAAATCTTCTCCAAAAATCACATCTAAATCCCCTCAAAGTCAACACCAACTCGATGTGCAGACTTTTCTATGCTTACGTGATTGATTTCGTTTGTTTTCTTATATTTTCGTTGTGAGTTCTTCAGTGGGAAGAACATAGGTTTGCCTACTGTTTTTGAGTTCTTTGGGCAGAGAGAATCGTGAGTGCTAGTGGATAGAGACGTGAGAGAGAGAGATGAGCCGTGGGAGAAGAACGGTTTTTTCTTAGGATTAGGATCTATTTTAGGATTAGTCAAATAGTTTTTATTTAATTATTAATTCTGATTTCCTTTTATTTAAATAAGCTAATAAATATAAATTTAAATTAATTTAAATCAATTTACCACCTTAAATTAAAAATAATTTATTTTATTGCTTCCACTAGTTCAACCCGGGAGCAAGACTTTCACTTCAACTTTCAAGAGCCCAATTTTGAGCCCTCTCCACTCCTTAAAATGCCCCTCCCATTTATTAATTAAATAATTAATAAGATAATATCTAGTTAATTACATAATAACCCTTATCCGGAAAAAGCCATTTTACCCCTAGACCCTCAAACCTAGATTTTCCCTTTTTAAAGAGTCCGGGTAAAGACTCCTTCCAAGTAAATATGCATAGTAGAGAGCCCTACATGTTGGAACCAACCTTCCTAGCTCCACTACTCCCAAGTAGGTGTGTTGGATGTAGCAAGGGTTCCGAGGTCCCTGGTTCTATCTGCATAATCCGTGTTGAACCTGGTCCCTAATTGGTTGGCATTTCTAGACTCATTAAGCATTACTTAGCATAATCCATTTTTAGGGTTTGATTACACGACCTCAAGTAAATCTAGAAAAAGTAGGTTACCCCCCTTGATTGATTAAAAAATTCGTCAATCCGAGGGAGAGGATACTTGTTCTTGATTGTGATTTTATTGAGTTGGTGGTAATCAACACACATTCGTAAGGACCCATCCTTCTTCTACACAAACAAAACCGGAGCACCCGATGGAGAAATAATCGGTCTAATGAAACCCTTATCTAGTCAATCTTTGAGTTGATCCTTCAACTCTTTCAATTCGGTCGGAGACATACGATAAGGAGTAATTGAAACTGGATTCATTTCCGATAGCAAATCGATACCAAAATAAATTTCCCATTCAGGAGGAATACCAGGAAGGTCATTATGAAATACCTCCAAAAATTCACTCACTATGGGGACCGACTAAATGGGAGGAATTTCGAAGTCTACATCTTGCACTCCTAAAATAGTATATACAACCTTTGGAGAATCATTTTTCATGCTTTTTTTTTTAGAAAGAGATAAAATGACCCTCTTGGAATATAATTTCCCGCCTTTTCCCTTCCCCCTTCCCTCTACACCCGTTCATTTGGAAGCTAAACTTCATCACCCTTGACCACACTCAATCCGAAGCAAACAAGTGTGCACCAATCCATACCCAAGTATAATATCATATCTAGCATATATAGTTCTAACTATATCAACATAAAACTCTCTTGGGCAACATTATTGGCATTTTCCTCATACACCCCTTTTGTTTGCAACACAAACTCACTCACCGAAGTAGACACTATAAAAGGTTCATGGCAAAGATATCACAAGTAAAATATCAAACTTTTATCTTAAGAGGGGTAAACAATGAAAAACGCAACAGCCCGATCACGTAAGCTATGCATCTATGGTACAGACTTTTTAACATACGATCACCACTCGGGCAGATACTCTCTTGTTCACTTCTAGAGTGGGAGAGAATAGAAGCGGTTCTTCTTAGGAGTATCACTAGAACCACTTGATTGAGCTTGACCACTCCGATCTTGACCCTTCAAGTTTGGACAATATCTCATCTTGTGACCACTTTTGACACAACTAAAATTTTTTTTGAGCTCTTGGATTATTTCCCTTGTCATCACGATCCTTAGGAAACTTGGATGGAACTTGATTAGAAACCCACTTCTTAAATATGGGCTTGTCTTGTATTTCAAGCCTATTCTTTACATAACCTCCATCAAATGATCTTTCCCTCTTAGAATATCTACTCTTTCTCTTAGCCCTTGCCTCCTCAACCCTTCTAGAATGCACTATAAGACGAGAAATGTTCATGTTGTCATATATCATGGCCAAATGACACTCCCATATAAGTCCTCTGACATCCCTGTCATAAAGCGGATCATTTGGTCTCTAGGATCGAAAACAAAAGAAGGAGCTTATTTGGACAATTTAATAAATTCCAAGAAGTATTTGTGAACACTTTTTCCTCCTTGGTAAAGTTTGATGAACTCCCCAATTTTTTTCTCCCTCATATTCTTAGGGAAGAACCGATCGAGAAAAGTCTTCTTAAAGATCTCCCAAGTCAACGTACCAACCCTCAATGGCCTATTATCCATTCATTGCACATAAATGCTTGTGCCACGTCCTTGAGTTGATAGGTGGACAACTAGGCCTTTCTTCACTGTGGTTCACCCCATAGCTAAAAGGATTTTAGAGACTTCATCGATTAATTTCTTGGGGTCTTCATCAACCTTGAGTCCTAGAAAGTAGGAGGGGCATTCGAGTTAAGTCCCCTTTAGACGGGAAAGCCAGTAGTGCGACGGTGTTGCTGAGGACCCGGAGGGTACAATGCTCACGGTTGGCTCTGGCCGTCATAGCTTAGGCTTGGAACAGTGGTGGTTGATCCAATTGAAACGAGGTCAGCCTTATAAAAAAAAAATTCCCCTCCATCGGTCAAGAGTGGACGATTGACCGGAGATTGGTCAACATTAGTATCTTCTTCCAGTGGAGGAACTTGCTCACCACGTGGAAAAGCTCCCCCATTGGTAATTTCCTTTTCTAGTCTCCGTTCCGCATTTCATCGAGTGTTCATTCTCCCTATAAGAACAACAATAGGATCAGATGAAAAATCACACCACAAGTATACTCTAACGACTCGATATAAGATTTTGAAGAAAGAGAGCAGTTCCTAAGCATCACATAGATTTCTATTCATAAGTGTGGTGTGCTTCAAAAATATGAATACAAACATACATAGATGTGGTAAAGTGAGAGAGGCATAACTCAACGATATTCAACCTCATTCTCTGATACCAAGTTTGTCACATCCGGTTTTACCCCCTAGATGTAACCAGCATCATTGCCCTCTTTGATGACCAGGACTAGCCTCTTAGCTTACATCATCACATTCATAGTCTAAATTTAGGGGAATTTAAAAAACATCTTAACCACTTCGAATTTGGGATGTTTACATAGAACCTCTACATACACCTAATAGATAAATATCGTGTATCATAGAAACCTTTGGTCATAAGAGGTTAACAAGTATTCTACTTTTATTGCCACATAAACCAACATATACATACTATAGATATAGTCTTAAGGATTGTCTCATCTCATAGCAATCTAAGATCATAGAAATTTTGGCCATATTCCTACTCAATGTAAATAATCCCCATAGGTTATACAAATTATACGCAAATGAAAGTGGAAGAAATAAAAGTCTTTTAAAAACAAAGAACATATAAGCAAGATATTTGCACTCGCCATCAAGAAAAGTGAGGACGGACGATGGGAAGGAGGGAGTGGATCCCTCCTCCTTTTAGGATAGAATATCCAAGCCTCTTCAGTTGTCTCCATGAGCCTTCACACGACAAATCTAAAATGTTTTGGAAGGAAGATAAAATTGGGTTAGACGGCCGACTTTGTACTAAGATACACCATATGCACATATAATAGTGTAACATGCTTAAAATGGGACATTTAGTTTAAACCATGCTCATTTACCCTTTTTAGAAAATCATATGCACAATCAAGAAAGTCATACCAAAGAACAACACATGTTTACTAACTCAACCAAGTAATATTCATATCGACATACTTGAGCCCATACACTAATACACCTCTATCATCAAGGAATTAACATCACAAGAATGAGTCTGAGTAAATCATATCATAATAAGCAAGAAAACTACTCATGAATCCTTATCGAGTTAACAAACGCAATGACGAAGCAAAGACCCACAACCTTACTCAACTAAGTAGCCAACAAGAAACCATGACGAATGTCCAACTTCACATAACATAACCTTTAAAGGACACATAACATCACACTTTAATAGTACAACCCAATTACATGTTCAAGAGAATAATTATGATCATATAATATCATTTACATTGTAGCATCAACATGTTATCATCCTATACATCATTATCATATGCATACATAATATCAATTTTCTAAAGCTTTCATCAAGGTCAACAAGTGCAAGGCATAAGTAGATTCCCATACCCCTACCTTGCATAAGTTAATCCTCTCAAGTCACCTTAGTTAATTTAGAATTCATCACTTTATTTCAATTTAGGGAGCACTTGCCTTAACCAACATAGACCACAAGAGCTTAGTATGGAATATGATGTTGTAAAACTTACACCGAAGCAAGGTGGTCCACCAGCCAAAGTAAAACCAATCATAAACATAGCTTTCTAGGTGGATCCACTAGCTAGTCTTCCTATGGGGGCAACATAGTTCAAGAACTAAGGATAGTATATTACCTCTTGATATCACTTGGTAATAAGGGTCTCCTCTCATGGGAATCTATTGGATGAGTATTCCTCTTCGGGATGTCAACATGTCATGTAAAACTATAGGAAGAGTCTTCCTCTACGGGAAGTCATCACCTCACATTGTCAAGTTCACTCAGTGTTAAGCTAATTCCCTTTGTTGAAATGTATTTAAGCCTTTAATTATAGATTATATCTTAGTTTAGGTCATAGGTTCTACTCCTTGTATAATAATCTTCATCAATAGCTCAATAAGAATTGCATGAGTATAGTCCTTTCATAATCATTCACATAAGCGACGCTAACACATTAACATTTCATAGTATAACAAGGCACACTAATAGTTATCACCATCCTTATATCACATACACCTTAATCAACCTCAAAACATAGTCAAGACATTTCAATTCATTATTATACCACCCTATCAATCCTAATAGAAGGCATACTTCAATATCACGTCATGACTTCCCACAATTAATTACGATTGGAAGTAAAAATAGATTATTTAAGACTTACACCAATCTTCTTTTCGTCACATAGTTCATCATTTAGTCGCCTTACCATAAACCCCAATCATCCAATTTTTATTTTCCAGATCATAATTCAAAAATCACATGATAATATTCTAGAAGAGTCACTACACCATAATTCAATACCAAATCAATGCTTAAAACAATTCTCAAGATTAGCATAAACGATAATAATTAATTCTAATTTGTTAATGATTAGTGTAAAAATATCATCTTATAGTGATTTAACCCATAATTAAGACATTTGAATCAATCACAATCCAATTTATATCAAGATCAACCTATGGTTAAGGGTTAAGGATCATGCTCTTCAATTTATGTCAAATAATCACAAACTACTATAATCAAGTTAAATTACATGGAAATATATGCATTATATCCTAAATAAACAATTAATAACTCAGTTCATAACATGAAATTCGTAATTTAGTGAAACCCCGTCGACGGTCCGTCTGTGAGTCGACGATTGGTGACCTTATGAATTAGGTGTCCCATGGCATACCAAAATATAGACAATTGAATTAGCTTTTGATATCTACCGACTTCGCTAAAATCAGATCTTCGAGTAAAGAGTTATACCAGTTTTAGTAAAGGCCTATCGAACAGAAAAAACCTACGGACCCAAACGACGGACTGTCGATTGAGGTCATCGTTTGGTCCGAGAGAAATTAACTCAGGGGTCTTTTTGTGTTTTCCTACTTTGTTTATACCCTAAGATACATCATTTTTGACCCTAAATCATCATATTTTTTATTTAGTTAAAGGCTACAAACATAACTAAAAAACTTACCTAAGTCAAATCATTAAATCAAAACTTAGAAAAAAGAAGAAGGAGAAAAAGAATCAAGAACCCCTAGTTCAGAACGCAACCAGGTTCCAAAGCAATTCCAACAATCCTTCCTCCTCCTCGAAATCTAAGTGTTTCTTCCGTGAATTCCATCACTAAGTATGTGGGATTTTCAGTAGTGGTTTCCTTTCAACCCATTGGAATCCGTAGTTCTCAGTCAGATTCTTATTCCCAATCTAGACCTAGGTTTTCCCCTAGAATTCAATAGAACTTCAATGAAATTGATAGTTATATGTACCAATAAGATTACTATGTTTATACTTAGATTATTGCTTAATTTCAAAACCCAAATATGTCATTCGGTAATGTTCTGATTAACACATCTAGGTTAGATACTTAAGTTACTTTATATATACTTGCTTCAGTTACAAATGCATAATTACCAAATTAATTATTGCATTTGTAGTTTACATGTTCAGTTTTGAGCTATTCAGTATTTACAAAAAATCAATAAAAATTAGTTAATTACATAATTCATTGGGAGTACCATTGATATCAATTGTACAGGCTTCATAGTACCCAATTGTCCCAGAACTACTACCAACTAGTTGTAAATTCCCCTCTTGGGCAATCAGTTTAGTGACACGCCAGCCTGTCTTTAATACCTTTGCCAGGGTATATATTGGGGGGTCATCCTATGGACGTATACACGGACCTCCCATTTAGTTCAGGTGGTTTTATTTTCGATAGTATGGCTCCCAAAGTTAAGCCCAAAACTCTCTTGCATTGACTATTTATCAGAATGATAAGTATTCAGTTTCAGCATTTTATAAATTAGTCATTGTATTTAGTTAGCTCAGAAATTTAGTGTATCATGTTCAGATTATTATACTTACTTTTTTTCTTGTTCAGTTGTGTTTTATTTCATATTTATTCTATCCGACATGCTTAGTACCTTTCAAGTACTGACGCATACGTGCACTACATCTTCTCTTGATGTAGGTTCAGGTTCTAAGCATCTAGATCACGCATGGAGATTCCCAATCTCCAGTTAAGCAAATTCAATGGTAATTCCTCATTCTCGAGGAAAATAGTCATGAGTTTCTTTACAGTCTTTTAATCATTTAGTTTCTGTTTTTGCTAGACTTAGCTGGGGTTTGTCCGAGCATGTATAGTCAATTAGTGTCTTAATTAAGACATAGTTAGTTTCATATTAGTATAGAGTGAATAACTTACTTGTATTAAACTCATCAGTACTTCATTTATCTCAGTTATAATATATGAGTATTCCCCATATTTTTATATTAATTATGATTTAGCTCCTGATTCAGTTGATTATCTTTAGTATGCTCATGATCATGCCAGTAGGGTTAGCTTGGGATCACTTGTGGTCCTAGGATCAGTGTCTGCGTCTCGGCGGTAGATCGGGGCATGACATAACTATTGTTAGTAATGATATATTTTCATCTAGGAATCATGCCTATAGGATTTTCATTAATAAGATTGATAATTGAATTGTAGTATGTTAATAAATCAAGTCTTGACTATTGTTGATAAATTGTTTTCTTATTATTCGCCTAGAAATTTGTGTATGTACGTTGAATAATAGTTATCTTATTCTTTTCCTATAAAACCATGTCTATTATATTTTAAGAATAAGATTGAACATGTAGGTCAATCATGTTTTGAGTTAATTGTAGCAAGTTAATAACCAGTCTTACTAATGACATATTTTCACTTAAAAATCATACCTATAGGAGTTTCATTCATAAAATTGATAATAATATTGTAGCTTATTAATCAACTGGTGCTCTTAATATTTTAAAACTTTATCCATTTTAAAATTGATCTGTCCGAATAAATATTCTCATTGATTTATTTCTGCAGTTTTCATACTAATTTTCCACTTGATGCAATTAATTATTGAATGATAGTCAGAACCTTTTTAAAACTAAGGTTTGTTATACGATTAAATCCTGCCTGAAATATTTTATTTTTTGCATTATAAATATCTAGAAGGGATTCTGGCTTGTCGTAGTATACCGTCATAAGCATTTGTTGATTAATTTTATTCAACTTCAATAAATAATTTTATGAAGTAAATGTTAGGTTTTCCTAATTAATTGATCACAGAAACATATAGAAATTAAAGCTATCAAAAAGTGTCCTTAATATAAATAGTTACAAGCTTGAGAGTTGAGCAAGTAAACAAACCTTCAAAGTAAATGTGTGCCTCAATTTTACCCTTCTCTGTAGTCCATGTGATCAAGATATAGTTTGTAGAGTTTCCTAGGTAATATAGGATCCCTGCTGAGAGATATGTAGTCCCTTGTGTATAGAAATGTACCAATAAAATATAAAAGTGATCTTTGTAAAGACGTGGTTAAAATGTCTTTGTTGTATGTGGTGGAGTGTTATCCAGTCAAGAACTCCAATGTCAAGAAGTTGTATGTTGTAATAATGAACTAGGATGTTGTAGTAATGAGGTAGTTGAGATGGAAATGTTGGCATACAAAGACTAATAAAATTATCAATGAGGATATTTGGGATATTTAGGATAAGGAAAGAGTAACCTCCTTGGTGGACAAGATGAGGGAAACAAGGTTGAGATAATTTTTACATGTGAAATGAATGCACAAATGCCCTAGTTAGGAGATGCACAAATGTCCAAGTTAGGAGATTTTAATGGTTGATTATATTAGATATTAGGAGAGGTAAAGGTATATTGAAAAAGTATATATGTGAGGTATTACATGTCCGGGAAGTATTCATTATATGGAAGGATTTCTATTTTGCGTGACGAGCAAATAGTTTTAACAGAGATTATGAAAATCAAAGATTAAATAAAAAAGATTGTGATGTTTTAGTTACACAATATAGGAAAAGATTATCATTATGTTTTAGGATTTTAGAATCATAGTACGAATGTATGATGTCTATGTTTGTAAGGGTATTTATGTATTTTCTTTATTTAGTCAACCTAGATGTAGAGTAATACGATTAGTACGATTGTATGATAATTTTTTTCTTGACTCTATAATTAAGGTGGTTTTTATAATGTGTTGACTTTTTCTCTCTATTGGATATTTCTTGAATATAATTTGGTAGCATTATATATGTATGAGTCAATTTAATGATGTAATAACTTGTCCAAATTAGGAAGTTGCTCTTCAATTACTTCGAAAAAGGAATTATTTTTCTTCTTCTTTATCATTGATATGTATGTTCTTTCTTCTTTAATTTATTGAAAAATATGAATGTCTTAAGGATTTCAAATCTTAAATTTGGGTTCATTTGTTATAGATTTGAACTAGTTTTTAGTCAGCATATTCAGATCCGATTCAAAGAAGAAGAAGTTGATTTTAGATATAGCCAGATTCGTGAAAATTATGAAGTGGATGTATTGAATTCCTACTCTTTTTATCATTGGAATTTTGAGGATTTTTTTTTATTTTATGGGGAAATTCCAATGTGATTTTGTCAAATAAATTGAGAAAAAAATTTGAGAATCATAAAGAACAATTCTTAAATTCCAGAAATTTCAGAAATAAATAATTTGTGTTGTTACTACTTTGCTGTCTATGTTTAACATTATCTTCAATAAATTCATGTTTTTTCTTATTTTTTCCCTTGAGTTTTTAAATATAGGTTCAATGAATGTAATTTTTTTTTTTTTTTTTTTTTTTTTTTTTTTTGTTTTTTTTTATTTCCAATGTAGTATTATCTAGTTTTTATGTTTATATTCTGTTTATGCCATTTGTTTTTCAACCTTTTTTTTCTTTTCTGTTTTAAGAGTTGTGTTATATGTTTATTTTATTCCAAGTTCGGTAATTTGTTTCCTTTGTTAGTGACATAAATTCCATTCTAAACCAATACTCGTAAGATTACACTGACCTTATTAGAGATTGTAGAACTATGAAGACAGAAAGGGAAATTATTTGATTCTGGGTCTAAAGCGTGTGACTTTGAGTGTGTACTATAGTTCAAATAAAAATGAGTAATAATTTGAGTGATACAAGTGAGAGAGTGACTTGTGTGGTTTATTATTTTTACTGGCAATCTTTTTATGTTAATTAAGTCTTACACTCTTCCAGTTCATATAGATATTATTGTGTACAATTGTCTAAAGATTATAGTAGTGCTTTTACTAACGAGAACGCATTAAAAAAGAACTTGACTAATTCAATGTTATTGTAGAGGGATACAAGATTGGGTACACTATTTATTGAACCTTTGGTTTAGATAAATTGTGTTATGTGAAATTCGTGGATCTATATTTTGTTCAGTTATTGGAGATACATTGTAATATAAATTCAGAACACGATAAAACAGAAGAGTCTCAAATATAGAAAGAAGGAGAAAATTATACATTTAAGGAGGACAAATTTAGGTGGGTAAAAGGTCATAATCAATCAAAAAACTTAATTCCTACTAATATGCACTATATATGTGAATCTGGTGGTCTGTCTTGAACTCATAGGCTTTTAAATTTTGATACATTTGAGAGGAAACCCTACTTTCTTCTTCAATTTTTTGAGAAGCTTTACGAATATTAATGAAGGCTTCTCCAACACTTTGAAGCATATAGAAGGGTTGTCTCCGATATATAACAGAATTTAAAACCCTATTGTTGCAAAAAAAAACCCACCAGATTCACATATAAAGTTAGCATTTATAGGAATTTAGGTTTTGGATTGGTTGGGAACATCTAAACAATCAAATTTATCCTCGGGATATTT
Source organism: Solanum habrochaites (assembly GCA_027704765.1). NCBI lineage: Eukaryota > Viridiplantae > Streptophyta > Magnoliopsida > Solanales > Solanaceae > Solanum > Solanum habrochaites. The sequence continues at coordinate 28,749,333 of JAKWJA010002499.1, read as the reverse complement.
ATGATGTCCGCCTTTTGGAGGTATATGGGACTCTTCTATTTTACAGTGATCTCATTTTGGTAAAAGTTAATCTAATAATTTAGATAGTATTTGAAACTTATGTGATGCCAATGAGTCAAATGAAATTCTCGAAGCCTTGCATTCCAGAATGAATCAGAAGAACCATAATGCAATCCGGGCAGAGATATTGCACCTAATGGATGTTAAAAGAAGATTATTTTAAAATAAGTTAGTGATGGGCTACCAGAAACCAATGTAAATAGTTTTGAATAATTGAAAATGATTTTTCACAATAATAAATGAAGACAAGTGAGGAAACTAAGAGGAAACAAGTTGATATAAGAGACAAGCTACATTGTATGACTAAGAAGTTTCTTATTGTAAGACTTAACCTTTTAAATGATTGTTTTCATAGGAGAAACCCGCTGACGAAAGAGTAACCTGCTTATGGAACTGAGAACTTTAATCCTTTCAGACAATAAACCAAGGGAAGGAAGAGGGGATCCATTCACAAAATGGTCCAGAGATAAGAATTTAGGATCTGATTGGAAATCCACATACACAATTTTGTAAAAAGAACCCTGAATGTTTTTGCAATGAAATACTTTGTTGGTATGGTACTAACGGACTACTTATCAAATGATTCCATTCATTGGACACTGCCCGAAAGTTCATCAATCCTTTACCAGGAAGGATATGCAATAAATGTTGCATTGCCACATCTTTCATGTCTGTCTTCTCTCCTAGTGTAGTCTGCAGGTAATTTAGATTCCCTATTCAATTCCTTCATATAAGAGATAGAGTTAAAGTCATCCTCTGGAACCTCCATTCAAAGCAAAAAAAGGTATTGTAATAAGATGAAAGAAATATATACCTATCAATTAGAAAATTACAACTCAACGTCATATTATTTTGTATCAGTCCCATGAAAACAATGTATTTCTAGGAGTAGAAATAAGTGTTTCATGGACTGATACACACTAATCTGATGTTGAGTTGTAATTTTCTAATTGATAGGTATATATTTCTTTCATCTGATTACAATACCTCTTTTGACTTGGATTGGAGGTTCCAGAGGACGACTTTAAACCTGTTGCTTATAAGCGGGAATGGAATGAGGAATCTAAATTACCTACAGACTACATTAGGAGAGAAGACATAAAGTTCAAAGATGTGGTTATGAAACGTGTATTACCTTTCGTTCCTGGTAAATCATTGATAAAATTTCTAGCAGTGTCCAATGAATGGAATCATTGGATAGTTAGTCCATTAGTAGTATACCAGCAAAATATTTCATTCCAGAAACTTTCAGACTACTTTTCTCTAACTGTGGATGTTAATTTTCATTCAGATCTTAACTTCTTCTCTCTGGACCATTCTGCGAATGGAATCCCCCACGCTTCCCTTGGTTTTTTGCCTGAAAGGAGTAAGAGAAAACCATGATTATTTTTTTGTACATACTCATGAAGATAAGAGGATCATAAAAAGGACAAGTTAGAAAGGAAGAAATTCATGAATCGATAACGCAAATAAAGATGAGACTACTTTTTCAAGTGAGAAAGATATGTTTATTTTATAAAATAAAGATAAAGATTGTTCATTATGTACTAATAAAGGTAAAATAAACTTATCCCAACGATTTAGTTATTTCAAATAACTTGCCAGAGACTTCAATATGAAATTTAAACAATCTCTTACTGAGGTTGCTTTGTATTAATATGCAAATAGAGTGACCTTACACTTTTTGCTGATGGTTGTGGAGCTAAAATTGACATTGATTGTGATCTTAAAATTTTTAAATTAAGTGCTATATGAAATATGGAAAAAAATGTGATACAAAGTGTTTCCTTATATTCTTGTGATAAAAGGTGAATTTGTTTCTTCTTTAGCTACTAAGAATACTAAAAATGTCATTAGCGACAAATGTCTCTTTCCTAGTGAAATTTATTGTTACAATTCTTTATCTATTAAGGACATGAATGTATTCAGTGATAGTCCTCTTAAAATTGAGATAAAATTGTAACGATATGTTTTTTAGCCAAAAGAATGTGAGAATATCAAAATATTTTTATAATCATTTAATTAAAAAAATAATTCAAGTAGGTTCGAAAAATGACCTTTTTGTAAATAATGTGAGTCTTTCTTTGAGTTGTCCGAATTTTTATAGTGTTATTCTCATAGATTGTAATTTAACATTTGACTTTAATGATGTGAACACATTGATAAAGTCCAGTTGAATAATTCATTCCCCTTTTATTAGTGTTCACTTGATAAAGGTAATCGGAATACATTGCATGTAATTGATGCGATGTCGATATTTTACACTCTCAAGATAATATTTTAATTGAATTATATTTTAATTTAAAAATAGCTTTTGAAATGTACTAAAAAAGAATTATTGTGTATATCGTATGGTGAGCCCACTGTATTTATAACTTATGAATAATTATTGTTAACTCTTTTTTAATGAGCTTTATTACCAAATATTTAAGATTTGTATAGGCTGTTTTCACGATGTATAACAGCTCACACACTTCCATGAGAGAAATTCTTCAATTTTTGTGAATAATATGAAATCGAACAAAAACAATACACAAAAAATTTCATGTAAATCATATTCACCTAAATATGTCATTTATTTCATATCATTCTTAAGAATATATTCATTTTTAAATAAAATATTAGTATGTCTTCATTTTTCAATGACATGGAATATCAAGTTATGTCATTCTACTACTAAGAAATTGTTTCTTTCTAATATGATTCAAAGAAATTGTTTGTTTTTTCTTTTTCGTATTAGTGAGTTTTTAAAGGTTTTAATTATCTCAATTACACTACAGGTCAAGATAAGATTATATTCTGCATAGGGGTAGGGAATGTTTGTTGTCATTTCATTTTGTTGTGTTAATATTATTTTTGTATGTATTCTTTAGAATGATTTCCCAATATTTGTGATGTTTCCATTACTTTTGTTTTCTCCTTTTAAATTTGTTTTGATATGCGTTCTTGGGTTGAGAATTTTATTAATTTTTCTTACCTGTACAAAAGGTGGATGGAGGATTTCAACTTTTGATATTGTTAATCAATATATTATTACTAGTAAATGGGTCAACCCTTCGCGCGGTTAGAATATTCTTTGTTAAAATTTTTTAAAATAGAAATTTTCTTGTAATTTGATGTTATAGTATTTTAAGATAAATTCTTTTTTAAGAGTATAGAGGTTATTCAATTCTAGTTTACAATTTTTATATTAAAAGAATAGGCAAAATTACAAATCATAAAACTATTTTCTCCTAGTTCACATAATTGTATAATAACACTATCAATTACTTTCAAAATCTTAAATATTTTTTTAATATAAATAACTAATATGTTTATCAAGAGCAAAGGTCCAATAGTCATATGATATACCAAAAGTAATATGTAGTCATTACATGTTTTAATATTAACATGCAATCTTCTAAAATTCAAATTTGATATGTAAGATAGTTATGATAGTATTTTGGGACTGAAGTTTTGCACCAACAAAACATTAAGAATCTTTGAAAAGAGTGAATCAAAATTAAGGGACAATGGGGAAACAATTTAAAATAAGTACTTTGGTGTGAGAGAATAAACATCATTTTCTATCATATAATTACAATTAATTTGCTAGTTTTAATTCTTATCATTTGACTTTCTATTTTATACACATATTAATATTAACATATTATGACAACAAAAAAATCATATATATTATAAGACTTGATCTCTTGGAGAAGAAAAGACTTCTTTGAAGAATGTCGTATATTAATGTATTCTGTAAGAAGTTATTTGTGAATCTGCATAGTTAGATTTATACATAGTAAGTACTAACAAATACATGGAATAATAATTTGTATAAACATAAACATCAAAGTTTAAAATATGTAGTCAAACACAATAATTAATATATATATGCAAAAATTAATGACTAAAAAATATACCACGATCTGAAATAATAAATTGAAATAAAATGGAGAACTCGAGCACATTGGATGTGGTATGTCTCCTTATCAGTAAGTTATTCAACAGGAGCAAAGTACACGAGTAATAATTATGAAGAAGAAGAAGAAGAAGAAGAAGAAGAAGAAGAAGAAGAAGAAGAAGAAGAAGAAGAAGTTCTGAATCAAATATTTAACTATGCACAAGAGGAAGTAGAGAATTTTTCGTCATTTAAAAAAGAGAAAACACCCCTCTTTATATAGACAACAAAGGGTACTGTGAACAAATGCTAATTGTGCCTTACTCCAAACGGCATAACTATTTAGAAAAGTCGCAACTTTTTTTGAAAATAAAAAACATACATAAATGTCACAACCTTTCATTAAAGCCGCAACTCTTTATTAAAGTCAAAACTTATCATAAAAGTCACAACTTTTCATAATAAGTGAATCAATTATAGTTTACAAATTTTTATGTTAAAATAAAAGGCAAGATTATAAATCATAGCACTATTTTCTCCATGTTTTCATAATTTCATTTTTACCATGAATACATAGTGTCTTTAGTTAGGAGTAAAATAAATATTTTTCTCAATTTTCTTTTTCTTCTTTTTAACTTTGGTTAGTTTGCTAACACTATCAATTAACTTTCAAATATTTTATATATATATATAGGCACAACACACACATCACACATCACTACATTATTGTTGCACGTGTAGGTTAAATACTAAGATCCCTTTACACGAGAAAATTATTTTTATGTATGTTTTAGGATTTGTACTGCCCCAGTAAGAAGTTCATGAGGAGTCGCTGGGCGATGGCTTTTTGAAAAAGTCTCTTTTTTTCTTGTAAATGCATTTTTTTATATTTAGAGAGAGGGGTCTTCAAGTTCTTAGGAAGAGCCGTACGATACAGCTCACGTACGGTTCCCCATTCAAAAGGATTCTATCTAGTCTGGCCCAAATACAATGTTGACTGGTTTGATTATTGCTCCAAGTCAATTTGCTGTCATTGAAAGCCAATCAACTTTCAACATATCAATATGGATTCAATATTACACTACGTCATACTAAGTGAATGAACAATTCATTTGCCTTCTGGCTTGTCGGGCTTGTTGTGATGAACGTCGTATACTCAAATTATTATCAGGAAATTTGTTAGAACATATTTGTGCACGAATTAGCAGTTTGTCATCTTTGATATGTCATCTCATGAACTGTATGTTCCTTTTTAATATATGGAATTTAGTATATGCTATATTTAAATAACTTTCTTTAACTAAAAGTAAAGTCTTCTGTTGTATTTTTCTGGCATTTTTAAGATCTTCTCCTATTCCACCAAATCAAAGAATTTGTCCAATACAATTTTGATTAGATACATGTGTGGTGCATGTTTTTTACTTTTTTATATCTTATAATATTTGTATTAATTATATCTCAACTAATACTTTTCTTGTAGACACTATTTCTTGTATATGTCCCGAGGTATTAATCTAGTTGTTCAGTCATGACTTGCACTTTTTTTGTTAGCATAGATATTCCTCTAGATAGTGCAACATATAGTTTGTCAAATGAGAAAACATGTCAGTGTAGGTATATTCCTACATTAGATATCATTTGACCTGTAGCATATTCTATTTGTTTTATTGGTTTTTTATTTAATAGTTTTGGTCATTAACGATTCTATTTTACATTTAACCAATAAGAATATGCTTATAAAATAAATATATGCCTTCTCTAATAAATTTGACACGACAAGACAACAATGTAAATTTACAAAAACTCATAAAATAGAAATAATAATAATAAAGATGAAAAGAACAATACATGTGTAACACTAAGGGAAATAAAGCCGAATATGCTTCTTAATTTATGTTTTTATGATTTGCACAATGAAAAATTGTGAACTCAAAGTCACTGCGAAGTTATGCATTGATGTCAAATTGACAAAGACATAAATATTGACATATTGAAAGCCAATACCGAAATCGATAAACCCCATAATTTTTTTTAAAATAATTAAGAAACCGTTCACCCAATAACCCAACAACAATAAACCAATAACACTTTTATTGGTTCGGCTTATCGATCGATTCGGTTTTTGCAGACCCCTAATGGGGTAAGGGATGTTGGTAATAGTTGTATTGTTGGAGTAACATCTTGTTTGTTGCATCATGTTATTTTTTCTATAGGTATGACATGCTCGTCAAAGCCTCTAAAAATCAATTATGACCCATTGCATAAGTCATTTAAGGGATCTAGTTTTCTAAGCAGCATGATGAACACATTTTTTTTCAAAATAAACCTAATGCATAAAATAAAAATAATTATGAAAATTCTCAATAATTTGGAAAAAAGATATTTAGAAGCATATATCTACATCAGAAGACAAATTTTTAACAAAATCAAATTGATTTAGACTACATCATGTTAACTTTATATATCGAAACATTATATACTAATGTATATATTAACCAAAAAAGCAACTATTATATCATAAAAAATATGTTATTTGCTACTTGAGGTTATGGAATAAATCATCATAGAATAGAATGACTTACTTCATCAGAATGACGGTACTTCATATTCTGCTAAACTTTGAACTCACTTAACAACAATAAATCCCAAAATTTTTTAAAATGCAACAAGAATAATAAGAGGAGTAGAACATTTGAAATAAATGTGGTTGAAAATATGAAAGGAAACCCCTCTATTTATAGTGAAAATAAAAGTAGCATCATGAAAATTTTTTTGTGTCTTATATGAAAAATTATGACTTTTCCAAAATATCACAACACTTTGACAAATTCATAACTTTTTGAAAAGGTCACAATATTTTGAAAAGTCATAACTCTTTGGAAAAGTCACAACTTATGGAAAAAGTCAAAACTCTTTGAAAAAGTCACAACTCATCAATAAATCACAACCCTTTAAAAAAATTCACAACTTATCAAAAAAATCACACACTAAGTTGGGGATATTATAGTTATTTAACATTTAAATTAGTAGTTCATTCTTTTAAGGTAATATATAGATATAACTAACGTGTTTATCAAAAGAAAAGCTTGCATAATCATATAATACACCAATAAGTAATACGTAGTGAGTATGCCTTAAAAACTTAAAATGAAATATTCCAAAATCCAAATTTGAAATGTAATATAGTTATGATAGTGTTTTGGAATTGAAGCTATGCACAAACAAAATATTACGGGTCCTTGGAAAGGATAAAAGAAAAGTAAGGAATAGTGGGGAATATTTTTTTAAAAAAATAAGTACTTTGGTTAGGTGAGAGAATAGTATCATAGGTAGGATCATTATAGAAGGATAATTGTGAAGGGCTATATTTCATTCTATCAGTCGAACTGCTTTTTTGTACGCTGTCAATGTAAACCATTATTATGACAACAAAAATAACACAGACATTTATACTTGTTTCTTGGGAAGAAAAAGATTTTTGGATAGTGTTCCAAATAAATTGTATTTGTGAAAAAATATTTGTGAAATCCAGCCCATTAGATGGAGTTGATATCTCTATATTAATAAATAATTATAACAAAACTAAATAGAAACATAAAAAACAATTTTTAAATCATGTATACAAAAACAATATTAATATGATAAGTTGTAAAAAAAAATACCAGAATTTGAACAATAGAATGAAACAAAAATGAAAAATCGAGCCCACGGAATGCAAAATGTCTCCTTTTCAGTGAGCAACTGAAAAGGACTTAAGTACACAAATATTATATTATGTGGATGTAGAAGAAGGTTTTCTATATAAAATATTTAACTATTTCGTTATTTTAAAAAGAGAGGAAACCCCTCTATTTATAGAGACAACAAATGATAATGTGAACAAATGTTAATTGTGCCTTACTGTAAATATCACAGTTCTATAGAAAAGTCACAACTTTTTGGAAAGGCCAAAACCTTTCATAAAAGTCACAAATTATCAATAAAAGTCGCAACCTTATAATGAAAGTCACATCCTTATCATGAAAGTCACAACTTTTCATGAAAAAGAAAGACTAATTTTGAAAATGACTAAATTAAAACGGAACACTGGTTTTGGGTGTGTGCACGTAGGCGGACCTTTAGGGTCTCTTATTTATAATATTGAGTATATGGTATGATAATTTGGGCAGTACAAAAATTGGGGGCAGGCACCGTTGAGTTGACATTTGTATGGTTGACTACGCTTTACTATTAACCATATATTGGACACTTGCCCTTGTATATTTCGTTTCAACTGAAGTTAAGAACTTATACATTAGAAAACAGTGCGTTCTTCAACATTAAAAGAAAAAAATTTAGGTCCTTGTGCATTGAATCCAACACCACACACACTTCATCTTGGTAAGTGATAAAGAATTTTATTTTAATAAGGGTTAGGTTGGTTAGTTTACTCATATCTCGTTCAATATAACTTTGTTTCCAGTGATTAACTATGATTTGGAAAATATTAATTTGTAATTCGACACTCTTAGCTTGGTGAAAAACTCTTAATTTTTGGAGTTATGGATTCGAAGTATTGGATGCAACAAAGAGCAAGCTCTGTCCAGCTTCTGGAATTAGAAATACTGTCTGTTCAACTGTTATTATTTTTATCATATCCTTTTGTACAAAATATTTTTTGAGGTGATTCTTTATTATTTGCGAGCTTAATAGATGTACCTACATCTTTATGAAGGATGTAAAGTTATGTTTTTCTGTTTTCTCTTTCAAATCTTAATTGGGACATGAAACATTAAGCTAACCAAAATCACTTTACTGGGAGCATTAGTCGTATTTGTAAAGGCTAAGCATACTTGTGATGGTTTTCCTGTTTTACTTTGATATTTTGAGATACTAGGAACTAAAGAGTTGTTTAATTGTATTTTCAAGGTTTTATATACTCGTGAAAAAATTGAGGACCTTCGTACGTTTGTTGGTGCATGGTTTGAAGTGTTGAAGTCGTGTTGGACCGTTTCTTTGCTAAAGCGTTGAGGTTTGTGTATACTTATACTTGTACTATTTTTACCTGCTGGTATATCAGAAATAATATCTTGGTACCGTGGTTACCTCTTGTAACTTTGCATTTTCATTTTGTGGTCATTTCTGATATTAAAGACTCTTGTGTAACTCATCCATTTGTACGGATTGTTTGATCACTTCACATTCTTGTTGGGACTTTGTCCTTCTTGTGGCTGTGACATCGTCATTATTAGAATGACTCTTGATTCGGATAATTTTCCATCTTGACTATGGGGTTTTAGTTCATCTTAAGTATGAGAGTTATTCATTTTAAGTACGAACTAGAAAACTATTTTTAATATGGTTCTTGGTTCTCTTTATTATAGGGCTTTGACCCTTCTTGATACAGGGTGTCGACCCTTCTTGTTTCTGATCGTTCTTGATGTGAGGACATGATATATATATTTGGTGAGTCTTGTTGTTGAGCCTCTTGGAAAATTGTTCTATGAATATTATTGACATTTGGAGCTTTAGTTATTTACTTGATTTTTTTATTATATTCCAATTATGTTGTCCTTGACTTGACAATGATGACTTGATGAATCTAAGGCGACCGGTGATCTATAGTTTCTACACATAAGATTTTATGATTAGCCGATTTAATTGTTTACTATCGTTAGAGGAATGTTTGGAGGACGCTTGAAGTGGTTATTGAAGAGGGAGATTTTGAAAAGCCTTAAGGACGATCACACTTCATATTGGAAGAATTATATTTTGTATAAACCTTTTGGACTTGTTCATGATCTATGTGTTTCAACCAAGTTACATGAGATTTTGAGGGTTAAAATGTTCATTTCACCATGAGTTGTAAGTATGACAATACGTTTTTATCTTTTTGGGGTGTTTAAACCCATGTCTTGTAATATAATAATCTACTATATCTTTTGTAAGTTGTGTGAGGCATGAACATGTTAATTTTTTCTTAATGTAAGTTGGTAATACCATTGTTATTTAGTGCTTAAATGTGAGGATAATATATGCATGAGAGCTTCTCGATAATTTGCTTAATAGATTTTGGGACGATTTTTCATCGTTAGTTAAGATTTCGTACCATATAAATTTTGACCTCAATTTAATATTTAAAGAGGACAAGATGCACATCCTTAAATAAATTATTCGTTATGAACCTAATCCCTCAACTAGATAAAAAAACTCAGCATTACCTCTTCTAAATCTCTTTTAAATGTCGCCAAGATTAATTTAAATGCGGTTTGTTCCCAGTGGTATATCTCTCGGAAAGGGGCGCTACAGGATCAATTGGGAACTAAATACTTTTTCTCGGATGCAAGAACCTATGATTCCTAAATTTTTGAATGTGATGTAAAATATAATTATGCCCAAAACATATGGTACTTTGGCTGAATATATGGATACCGATGTATTGATGAATCTGGACAATGTTTTTGAATTTTCTAAACAAGAAATAGTAGAATCTAATAAACATCAGGTGCAGATCATTCAATAGGCTGGTGGTGGTGAAGCGAATGGTCTGTTGGGGCAAACTGCACCTTAATTCATATTCAAGAATTTGTGATGCCAAAAATGTTCGATATGGGTTACACATTGTTTCAAACATAATAATAACCAAAACCCCAAGAAGAATGTATTGCACTTTGTGAAATAGACAAATCGAGCTTTGTTGATGACCTTACAGAATACTTGTTAGATGATGTGCCTCTTATTGATAGATCAGATGTAAATAGGGAGAGTAGTAGAACATTATTGTTGGACCAACAATCTTGGCAGTCTAACGCCCATTGACAAGATATGTTGCTATGAAGGAATCTGAATTACTCCTTGGACAATTTAAAGCTATTTGTTGGCAATATCTTAATTAGCTACTAGAATTTAGAATCCAGTATTTGAAACAATATTATGAGTTGTGCTCTCCTACTTAGTCCTTCTGAACTGATTTTTGTAGGTAAATTCCATGGCGGATCAAATCTATAATGAAAAAGAAGAATATTATGGAGTTATAAACTACAATTTTTCGAAAGATGGAATAGAGCTAATATTTGCAGGGCTTCCGGTCAAATCGCTACTCCGGTCCATGTGTCTTGCCAAATCATGGTATATGTTCATCAAAAGACTAGTTTTACAAAATTCATCGCAATCATCAAATCATTTGTATTCCTTCTATCATTATCGCTAACCATAAAAATGAATGTAGTTGGTTCTTCATCCTATTTTACGCAACATTGAACAATATAATTCCCCTATAAAGCCACAATTATATTCACCTTTTCCTATTCATAGGGCAAAATTTGAGTTTTGCTACAATTGGTTCTTTTATTTTATAAAGGATTTCTATTCCTCACCAGTAGTTATCCTCTAAATCTCGCTAATCGTAAACACAACTTGATTAATATACCCTCTTAGTTCTCCAAATTCACTTATCTAACACTCGGGTTTCATCAACAAATCAATGAATATAAAAATTTGAACATGCCTTATCGGGTGCGGAGGAGGGATGATGAATCAACGAAAGTTGTGTGGGTTTATACTCTGAGTTCAGGTTCATGGAGAATTGTACCATTCACTCTTTTCAGCCTAACTTGTTCTTTGAGAACTCAGGTCTCTGTGAATTGTTTTGTTTATTAGCTGACTACAAGCAAGGTAAAATTTATTATCTACTTTGATCTGATTAAGGACAAATTTAATTTTATGGATGTTCCCGATGATAGTGGTTTTGATCGCTGTTAGCGGAAACATGAAAATAAGGAACTAGGAAGAACAACAATATTTAACGTGTTTCGGATCAAAATGATCCTATATCCACCAAAGAAAAATGGCACCTATATTTATTCACTCTACAAATAATACTAGTGAAATAATGCAAGAGAGTGAGAAACATTAAAATGTCTTAGAGGTGGAGATGAGAGATTGAGGTGATGAGAAGGCAAAGTGAGAGGAATGATTTTGACAAATTAATTAGAACTACCCATGATATGGAATGAATTACTCCTATTGAAGTCATTAATGACATCAGTATATGTAAAAAATCTCAAGGTTAAACATGTGTAACCATTTTATGGTTTACCTAAATTTCACCTATTAAGATACTATCTTGACTTTTATTTTGTTCTTATTATTTTCCTATCAAATATTCATGTTAATTCATCTTCTATTGAGTTTGATTCCAAATGAACCAAACCAACTTTTTCAATATCCACCTATGTTTTATGTTCAAAGCATGTGTATAAACAACTCCGACCAAAACTTATAAGCTTACTGGGCAATCCCATTGTAAGAAACAAGAAAAATCAAACCTTTGTTAAACATACCATTTCCACCTAGCAGTCGTTTTCTTATAGTTGCATCAATTAATGCATACTCCCGCCATGTCCTTGCAATGTGCAAACTTGGCAAGTGGGAATATTTCGTTCAACGTGTATTCAGCATTACCATTTCTGATAACCTTCTAAACCTAGATAGATCCTCTTCTATAAAGTCTCAAATAAAATGGATCTGACATTAATGTGTCTAGTGCGCTCATGAAATCTTTGATTTTTAATTAAATGAATATCACTTTGACTATCACATCTTAGAATTGATTCTAGCTAAGTCGATCTCAATTCCGCCACTAAACCTTTCAACAAAATAGCTTCTTTCACTGCATCCGTTCAATCATATAATCTGCCTCTTTTATAGACAAAGCGGGACAATAGGAATGTTAAAGTGATGTCCAGACCAATGACAACTCCCAAGAGAGTAAATCAATTGTATCTATTTTTCAACCTCATTCTATCAAGATCCCTGAATAGTCATAATCTACATAACCGAGAATTGAAATGACTTCACTTTTCTGAAAGGTTAGATTACGTACCGTGGTTTCACAGTACTTTCAATGCTTTTTCCTTAAGATTGGTGTGTGTCAAGAACATTTTTGTAGTAATTTTAATATGTTATTATCTTTGTTTTGCAGGAATGGTGTCCGAAACCAAAATTCAGAATGTTGTGGAGATTTAGTGTAGAGGTAACCCACGAAGGCCATTAACGGGCCTGTCGGCCCCATCGACAGGAGGTATTGGATATGTAACCGTTGACACGAATTTCACGCTCTGGAAGAAACTGAAGGAATTGTGACCAAGTATGGGGCTACATAAGGAAGTACGGTACATCGATTGATCGACGGATCGACCTTGTAAATCGTTGATCTTATCAGAGAATGTCCCAATACCCGATGTTTAAGAAAGACTTAGTATGGAATGATGAAAGGCATCGATGAACCGTATTGTTGGTCCATCAATTAGAGTAGAGAAGATGCTAGTTGATGTATTTAAAAAAGATGCTAAAGTCCACCCACGGACAGCGGACCTCCCCACGGCCTAGACCAAACGGGTCCACGTCGACCCCCCCACATGTCATCGACGGACGTTGGTGGGGTCGATCGATTTGAAGCCATTAATTTTTGGGACAACTTTCATTATTAATTCCTTTTTTTTAAGTTAGGACAATGTTTTTATAAATAGGGTGTGAAACCGTTATTACGGGGTTGGGATCTATTATTATTTTTCACTAGTGTGTTCTTGAAGATTATTTTTTGCAATTTCTTTGGCATTTTAATTCAAATTTCTGGACTTGGTTTTTTCAGGATTTGTGTGGTTTTCAATTTGATTTTTGTTATTTTCTTCGGAATTTGTCCAAATTTAAATTCATGATATATTTTTTTATGAACCATGAAATAGTTCTTTCTATCTTAGGGAACTAAAATCCATAACTTAGTGTTTGGGACCTGGATAATAAACAACGTAAAGTAAACCTAGCTTAATACAATTCTCAAATAAGGTGATTGCGTGCATTGACAATTTTTTCGCAATTGAATTTTTGAACGAGGGCCACGCATAGAACTAGCCTTATTGATATTTGCTCAGACAATAGGTGTTAATAGGAAAAGAATGGCCAACATAGATTTAGTAGGATAATATCTAATAGGCTAGTTCTCGATTGGTCAAGAATAACTAATTCATACATTCAAATAATGATGTTTAATATGACGTAAAGGTAAGGCGTTAGTAAGTAGACACCGTAGTGACCAAGGTACAGGGTTGTGGAAATTCTCTAAATGGCCGGGGACCATGGATTTAAAGATACCTAAATTATAAATTTTCATGCAAAACATAAAGGAAGAATTATTACATTAGGAATTACAAGTTATGAAAACCTATGAGTAACACTTGCAACCGTAGTTCTCTCACAACATGAGAAGCACCAAAGATTTTAATCTTGTACTTTTTTTAATTAACAAAGAATAAAGACTTTTGTTTCACAAAATCCCCCTGAATTTCCTATTTTTTGAAAATGACTTGACTTAATTAGAGTATCGACAACTGAAGTAATCTAAACCATTTTCTCTTGGGATCGGACCCCAACTAATAGGTGGGTTTCTTTTACTTGATACGACCCCTTTAACTTCTTGGGAATTATAATTTGAGCGTATTCAAATTTTGGCGCCATTTTTGCTGGGTTGGTAAAAAATGCTTTTCGATTAATTTAATAACATTAAACTGAAATTAGCCAAGTATTTACTAATTTACGTTTGTTCTAATGTTTTGGGTTTCTCTCATGTACAGATTAGTGTATGCAAAAGAACGCGGAGCCAAGGAGAACCAATACTTCTATTTGATCCTTAATTGAACCGTACACATCGAAGAATGAATAATACGCAAAACCCAGATAATTTAGGTGATGGGATTAATTGCCAGCTCCCACCATCGTTTGATGCTCATAATCAAGTGGTTGTGGAAAACCCAGTTGATGACTCTTTGAGGATGCAACCTCCCGTCCCACGCCTCAAGAGTTCTAAAGGGGAAATATTAACATAACTGATTCTCATGGGCCTTCCTTCCTACCTCTTCTACCGCAGGGTCACACATTCGTGGAAACTAGTAGCTTTATGCAGATGTTCTCTACAAGGGGTTTCTTTTATGGGCTACCATCTGAGGATCCACATGCTCACATCGACAAACTAAGCTCGGTGTGCAAGAGTTGTGTAGCGAGGACTTACTTATATATGAACGTCATCGGGTTGAGAGTGTTCCTTCTTTCACTAATGGGAGAGGCTGCAACATGGTTCAATAAGTTGCCCTATAATTCTATCTATACATGGGGTCAGTTGAGGGATGTGATCCTAGCACGGTATTACCCGATTTCAAAACATATCAACCACAAAGATAGAGTGAACAACTTTGTGGCACTACCTTGGGAGTTGGTAAGTAGATCTTGGAAAATATTTACTACTTACGTGATAGGTGTCTCAAACCACCGGTTTAATGATGAGTCATTGAAAGAGTACTGCTATCGGGTACACGATGATAATAATAAGGCAATGCTTGATTCTATTGCAGGTGGTTCTTACGGTGAGTGCACATATGTAGACATCGCAGAGAAAGAAAGTTGGATAAAACTCTGCAACAATAAGGATTGGAGTACTAGAAGTCGGATGGTATACTGGTAGAAAACATCTGGAGGAAGCTACACATAAAGACCATAATGATATCATGAAGAAATCGAGGAAATGACTCAAATGAGAAACTAAATCGTGGCGGTTGCGTATTGAGGCATGTCCTTGGAGGTGCAGAGAGGTTATTGCGGTGAATTACTTGACTAAACCACCACCGCCAACGGATAGGACACTATATGAAGAGGATTACTTATGAAGTGAATGATAGACAGGGGTTTTCAGACCTAACGCCCCAAGGCTTCCATCAGGGGGAGAATTACCGCAAGGGTTCAAGGAAATCAACGGTTTGAAATAGGGAAATACAACTATAGAGGGACGTTATGTTCGATATGAAAAGTACAACTGCGACAACAACTTCAACCGGGGTAACCATTGGGAATACAAAATGATTAAGTAGGGGGACCTTGTTCACCTCCAAAATCGAGAAGTGTCCTATGTATGGTGGAGTAGTATTGGCGCGAAGTTGAGATTGTTGCAAAAAGATGATGAAGAAGGTTTGATGCTAGTAACTAGTGATGATTCACTACAAGAAATGGAGAGGGATTTGGCTTAATATTGGCCAAAATGTGAATGCAGACATGCAACGGGTCTCGATTTAAAGAATCTTGAGTTGAGTTACAAATATACTAAGTGTTACTATTGTGTACCCCAACACAACCGGGATCCGTACCTAGAAATACCATCAAAATTCCTAAAAAATGAATGGCTATTGCATTATTAAAGTCAGTACGCGAGGAGGGGTGCAGGTAAAGGAAAAATACCATTATCTACACTATTACATCTGTGGTAGAAGAGAGATGAGGAAAAGATGACGAGGTGGGGTGGTAGAGCAAACTAGTGGTTTGTATTGGGGGACCAAAGCTAGAAATTGAAAAAGAAGCAGAGGTACCCAAAAAAGTGATCCCCATTGCTAGAACCACCACCACCATTCCCCAGAGATTGGAAGAAGTAGAGTCAGAGGATGGGTAAATATCGGTTTTTTGTTTTATCCCATTATGTTAACAAAATCTCATCAATGGTACCGGTGATAGAAGCTTATAGAAAATGCCCCGCCTGTTATGACAAGTTCAAAGGATATGGTCATAAAGAAAAAGATCTATATGTTTTGAGGATTGATGACCGGAGATGCAACATTGTAGTGCTATTGCTAAAAGGTCTATTGCATAGAAAAAGGAAGATAAGATTCAGGACTTTCACTATTCCATGTACCATCGGATATACACTTTGCTTAAAGAAAATATATGATTCTGCAGGACCGGTGCCCATTAAATACTCAGGTTCTCTGTTCATTTATAAGGAAATTGGGGTTTGTGGGGGTGACCAAAAGCCCACTTACCAATTTTGGTTATTTGATGACGGTCAAATAGAGACAGAGGCCCATTCGGGAATACTATATGATGTGCTCGTGAAGGTGGAGTCGTTTATATTCCATTGATTTTGTGAATTTGAATGTGTGTTGATTTTGAGGTGCCTAGTGAAGAGTTTCGTTCCTTGCTACTAGTCAACGCGCTTGGTGTTTTGATAGGAGGAAAAAAAGGATAATGAAGTTAGTGGAATTAATGAAGAAGCAACTTTCATATTTGTAAGGTCCATAAAATAAAGCAGAGTGGGGAGCTCCAAAAAGGTAATACTATATCTACAAGGCTGCGCGTACGTATATCCGTACAAAATCAAAAGAGAGCATGGGTGTGTTGAGGCACTCGCAAACAGCGATCATGAATTTTGAGAGTGATGGTATTGAATATTATAGGTCTGTGGTGTGGCTGGCACTTGAAACAAGGATTCGTTCCCCCTTCAAAACAAAAGAAAATTGGGTTAGATAATATAAAGCCATGTGGAAGTCTCAACCCACGAGAGACCTTTATTGGAGGAGCTCCAACTTGAAACTAAGGCTCTACCACCCCCTCATATGAGGTAGTGTATTCTTTGGGGAGCCAAACACTTTATCATATTCATTGCCATCAGATTTGAATGCAACAAGTAGATGTTTGGTATACAGTGTTGAAGAGGCTCAAACGACCACGTTAGTTGGAATAGTCCGGGGACAATTATGGGGATTGCCCCCTGCTATTTGTTCAACATAAAAAATCAAACTCATGCCGTGATCAAAAGCACAAGTATGAGCACCAGGAGACGGTTCAATCCACCTATTGCAGAGGTTGTAAGAAGGAGATCATTAAGTGGTTTTGATGTCGAAGTGATATAGATACCGATTGAAGATGGGTAGTTGGGTAATGCTCTATTCAGTTGTGTCCAAAAAAATAGGGGATTACAGTAGTGCCAATGAGAGAATGAGATTTTCTAATGGATCAGTTGAACCTCGTACGGAGAGTTGTTGGATTATCTGAAATGAATTGCTGGACTGAGAAGGAACATTTCCCGATGCCCTTTTGGACCAGATGTTAGATATACTCACAGGAAAAGAATGATATTTTTTTATTGATGGGTATTCTTGTTACAATAAAATCTTGATTGCCCCGGAGGTTCAAGAGAATACCACCTTTACGTGCCCTTAAGGGATGTTAGCATTCAAGAGGATGCCTTTTGGGTTGTGTAATGTACCGGCCACTTTCCAGAGAAGTATGATGTATATATTCTTTGATATCCGGAGGGACAGGAAATTATGGAGCATTTATGGAATGCTTTTCAGGCGTGGCGACCCTTGATCGGTAATTAAGTTACTTGTCGAGGTTCTCAAAAGATGTGGAAGTTTCAATCTTGTGCTAAATTGGGAAAAAATGTCACTTTTGTTAAAAAAAGTTATACGTATTGGGACCAATCCACATTTCGGATAAGGGAAAGAATAGAGGTTGATCGAGCGAATGTTTAAGTGATAGAGAGACTTCCTCCACCCATTTCTATAAAGGTGTGAGAATTTTTGCGGGATCTACAAATTGCGGTTTCACCAGAGGTTGAAAGGTTTTTTATTAAAGATTCTCCAAAAATGACAATCCTTTGTGAAAAACTTGAGAGGAATGTAATGTAAATTCTATTTTTATGAACCTTGTTCTAAAGAATTTGGAAGAGTTGACAGAGAAGTAGGGTTCTACAACCACAATTATTCCCCAGATTTGACTAAGGACATTGACGGTGAGTGGTTGGATTTGCATAGGTGGGGTGGTTGCTTATTAGTTGTGTCAGTGGGACACAGAAGGGATTAGAAATCCGCATCCCATCTATTATTAAAGTAATGGCTTAAGATAGACAAAAGAACTAACCGTGACTGAATTACACGGTGGTCTTTGCTTTGAAAAATTTCGCTCCTATTTGCTATGGCACGAGAGTCTCATAGGCATATGGACCACTTTTGTTGAGGTAAGGTACTTGATGGAAAACGATGGATGCGAAACAGATTCAGTTAGAGGGGTGTTAATATTGGCAAGAGGCATGGATTTTGACGGTGTGAAAGAGATAAAAAGGACCGAAAATGAAGTGCCTATCACTGTCCAGATTGGAGGATGATGCAGATGCTATGAGTTGGTGCAATAAAAAAATGACTGTGAAAATTGAGATGTCTTCCATGGATGAGAAATGTATTGGCAGCTTCTCATGTTTGATTGTGGCATGGTTCCCACAATTTGAAAATTATTTTTGCTAGTGAATTATTTTACCATCGGATTCCTTACATTAGAGGAAGAAGTTCATTCATGATGTGAAAAATTTACTTTGGAATGAGCCTTACTTATACCATAGTTGTGCTGATGGGCTTATTTGCCCTTGCGTGTCGAAAGTGGAGATGCTAAGTGTTTTAATGGCATGCCAGTCCTCGCCTCTGGGTAGTTAACATCGTGGTATCTGGAATGCCCACAAAATTTTGCAGTGTGGGTACTATTGGCCAACCACTCACCAACATTCTCATGAGTTCGCCAATTCATGTGATAGGTGCCAAAGATATGGAGGAATTTCCAAGAGGCAAGAGCTCCCTTTAAATCCCATTCTAGTTATTTAGTTGTTTGATGTATGGGACATTAATTTTATGGGACAGTTCATGATTTCTCATGGGATGAAATATATACTGGTGATGGTGAACTACGTATCAAAATGGGTGGAAGCCATAATTCTTTCAAACAATGAAGGGAAGAGTGTCACCGCGTTTCTTGGAAAAAGAATATTGCTCACATTATGGGGGTGCTCACCTTAAAGCATTATAGGATGGGCGCGATCTCCACTTTTTCAATAAGTGAGGGCTTTGGAGAGAAAAGGGATTCGCCCCACAAGGGCACACGCCGTCCATTCATTTGCCCAAAAACTCGTGGGAAAGTTAAGATTATAAGCATGTCAAAATTGAGGAGAGATCAAGCATAATCCTAAGAAAATGGTAAATGCTAATAGACAGACTTGTGTGAAGGGGATTGATGCATGCTCTTTGGTCCTACCAGACTGCCATAAAAGACTCCAAAGGTATTTGTCTTCATTTACCAATTTGTATATTGTAAGGATTTTCAATTGCCAGCTCTAATTAGAGCACAAAGGCCATGTGGCACTAATCGAAAAAACTAAAGATGATGGAATTGAAGCTGTGAGAAAGAGACTCTTAACGGAGGTTTGCCAATGATCTTAATGAGTTTGACTAAAAGCACACCAATGAAATTCAGCCATTATACAAACAGTAGACGAAAAGACCCATGGCCAAAAGATTGAAAAGCGAGATAGAATTTGAGGTTGGGGACTTGGTCTTCTATTTGAAACTCTAGATACGCTTGTTTCGGGGAAAAAACTTTATGTCCATGTGTACTGGGCCATTCCGTATCACTAATGTGTTCCCACATGGAGAGGTCTAGTTGGAGAAGAATGAGGATTAAATGTTCACAATCAATGGGAAAAGAATCAAGATCTACCTAGGCATGCCGAGAGTGTTTATGAAGTGGTTGAATCATATCTCCTAGATGAAGTCTAAGTAATTAAGGATCTTGCATCATGCTGCAACCCAAGGTGTATTGTTAACTATATGATTTTTTCTTTGCAGGCATAGTTTCATTCTCTTATTTCATTTTTGTTTTACTCATCTTCAAATGTTATATTTTTATAGTGTGTTGGCTACAGAATAGTTTAGGGTTCGTGTCTCAAAAGTGTCCAGAAAACACAAAAAGAATAGCTTAATGGGTGTTCAATGTGCATGGACCAAATCCAAAAATTTTGTAGAAAATGGTCTGCGCAGATATACGGACCAATCGACGAGCCTTTGTTCAATTGACGCACAGTTGATGGTGTCCGTAGATCCCAGGTATGTCTTGAAATTTTGTCTAAGTCTTGTGGAATCGATGGTCCTTCGACTTACTTGTGGACCGTCGGCGGGGTATCGTAAGTTCAAAGAACCTTATACCCGAACCGACCCAAATAGCTATATTAAAAGAAAAGTATTCAGTTAAGCTCCAAAGAACTTTCAAATTCTCTCCCAACCGTTTCCTCACCTTATTTCGTCCCTTTCCCAGTAACTCTGCATATCTCTCCCTTCCATGTCTCAGAAAAGTTCCTCAAAACTCCAACTGCCCCTACAAGACACAATGTCGCCCCCTACTAGATTCCTACTCCATCTCTCTTGTTTTCTCTGGTCGGCATTCGAACGTAGGAACGTAGGTTAAATAATAGCTACTATCTCCCTTGTAATAATGGACAGTGAATGGGTTGGGGGTGTAATCTGTGTAAGAATAAAATGATTGTTGACATTCCGACTTAGGGTTTAATAACATCTAGAATACAATATTGAAACTTGCAAAATAGAAACCCTAAGGATGAAGAATTAGTCTTATACTTGTTTTTATGAGTTAACTGAACTAATGAAGGTCTAAAATTTGTCAAAATGTGCTTTCACAAACAAGGCCAGAAACCTGCTTTTGTCCAACCGCATGAGACCCCGTCTGCACACCATCGGTTGATCGAAGGACCATCGATAGATAAACTTTAAAATGCTGAACTCTAAGATGAAAAACGTGGAGTACGGTCTGTCGATGATCGACGGGCCGTTCTACGTCCATTGTTTCCTATTGAGAGGTTTATGTAATGAAGACTAAAAAAATTTCTCAAATGTCAAACGATGGAGACTATCGACGGACCATCAATGTATCTACGGGCCATCGATAGTTCCCATTAACAAGTACTTCCAATTTGACACTTGACTGCACTATGTGTTTCTAATTTATGTTTTGAGTGTTTTTCTTATGTAGGATGATTGGGATGAGACTAACAAATTGTTTTCCTGGTACATATGGCTCCCAAACCAGAGCTCGTCTATTCCAGGGGTAGGTCCAAGTCAGTGGCACCATCCCGTTAGATAATTGGCACATTTGACGATGAGCCAGGAGCGCTAAGATAGTGCCCCACGCACCGGACCCCTACCACAGAAGCAAGAAGCCAAATTCGAGGCACTCCAGAGATGGTGGCGTCCAGGGATAGTCATTTCCTCCCAGTCTGATGATGAGACATACTTACCAGCACACCATATGGGTCTGCCTCAGGTTCTGGAATGAAAGAGAGTTGATCTTGAGAGGTGAATCCATTAGGTCGTTCCATCTATAGGGTCGAATATGGCCCCAATGCTATCCGATAGAATCATTGGAGCCACTCACTCAGAGGTTCCTACCCACCATGCCTCATTTTATGAGGCTCATAGTTTGGAGTCTGCTCCGGCACCCCAGGATGATGTCCCTTCACCGGTTCCTGATGATCCTAACTTGTGGTGCATCGATGGTCCGTATCAGATCTATAGGGATGCAAAGATTCTTAACCACAAGGTGGTGATGACTTGATTGGTGGCAGCCGAGCAGCGAGTTCTTACAGGGACTCTTCACACAGTCCATGAGGTCCATAGCTTGTTTACCCGCCACCAGATTCAGTGGAAGGCTTTAATTCTTGAGTCATATAGCGAGGAGATTGTTCGAGAGTTCTGCGTCTCATATATGGCGTCTCTCAGAGGTTCTTTGAACAGGAGAGCGAAACTTGTCAAATAGGACCCACTCACAAAGGTTCTACTTTTGAGGTTGCTGGGTCGACATTTCTTCTACCTCCATCCACCACTTCCTGTACTGTGTGTCCATTTGTGCCGTGAGGGTTCCTCTTACTCCAAAGTTTGATTACAGGTGGTATTTTGTCACATGGGGTTTCTTTTTTTTGGGGGGGGGGGGGGTGGAGTGGCGCAAGTGAGTTTCAGCAAAGAAAAGATCAGAGAGAGTCCACCAAGAGGTGGATTGTATAATATCTCTTCATTGATAGTGAAGGAGCAGAGTGGGTGTTGGACCCCAGAGGCCATATTAAGAAGGACAACATCACCTTGTAGCCAATTCTTAGGTTGTTGTCACACCCCGCCTATCCCCTAGATAAGCATATAATATCACATAATGGGGAAAAGACTTCGCGGTAATGGTAACAGGTGGTAGCGGGTTGTAGACGACTCTCACGAGGTTGGTATCTTCAGTAATACAGAGATGACTTTAAGCACCTCTATATTACCGTTGTCTGTATGATTTTTCAGTTACGTAGGGATGATAGAGTACCCCTGTGGCATTGTAATGTCTTCCGTACTCCGACAGGGATCGTGGATAGAGGCCTCATAGGGATGAGGCCAATGTCGCGGCACCTCAAAGAGGGCCTAGAGTTCATTTGCAGCCGTTAAGTGAGAATTTAACGGATACGGTAGAGTTAGCCCAATGGGTTTATCTTTCCACTTCAAAGCCTACGAAGACAACATCGCCTGGTAAGCCCATGGCATCAGTAGGGCATCCAATTCGTCCCTGTCTACTCCAGCATCAACAACACTAGTACCGATCGCTAAGGTCAAGAAGTTAGATGCCCAGATGGCCACCTTGATTCATCATGTCCAGACTTATAAGCATAAATCCATTGCTGAGACCGAGACCGGATGAGAGGAGTGGCTCAAGCATATGGGGGGAAGATCAAGAGGTAACCAAGCGCCTCCTAGAGCATTTATGTTGCGAGATCTAGCTTGCCCAGCCCCCACTATTTATTTGACTATTGTTTAGAAGGCTCTGGAAAGTCTACGGACAAATGTTGACATCATACTGGAGATGAGGGGACCTTAGCCCGAGCTGCACCCATTGAGCTAGCGGAGGACAAAGTGCTTACTACACTATTCACTTCCCCCACTGCACTGCCTTAGACACGTGAGCATTCCAAGAAGCACCTTTCCAGCTGCACCACTAATAGAGAAGATTCCCGTGCGAGGAAGAAGGAGCAGACAGATCTTGAGGCGGTGAGGAGAGACTCATTGATTGATGAGGAGACCCATTATATTAGGGCTCAAGAGTTGACTCTTGGGGAATCTAATTCCATACTTGAGGGTGTTAAGAGGAGCACCATTGCGGGTGCATATATTTATGTGGGAACCACTAAGGGTGTCCCTACTATAGAGGTTGCGGGTTATGGGAAATCGGACCCTCCTGCTTGTTGATCGTCGACGCTAAGCACCTCAGGTTTTCTTCACCTACCACCTAATCTTTATATTTCTTATGTATTGGGGACAATTGCATGCCTTTTTGTTGGGGATGGGGTAAATAGAAAATGAGTGTTAGAGTAAAGTTGAGTATTCTCCACTACGATCCTTATTAGGGTTTTTTGCGGGTTCTTTAGCCCCAGGGGAAGAAATTACTTTACTATTGAACTGGCATGTGTCGTAACTTGTATAAAGTATGATAGTAAAATATAAGGCATGATGTCTAAACATGAATGATATCCCGTTCTAAGAAAATGCTTGAATGAATAGGTATAAAGAAGTTGAATGTGTTGGCTCTAATACTGACATAGAGATGCACCTACTGCATGACCACTAATCTAACACTCAAATTGTGTGAGAAAATTTGATTGTTCCACTATTGGTACCTAGATAGAACTTGCGCGGTTGGTCTTGCAAAAGAAATATGTGTTAGACATTTAGGAAAGGATCATAGGCCCTTGTTCAATTAGCAAACATCAAGCCTTAAGTAATGTAAATCAAATGAAATTGTTACCCCTTTTTGATCCAAATATGTTGAGCCTATAATAGACATTTTTTTTCTTCAAAAACTCACCTTCCTTGGGTATAATGTGTTGGCCCTGGTACCTCTTTGGACATGTGCACCTTGACTTAGGTCAAAATCCTAAGTTAAGGATGGATAATAAAGAAACTAACCTCGTCTTGGGCCTGACCCAACATTGGGTAATGTGTACCTCGACTCATGGCAAATCCTTAAGTTGAGGGTGGTTATTTTGAGTGATGACCTGAAAAGTGGTTATGAATATATTAATGTGGAAAAGAAAAGAAAAAGTGATGAAGAGAGGCGACTCAGTCAAAATTATCAATTGAATAAAAAGACAAAAAGAAAACAATGAAAAAGATTTTAAAAGAGAAAAAAATAAGAGTAAGAGTCATTTCACAAAAGAAAAATGGGCGAGAAGCAAGGTAAAGATTTTTTAAAGAAAAAAAAAAGTAGGGTATAAGATAGGATAAGGGAAATGAGGTAGGACATTAGACGTGAATGTCAGCAGGAAAAAAGCCAAGTAAATGTACCCAAAAATACATAACTAACCCAGAGATCCTATGCTTACCGATAAGAAAGTCCTATAGTGATCCTAAGAGTCTAATATGGGAACTTAAAGTAGTGAAAATAAATGCAAAAAGCTATGGGGAACAAGTACTACCAGGTGTGAATCTTTTTGAGCATGAATTTTGAATTAATGATCATTATACTCAAAGGTTTTAAAATCATTATGCAAAAAGGAGGATATCTTTGAAGGAAGGGGCCTAAATTGAAATATATGAAAGTGTTACCTTGGACAAGAGGAAAGAAAAAGAATAGAGGGGGTGTCGGTCTGCATGGTGAGTTTATGTCATGGTCTGATCCACATGAGTGAGTTATCAGCCTAAGAAGTAAAATAATCCACTGAGAGCCAAACGAAACAAGTTGAGGGTTGATAGCCATGTTGTGATTGCAAAAATCTCAAAGGAATATTTTGAACAAAAGTGGTGTGTTGATCATAGTGTTTCGCTTGAGGACAAAATAACGAATTTATGTTGAGGTGTTGAGTACTATTAGTTTCATGGTACTTTTAATGCTTTTCCTTAATATTAGTGTGGTTCTTAGAAACTTTTTGTATTAATTTTAAATATATGTTTTATCTTTTTGGTTTGGAAACGAAAGGTTTGTCAAAAACCAAAACAGAAAAAGTTGTGCAGATTTAGTAATGAGGTGACCCACGAAGAAAATTGAAGGCCCGTCATCCCATTGACAGACCGTAGATGGTGATCGTCGACTGAAGGTTCAATCATATGGAAACAACTCAGGGAAATCTGACCAAGTGTGGGGATACGGAAGGATTGATGGTCCATCGATTGATCAACGGACCATCTGTGTAAATCGTCGATTTGATCAAAGAATGTCCCAATACCCGAAGTTGAAGAAAATCTATGTATGGACCGTTGGTGCATCGACGGACTGTATTGTTGGTCCATCGATTAGATCAAAGAAGATTCTAGTTGAAGTCTAAAAAGAAGATGCTAAGTCTGGACTTACGGAGGTGTTCAACGGTCAGTCCTATCTCACGATAGTCCATCTGTGGGGGTCGTCGATTGAAGCTGCATTTTTTGGACAACTTTACTTATTTGAATTCCTTTTAATTTAGGTCATTATTTTTATAAATAGGTTGTACCTCATTTTGGGGGTTGGATTCTATTATTATTTTTCTTAGTTTGTTCTTGGAGATTTATTTTTGCAACTTTGGCATTATTTCAAATTTTTGGACTTCTTTTTCAAGTGGTTTGTGTGGTGTCATGTTGAATTTTTGGAATTTCCTTGAATTTATCAAATTAAGTTCATGATTTATTTATGCATGGGTAACTAAATCCACAACAAGGATTGTGGGAACCATGAGCGTGATTAGACACAAAAGTAAAACCTGAGCTTAATGTACAATTCTCAAATAAGGTATTGCATGCATGAATAATTTTGCGATAGAATTCTCTTTAACCAGTCACGGCAATTAGAACTAACCTTATTGTTTTAAAGGACCAAGAAGTAGGTTAATAAGAAAATAATTATAAGATACGATTGAATAAGTAGGATACTATCCGAATAGGCTTAGTGCTCGATTGGGTTGTTTTTTTTGCAACAGCTAGTACACTAAGCCAGTCCATGAATACAATGCTTAATATGAAGTAAAAGTAAAGGTAAGGGCTAGTTAAACGTAGACATACGTAGTCTGGAACTACCTATACACGGTAGTGAAACATTCTCTAAATGTCGGACAAGGTGATTCAGAGATTACTATAACTTATCAATTTGCATGCAAAGAAACATAGGGAAGAATCTTCTATAGCTTAGGGATACGTGTATGAACCTGATGGGGAAACAATCGCATGCCTAGGGTCTCTCAAAAAATGGAGTAAATAAACACCAAAGAGAGGGAACAGGGGACGTGGGGGACGAACCACGACGAAAACGGGGGGGCATGAAACACAAGAGATAAAGTCGACAAGGGAAGAGGCGGGGGGGGAGTATGGAAAGGCTCCTTACATCACTAACTCCCCCAATCCCTGCCCTTGTATTATGCACCCCTTTGAGCCCGTACTCTTACCAAACTCCCCCTACTCGCTCTCTCTTGCCGGTCCCGAACCTTTTTCTTTCTCTTGTTCCGCACATCAATCTTAAC
Source organism: Solanum habrochaites (assembly GCA_027704765.1). NCBI lineage: Eukaryota > Viridiplantae > Streptophyta > Magnoliopsida > Solanales > Solanaceae > Solanum > Solanum habrochaites. The sequence goes on along the minus strand of JAKWJA010002499.1, from coordinate 28,722,253 downwards.
GCTGGTTTGTGATCATCGCGTGGCGTCTCGGACTCCGACTTTTTTCGATACCCTGTCTGAGCTCAAGTCCAATGTTTTTGTAACGAATTAACGCGGCCCCCTTGACTCTAACATAAAAGTAATCGTCCATTGAAGGTTAAGGTCTAAACCATTTATCCTAGTGGAGACGACAACCCTAATAGTTGGGGTTCTTACTTGGGATACGACCGCTTTATACTTCTTTAGGATGTATACATTGAGCTATCATAGGCCAACATCAAGGATCACCTGGGATATCTTAATTATCAAACTTGACAACTTCCAAATTGATTTTTTCTAGATTTTCCATGTACCTGCTTAGCATATTACTATATGAGAAATATTTTAGACGTGCAGCAATGCTCACTAGCTATATATAATTATACCAACACGCTCGCATAGAGAACTTTTGAGATTATGCTCACGCTATCCATAGATTCAAGGTGTATTTGTAACGTCTAAAATTCTTGAATGAAGAGGAGAAAACTAACAATTGTACTTACGAGTGCGCGCTCATATGCCAATTAAATTCTACTTAAGAACTTTTCGAGTTGTTTGATTGTAAACTCTTTTGAGAAATGAGTGACAACGACCGATTTTTCTCATGAATCTCCATCCAAGGATTTTCTTCGAAAAAACTCCTAATCCTTCATGTCGAATTCGTGTGCTCAATAAGGTGCTTCAAAATATTATCCTATGAGGATTTTCAGGCAGCAATAAACGTGAGCATAAACGTACAACCAATTAGATAAATAATAGAGTTAATAGACATCTTTATTTATGATACCGAATTATTAAATTTGCATTGCCATCACAACCGCTTATGATACCACTAAATATATGGGGGGAATCATTCAAAACATACACGCAAGATTATACAAATTGGCATACTATAGTCTCTACTTTCCTCAGCATAATGAAACCTTTCAGGGTGCACGTTTAGCTTTCCTTATAGATTGTGCTCTCACTCATAAACATGTAAGAAATACATTTGAATAAAGTGTTGAAGATTCTAAATCAAATTGAGCACACTACAAGCTCTAGTAAGGCACCACGGAATTGAGCTAATGTTTCACAATCTGGCGAGACAGACTTAAATTGTAGTAAAAGAAATTACCCAGTACTATATGGGAAAACGAAACCGTTTGCAAAACCCGTATCTTTGCCTTGAACCTATAGCATATTTCACTATTGAATACCTTCTTGCTGGCAGTAGACCCATTTGGCATTCCAACTTTCGCTATACTTCTTTGGCCTCTTTAAAACGAAGCCCGTTTGTCTCCTTTTTTTGATAGACTTAATCTATTCATCATGGTGATACTGCCTGTGAACTGAATATTTGTCAAGAGTTCTTCCAAAATTCAGAAGTAGGCTTGAGCTTCGTAATCACGACTTCTGACGCTACGCCAAACAAGTTGCAATAGTAGAATTTTCGTACTCTAAGACGTTTTTTGGTTTCCAGTATCTGGTTGTGTCCCTTCCTTTACATTAATTTATGGTTTCATTCTGCCAAAGATTTTCTTACTCTATAAGACGTGTTGGTTTTCGGATCTGGGTTTTGTCCCTTCCCTTTACAATTATTTATGGTTCATTGCCAGCAAGTTCTTCAAGATCTGCATCTTTTGACTCATCAATTTGAGTAACTTGATCCCGTTCCTTGGTAAGATCCATCGGTATCTCCACCTGCTCATTGTTCTCATTTCTTGATAACTCCACATAAACTTTAAGAGGATCAAGTATGGAGGATTCATCAAAGGTAATATCTCTACTAACTACAAATTTGAGTAAAGATAAATACCAAACTTTGTACCCTATTAACTCTATCTACATATCCCACGACTATGACCTTTTAAGCCATTGTTCCATGCTTTCCTTCATTAACGTGATGATAAGTTGGACACCCAAATATTCGCAAGTATGAATAGTTAGAGGGTAACCTAACTAGACCTCATTAGGTAGTTTAATCATCGTTGATGATGGATAGCGATGACATTGGAAAAGAAGTATAAAATGTTTCAACCCAAAATACTTTGGAAATATTATATTGTAAGAACATACAATAAGCTTTCTCAACAAGAGTTTTATTCACTCTCTCGGCAACTCCATTCTGTTGTGGTGTGAGCCTGACCGTCTTATGTCTTGTGATCCCATGAACAATGGAGCAATCATTGAACTCTTCACTATAAAACTCCAAGCCATTGTTTGTGCAATGATACTTAATTTTTCTCTCGATTGATTTTAAACCAAATCTTACTCTTTAAATGCTTCAAAGATCAACCTTTTGTTTCCGGAAATGCACCCAAACCTTCAGAAAATCATTATGAATATGAGCCCATACCTTTCCTCACCTTGATGGATGGAGCTTAGAGGGACCCATAAATCTAAATGGATGTCGTCTAGCCACCCCTATCACTTGTTTTTTCGGTGTTTTAAGTGACCTTTTTCAACTTCCTAAGACGTAGGCTCACCAAAAGTAATGTGTGTTGATCTTCTCACCATTCAAAAAGTTTGCATGCTCAACTATCAATTATCTTGCAATCATATGGTTCTAGTCTCTGTACCAAATTTTTCCGTTGGTTACATATATAACTACACTATAGATGCAAAGCATAAATAGACAATAATCGGTACTTCCCCCCAAGTGATCGAGGACATCTCCCTTGGCTAAAGAAGACTAAAAGACCTTTTAGTCCACTTTCATAGTTTACCCAATCATGTACTATAGCTTGTGTTATACAAGAAGTACTCCGGAAGATCAAATTCTTCTTCAGATTAGGAACGTTAGCAGACTTCTATGATAATCCTCATGATTCCACATACACTAATTGAAAACCAATGCCAACTATTTTACAAGTAACATTATTTCCCTTTAATTTGGTTCCTCCACTTATTTTATAGTTGCTGAACCAATCTCTTCGGAATGTCATATGCACAGTACAACCAGAATCTAAGACCCATTAGTTGTCACAGACTCCACTATTTCATGATATTGTTAGTACATAATTATCATCATTATCATGTACTTTCTCAATAATGGATGCACTCGCTTTTTCATTGGACTTCGATATAGGGCAATATCGTTCAAACACTCTACATTCTTTTTATTCACATGAGTCTTTGATTTGTAATTCTATTTTCTCCTTCTATGTTGGCTAGAATGACTCTTACGAAGAATCCACTAGCTTCGTCGTTTTTGTCTTTTTCAAAATGCATCCGAATCGCAAGAGTTAAGTCCTTGCCACACTTTCTCAAGTTTGATAGGTTGTTTTATATACATCATTAAATTCTTAATACCACGATATTTTGAAGTCAATGAAAATAGCAAAAAACATGCAAGCATCTCCTCATCCTTTTAAATTCAAGCAGTTCGTAAGTCCATCACAAGTTTATTGAACACATTTAGATGGTCTTGCAATAAAGTACACAAATCCATCTTAAATGTATGATGTCGCCGTTATAAAAAACATTCTTGTGTCACTGACAGTACTGGTAAAGACCTTCCAGAGTTTCCCCTACGCTTTTTGTATCTCGGTACTTATACTCAATACACAAGTAAGTTAGTGAAAGCGGGACACAGTTTATTACAATCAATGTATCTCCCTACAAGCTTTTCTTTGTGGAATTGATATTTTATGGGGGTGGTCAGGTTAATTTTGATCAATAGAATGGATTGAATCTTCCATCCGAAGTAATTCCATCATCTGGATCTTCTAGATATTGAAGTTGTTACACCCACAAAATCAATCAATTTCAAATTTCATGGAGATCATCTTTACTTGTTCTTCCTCTTCCACTACAATGTATTTGAAACTATAGATAACCAAAATAATTCTTTTCTGATTTGAAAGTTCAGACCGTACTGGGACCACAGAGCATACTTAGACAAAACATTGGTTCTGATAACAATTGTTAGCGGAAACGAGAAAATAAAGAAAAATAATATTTAACGTGGTTCGAATAAAAATGATCCTACGTCCACCAAAAAACAACTATAACAATATTCACTCTACAAAAAATACAAGTGAAATACTATTAGAGAGAGAACATCAAATGTCTTATAATGTGAGAACACAAGTGAGAGGATGATTTGAAAATGAATTAAGAGCTACCTATTTATAAGAATTAATTTCTCCTATTGATGTCATTCATTACATCACTATATGTCAAATATGTCAAGGTTAAACATTTGAAATAATTTTATGGTTTACGAAAATTTCACCTACCAAGATACTGTCTTGACTTTTATTTTGTACTAATTATATTCCTACCAAATAGTCTTGTTAATTCGTCTTCCATTGAGTTTGATTCCAAAAGAACCCAACCAACTCTTTCAATTGCCAACTTGTTAGTAGAATGCCTATGGTTTTGAGGGGATCACTTGGGATGTTGGTCTTCATTGAGGATGGTACTAAGGATACTTAGATATGGATGATCATGAATGAAAAGATTTCATACTCTTGGACTAAGAAGTTCATCTTACAACCTTTCTCCAACAACACAATGCCGTTGGGAATGTTGAACGATCATAAGCTTCTCGTCAGTGTTTTTAGAACTCATCGTTAGGCTTTCAGAAAAGTCTACTCTTATGATGTGGTTAACAAAAATATAGAATATTTTCATCTGCCAAGGTAGCAAAATTTAGCATCATTTCTGGGAATATATGGGGGCTATTTTGAGAGCATGGAACTTGAAGATTGATCTGGCCGCCCAGAGATACTGAATTAAACAAGTTGGTGATACTACATTTGACAGATTAATCACTCCATTAAGTTACTGGCTTATTTTCAGCTTTACCACGCTTCTAATGAGATTATTTGTATTGTCTCGGAGAGAGTGGCTGAATTGCATGAATACCTAATAGTTTGCAGTGTTTATTTCTAGCATATGGTTGTGTTAGTTAGTTAATATGCTTTAAAGATATATTGTCTTATGTTAAACTTGTGTGAAATTACTTTTTGATTGAACAACTTTGAGATGAGTCCTTCATATCTGTTACGTTTGGAGAATTCATTTAGAAACACTGATGTGCTCATTTATATATTGCAGTAGATATATTAAGATGTTGATAGTTTGAGACATAATTCTTGTTTATTAAAAATGATATGTAAGTGAATATTTAGTTAACAGTTGTTAATTCTGAATAGAATCGTTGGGCAATGATGATTAGCACATTCAATTTATTAACTCAGAACATTAAGGAAACATGATTGAGATGGTTCAGACATGTGAAATAGAGGAACACACGCGGATGCTCTAGTGAAAAAGGTTTAGAGGTTGGAAATAACAGGATCAAATTAAATAGATGTAGAGATTGAGCGAGGAAGAATCAGAGAATAGTAATTAGATGAGGCAACACCTTTAGCTCATGGAGACAAATTGATCTTAGACATTAGACAATAAAATACGAAGATCGAGATTAGAATAACAAATCAGTAGAAAGATGAGCGATTTCTTTCTCTAAGGGAGAGGGTGCATCATGATTTTACTTTAGAGCACTTTATGTGCTTTCTCTTCTCCTTACTATTAGCGTTACTATTTTCACTTCGAATATATTTTTTCATTGTTTTTTATCGCAAGTTTATTCGTTTAAAACTTGTTTCGTAAAATATTCTTTTTGATTGAGGATCTATCGAAAAAAATCTTTTCAACCTTTGAAAATAAAAATAAAATTTGTGTCTATTAAATTCTTAAAATTCACTCGTGATATAGTTGTTGAAAATGATGCTTTATGGACGGCTGTTATAATACTCCCTTTTGAGATGCCAAAGAAATTTCAATAGTTGTGATTAAAATATTAAGAATTTTTATATTCTCTTATCTAAAATGAACAAGTTTACAGTCACTAGTTTTGATAGAGTATTAAGTAGAGTAATCCTGCTATTAAGTACTGGTTTACTATTTGTTTTCAATTGTTTTCCTTAACTACTTTGATGAATATCTTTGATTGACTTTAGATGTGCATTCCAGTGGGAGTGCCAATTGAATAGCTTATAAAGTAGCTACATTTTCAAAATTGTTTTAAGAAATATTGGTGAATTCATTTATTGTTTACAGTAGATATATTATGATCTTAAAAGTTTGAAGCAGGTTTTCTATATACAAATTTGATTCACTAAATGTTAAAATAGAATCGCTGGGAAATAATGATCAACACATAATATATGGGGAACAGATCTTCTACTTACAATTTCATTTTAAACCTTTTATAGAATGAAATACACCACTACCATGCATGGAGACGTGGAAATTTAAAGAAAAAAAAAATAGAGCATTGTATGTTCTCTCTATTTTCCTTACCATTTATCATTCCTGCATGCAAGCCCACATTTCCATTGAAGGACTTCTGTGTTAACCTAGTGAACTTACAACCTGTACCACAATAAATGGCAAAAATTGCGGTTTGGATTCGAATTCTCAAGCTTCGACAAAGATGGACAATGGGAGAGTAGGACTAGGATCATAGCCTTTTCCATCCCATTTGCTGCCACAATCCCCAACATTTCAGAGCACAATCAAAGGCAAGGCAGGGGTGAGGGAAAGTGGTTGTAAGCAAAAATGGTATTACCAATCTTATCATATAATTGGACTCCATGGTGATCACAGATATGCTCAAGTACAAGAAAATTGTCAGCTTTAGAATTATTGGAGAAACTTTGTGTGAGATGATTAAGCAAGCTACTATCAAGTTCACACACTAATATAAGGAAGCTAATCAACTTTCGTATTGGCTAGTGATAATGGCAATGGAATTACATGATAGCTCTATTTACTTATCTACAAACGAGCTACCTAATGGTCCCTATTGTTGAGCAATTAGTAAAGTGTACATCTGTCGATTGAAGTATTGAAGAGTTAGTTAAATTAAGTGTAACAACTTGTTAGTGTTAGTTAGTTAGTTAGCCAACTAATCTGATCCTATAAGTACAAAAGTTAGAGTCACAAAATGTATATGAGTCATATTAATATTGAGCTAGAGATTACAGCTTGGTCATTCAATGAAAGTGAGAACTCTCTTTCAGTGTATTAGATAAATTCTTTAAATTGATTTACAATTATTCAATTATTATAAATTAACATGGTATCAGAGCTATATCGACGAATCTAGGAGTACGTTTAAGAGTAATTGTCAATCAGTTACGAGATTCTGTTTCTTCGAAGTATTCTCACATGGATATCAAGGAGCGAAACTAGGAGGATCGGGTGTTAGGCTTCAAGGAGAGGGTACAAATAGCATCACAATGGTGATTTATCATTATCATCCACTATATCTGAGTTCATCAGATGTACCAAGAGTGTTGTCCACAGGAATCCAATTAATGGGAATGGATAATTATGTTGTATGAAGTCAAGCTATGGAAGTCGCTTTACTAGGAAGGAATATGATAGGAATCATTGATAGATCTATTTTACTAATGGATTTTTGAGGAAATTCGAGAAAGATCTGGGATCGATGTAATACAATTGTGATCTCTTGTATCACATGTAATGTCAGCAAGGAATTATTTTCTGGAATCATGTACTCAATGAGTCCTCATCAGGTATCGCTTGATCTTAAGGAGAGTTCTAATAAGATAAATGGATCTCGACTTTACCAATTGCACTGGAACATATTCACTCTTACCCAAAGAGTTTCGTTGTCTCTACTTATTTCACAAAATTGAAGAATTTGTCTGATGAATATGAGTCAATTCTTCCCACACCCAATTGTGATTATTCTAAAGCTAAGGAGTTTGTGGAACAGATGAACTATAAGAGGTTATTGTAGTTTCTCATGGGCTTGAATTATAGCTATTCACAGGCTAGATGGCGAATTCTTATGATCCATAATTTGTCGAATGTGAACCAAGCTTTTGCCTTAGTGATTCAGTTTGAGAATCAGAAAGGAATTGCAGGGAACATAGGAGAAGGAATGGATTCATTAGCATTGTATAGTTCTAGATCTAAAAAATCTCAACAATTTCATACTAAGCCTAGGATGAATTATCAAAATCTGTTTTGTCATTACTGTAGCATGAAAGGCCATGTAAGATCAGATTGCAAAAGGTTAAAAAAATTGTGACCATTGTCATGCCACTTGACACATAAAGGAAAATTGTTTCATACTGATTGGTTATCTTGAAAATTGTAAAGGAAAGAGAAGGTCTAATGTAGTGCATGGTGGAGGATATCAACACTTTCCAGAGCAGAGTTCACAAGATCATGTTGTGCTAGAAGGAAGTTTTGTGATGCAGAATTCAACTACTTAAGAGTTGTTGCAGCTTATGCATGATTCCTCACCAGAACAACTTCATATTATGATTGACACATTAAAGAAATGAAAGAATGTTGTACATAATCCAAGCAATGTAAACATGGAAGGTATTTTCACTCCTTGAAATGGATAATAGTCACAAGGGCACATATCACATGATAAACAATCCAAATTGTTTACATGTCAAAAATACAATAGGTGTTTTAGGAAAAAAGCAACTTCCTACAGGTGATGTAGACATAGTCCCTCACATGTTGGGAACTTTCCATAATAAAAATGATCATATCATGAGTCTTATGTATACCAACATTCGTGTTTAACCCTATGTTTGTGAACATATTGAAACAATGACACCAGTTAGGAATAAGGATGGAGTTTCAATACTTTGGCATCAAAGACTAGGCCATGTGCCTATGGGAGTACTTAAGCAAATAAAAGAGTTACATGTTCATGCTAGTTTACTAATGATCAATGTATTGTTTGTCCTCAAGCTAGATGAATTTTTGGATCTAGTGTATATGGATGTCTGGGATCCATATAAGATAGCTACTCACAGAAGAATGAGGTATTTTCTTACCTTGGTTGATGACAAGTCTAAATGGACATGGAGTTTTTTTTGTTTCGATGTCTGATGTAATCGTTGTTATTAAACAACTTTTAGCAATGGTTAAAAATCAATTTGGGAAATGTGTAAAGGTGTTCAAATAAGATAATGGTGGAGACTTTGTGAATTCAAATTATCATGATTTGTTTATATTGCATGGTATTATTCATTAGAAGTCTTTTCCTCACTCTCTAAAACAAAATGGAGTTGTGGAAAGGAAACATAGATACATGTTGGAGACTGCTAGAGCAATTATGTTTCAGGGTTGTCTTCCAAATGATTTTTGGGGAGAGTGTATAGAAGATTGTACTTATATAATAAACAGGATGTCTTTGACAGCTCTAGGTTAGAAGTACCTTTATGAGCTAGTATATAACAAAACTCCATCATTGACACATCTTAGGGTAATAGGATGTCTTGCATTTACTACAAATTTGATGAAAGGAGCTAAGTTTGCAGCAAAAGCTCAAAAAACTGTATTACTTGGGTATGCTGTTAGTCAGAAGGGTTATAAATTGCTAGATCGTGAGACAAAGGTCATCTTCATCAGTAGGGATGTTATTTTTCATGAAAAGTCTTTTCCATTTAGAAAAGAGTCTTGTGACCACACTATCACTCATATTTCTGAACTTTCACCTATGAAAGTTGTGAACATACACGATGTACTATTCCTGCTACTACTCAGCAGTCAACCACACATTTTCAAGAGTCGATTGATCACTCAAACATCATTATTGATCCTTCTTATCATGATTCATATACTGAGAATGTTCCTTCAAACAATGATGTTGTTCCAGTTGTAGTTTCACCACAGCTTCGTGATGTCATTAGAAATTCCAATAGACTTGTGAAGCCACCATTGTGGAATACAACGCGTAAAGGATCAAAATAGTCCATTTTATTTGGGTTAAGGCTCATAGTGATCCTTGAGTTTTCACATGGAGCACTAATAGTCCCTCATGTTAGCAATGTAGGTGCACTTTTGTTCCTCCTCCAAAATTTTACCTATTTTTTAGCATTGACTTTATCGATAACCTATGTATGGGATATTCAATCGTCATTTTATATATTTAGTAAGAACAAAAACTCCATATGGAAGAATGTTAGAAGAAAAAAACTTTGTTTTTTTAGTAAAAATTATATTGCAGATAAATTCAAGAGGTTTATCACAATAACTTCACGTGCAATTGTACAATATTTCTTTTCATGCAAAGTCATCTGTTAAAAAAATATTTTTGTTTAGCGGGTTGTGGCCATTGCAATAATATTTCGAGGGGAACCAGAACAAGGAGGGGTCTTATCACTTATCTGGTGGGGCAAGAAGAGGAAGGAGGGCGAGGAGAGAGAGAGAGAGAGGAGGAGAGAGAGAGGCGAGGAGAGATATATATATATAAGATAATGAGATATAGGATTATATAGTATATATATATATATATAATATATATATTATATATATATATATATATATCATATATATAATATATATAACGATTGGAAAGTTCAGTATAAAAATTTTGGACAAAAAGATTAATTCTAAAAATAGGACAAATTTTAGGGGAGACCAAAAGTGCACCAATATTGAAAATATGAGGAATTATTAGTGCTCCATGTGAAAACTCAAGGATCACTTTGAGCCTTAACCTAAAGATGAGGGACTATTTTGAGCCTTTCCTCGGCATACAACTATGTACTATACAAGCAAAAGAAATCAGCTAGTATTTGTCTCTATTCCATTGTTGAAGTAGTAGATTACCAGAGCATCATACAAACATACAGGAGTTTTGTAGCGAAATTTGTCCTGGAAAAGGAGCCTTCTTCCTATCATGAAGCCATACAGGTGGGTTGAGGGTATGCACAATGAGATTCATGCTTTGTAGGATAATAATACTTGGAAACTTAGTCAGTTACCGGTAGATAAGAGATCTATTAGATGCAAATGGGTCTATAAAATAAAATACAAAGCTGATGAAGAGGATGATATATTCAGGGCTAGGTTGGTTGGCAAGGGCTAACACCAAAGAGAGGGATTAGACTATTAGCAAAACATGCTCCCTAGTTGTGAAGATGGGGACTGTCATGGTTGTTGTTGCTTTAGCTAGTGCACATAAATTGCAAGTCCACCAGATGGATGTTTTCAACGCTTTTCTTTAGGGGGATTAAAAGAAGAGGTGTACATGGACTTACCTCTAGGATTTGTTCATCAAAGTGAGAGAGGGACAATGTGCAAGCTGACTAAGTCACTTTATGGACTCAAGCAGGCTAGCATGCAGTGGAATATAAAACTAACTACAGCTTTGGTTAACTCTGGGTTTCAACAAAGCCACTATGATTACTCCTTGTTCACAAAGCACCAAGAAATTAATATGTTGATATTATTGGTCTATGTTGATGATCTACTAATCACGGGAAATGGTCACATGATGATAATAGAAACAAAGAAAACTCTCCAAGACAATTTTAAGATCAAATATTTAGGTGATTTGAGATACTTCTTGGGGATCTAATTTTCAAGAAGTGAAACTGGAATTTTTATGCATCAAAGGAAGAATTCACTTGAATTAATGTCTATATCGGAATTCCAAGCTCCAAGCTATTTGGAGAACCTACTGAATTAAACCAAAAGCTTACAACGTGTTAGAATTTGGACTGCACTTCCTACCAGATGATGGACAATGACAAAACTCTGGTGAATCCTAGATATGTACCAAAAGCTGGTGGGGAGGTTACTCTAATTAACAAGACACAAGAACTAAATCGCTTTTGCAGCAAAGATTCCTTAAGACAATTTATGCATAATCCCCAAAACATCTTACATGGCATAAAACTATGAAGGGGGTGAAGTCCACGGCGCCTCCCCCCATCACCTCGACTACGCAAGCGACAACATATTCACTCAGTCACATTGGTTAGTTCTCCCCCCGCCTTTCCACACTTTTCCGAAAAGAACCCCTCACAACAACACCTACAATCTCCAAGTTTGCTCATCATCCTCATATCCAACCCCAATCAAACCTGCTATCGTTCCCCATCCCTTGCGCCCCATATCGCTCTCCCTAGCCCCCCTATGCCCCCAGCACCAATCCGTTTCCCTCACCCCTTCCTCACTCATCATCCTTCGCTCGCCACGCGTCCCCATCCCCCACAACCTTCGCAGACCCCTGCGCGTTCCCCGTCTACATTACACCCGCTTCCTCATGAGTCCCCTAATACCTCCTCCGTATCCCTTCTCCTCCCCACCACCTTCACCACATCACCTCTAGATCCCCTCTTCCTACCCTTACTCCAAACTCTGAATCCCTGTTTACCCAAGACCCCCAATCCATTCCTCCCCCATACACCCCTACTCTTTCCCTTCCCTGCTACCCCCCGACCCTCTACATACTTCTCCCACTCCCAACCAACAAAACTTCCTCCACCATAACTCTTGCTCCCTGTCACTCTGCACACATCCCCCTATAACTTCTACTCATTTCATTCCACGACAACCTAACCATCTCACGTTCACCCACCCCCCCTCTCATATCCCCACACAATACCCTCCCCACCCCCCATAACACCCAACTGTTACCCAACCCTCTCCCAAAGCCCTTTCCGTCGCAACATGTCCCCATACCCCCTCCGTCCTCCCAACTACCCCTCCACCCTTCTTACCCCACCGACTTCTCTGTTTCCCGTTTCATGACTATCCTACCACACTCCCACACCTTTATCACACCTCATTTAGCCCACCTCCCGAACCTCCCCATCTCACTATACCCCGACCGCATTACTTCACACCCTCTACTTATATCCGCTTCCCCATTACATCCTAATCCCTTCCTAGCTGACCTATCACTCATCTACGCTTGCCGAACTCCTCTCAGCCCAACTAGTCCCCACACTCACTCTCCCCCCCCACCCTCTCTTCTCAACCCTCCCCCACTACCCCCCCCCTTCCGACTTCTTTTTCACGAAACATCCATCTCCGCCCCCCTTATTCACTTCAGCCGTTCTTCATCCTGCCCCACGACATCCTCCCACATACCCCAACTACCTTCAGGCCACCACTTATACCACCACTCCCCCAATGATCCACCATCCACCACCCATTCCCCCTACCCACTGCTCCCCACTTTCGCCAGCTTACCTTAACTAGCCTCCCTTACCCATTATCTTACCTACCCCCACCTACAATCCAGTCCTTCGGGATCTAGCCCATACGCCCCACCTCCCCTCCCCCCCTATTACCCCTCTCTCCCCCAGCCTCACCTGTCCCTCTTTAATCTCACCTCCCCATTATTATTCCCCCCGTCCCCCGAGAATTCCACCGCCTGAGTCCCCCAGTTGTCGCCTGTCCTTTTCCCACCATTCTCATGTATAATTTAACTGCCCGCCATCCAACACCCGCGTACCCCCCCTTAGCTTCCACAACACCCCCACCACCCTTTGCAAACTCTTATCCCACGATCCCCTTTGCGTCCTCTCCGCCCTTTCTCCCCCACCCCTAGCTCCGCCTAACCATATCAACCCCCCCATTACCCTCACTTTTCCCCCAGCCCGATATCTTAAGAAGTCACCTGGATTGGGGATACTGATTAGTGCTAATTTTGATGATCAGTTGATTGCAAATTGTAATACAGATTGGGAATGATTTTGAAACAACAGAAAATCCATAAAATGTTATATGATCACCTGTGGGAGTTTTTTGATCTTATGGAAATAAAAAAACACGACACAATCTGAAGTAGTTTAGTTGAAGCTGAATAAAAGATTTTAACTTCAACAGTGGCTGAGATAGTGTGATTGATTGGCCTCTTCAAAGAGCTAGGAATAAAGATAATGTTTCTTGTTCCTGTGGCCAGTGACAGTAAATCTGTCATACTATTGCAGCCAACCCAGTATTCCATGAAGGAGAACAGCACAATAGACATTGATTGAATTATTAGACGAGAAGTGGGAAACTAGGATGGTCAACCTAAATACTGAAAGACTACAGAGCAACCAACAGACTTTCTTACCAAAGGACTACTTGCATACGCCATGCATATTGGCTTCATTAGGAATGAAAAAATATTTTTCATACACCTAGCTTGAGAGAGGATGTTGAGCAGTTTGTAAAGTACACCTAGCTTGAGAGAGGATGTTGAGCAGTTTGTAAATTGTACAACTGTGGATTTAAGTATGGAAGAGTTAGTTAAATTAACTGTAACAATTTGTTAGTGTTAGTTAGTTAGTTAGCCAACTAATATGATGTTATAAGTACAAAAGTTAGAGCCACAAAATGTATATGAGTCATATTAACATTGATCTAGATATTGAAACTTGTTCTATCAATGAAATGATAACTCTTTTTCAGTGTATTAGCTAAATTGTTCATGTTGATTTACAATTCATTCAATTCTTCTGAATTAACACCTATCTCTTGGATAAGAGACAACTCCCTTCCATTAGATTAAAATTTTACTAAGCTTTTTTTTTTAGTTAGACGAACTTCGCATGTAGTTGTAGAATGAGAAATAAGTCTTTTTTAGTTGGGAGCTCCTTTTTTTTTTGGCATGATATTCTCTATCCTTGTGTTGAAATTAAACTTTTGAAATGAAATACAATTATACTATGATATTTACAAGGGACAATTGTTGTTTGTATATTCGTTATTCTTTTACTATATTTTTACCATCAATTGTTTTTCTTGATATTTTGGTCACATTTTCTCTTTTATAGAATTTTTCTTTAAAAATATTTGTGTAAAATATATATTTTTTAGTCTAGGGTTACTTGCGAACTATATTAACAAAACTTATGATATTAAGTATTAATTAAAAAATGGTGGGGGTTATCCCTATAAAAAAGTTTGTTATTAAAGTGTAATTGACAGGGGCGGACCCACATGCACCATTAACTTTTTACAAAATTTGTATAGATATGTATAGACAGTTTAAGCTGATCATGTATTTAATTGTGCACCCTAACAATCGAAAGTTGCTTTGGCTTCACCGGTTGAACATGCCACTTGTGCGCGATCGCGCGAGTTCGATCTCTATCAGATGCAACATTTTTTTACTTTAAATTTTGAAACCTTTTTTCTGAGAAAATGATCAAAATGGTCCTTTATGTGTTTTAACTTTAAATTTGAAGCCTTTTCTATGTGAAAATGATCAAAATTATTCTTAATGTATGGGCGGTAATTTATTTTTGTCCATAATATGGTTTGCATGATTCATATAGTCCTTAATGTATTACTATAAAAAGTACTCAATTTGATCTTTTGCCCTAAAAGTGAAAATTCTTCAAAATTTTCGGTTAAGTTTAACCCTGATTTCAACTAAAAATAAATCCAAAAATTTTACCATTCTAAGCCATGACGAAAAGCTTGTCCAATTTATCCTCCTTCAATCTCAATCACTTCATTGTATGTTGCAGTGAAATAAATTTCATAATTTCTTAGAAATTTCTATATCTATATATATATATATATATATATATATATTATATATATATTATATATTATCTATCTATTTATTAGATAGATATATATATATTATTTATATTATATATAGTTATTTGTGGCGAAGAAGCAAAAACTCCCAAAGTAAAACTCGATTTTGCAGTCCATTTGACTCCACCCCCTTTCTTAACCACGTTTGATCATCCGGTTCCATCCCGGTTCTAATGAAGTTTAAAACAAACAATTGTCCTAAACACTTTCTAAGAAAGATAGACTAAAATCAAAATCATAAGCCGATCAGCTTGCAAAAATTGGTTATGTTTCCAGAGATAAGCTATTTTTTAGAATAATTTTTATTGATTCTTGTGCTTTGCAATGGATAGATTTTTGACGAAAAATAGTTCTTCTCAACAAAGTGTTAGTTTTAGAGACAATACTTCGTGCTTTATAGACGAGTTTGATTTTCTATTACTACAGAAAGAATATTCATTGCTAAATATAACCCCATAATACGAGATGAAGTGAGAAGACATTATATTCAACAAGCGTCTTGTCAACCAGATATTAATGATAATAAATATCCTCAAACTAGATTCGGAAAGAAAATGCGTCTATTTTGTAAGACATGGTTTAAGGATTCATTTTGTAGATGGTTGGAGTATAGTATGCAGAAAGATGTTATATTTTGCGTATGTTGCTAATGTTGCTCTTGTGTCAGTCCTCGTCTTAACCTATAGTCACTCATAGTAGTGCACCCCATATCTTCAAATCCTAGGTGCGCATCAAGTAATAGATAGTTAGGGACGTTACATTAAGATATAAGTTTATCTTGTAAAAAATTTATTTATTATTTAAGTGTAACAATTATTATCTGTGTAAAAAAAAATTGTTTGTTGTTTAAGTGTAACAGACAAACCTACTCTGATGGAGGATGTTCTACTTGCCAATGGTAGAACTTTGATACATCCCATGTAGGCACATGGTTCGGCAATATGAAAGGTGTACTTTGTACTCTAGTCTCGTTCTTCACTAGAGATACTTCCCAAACCATACACACTCGGTTCTAGCCTTTGTTCTCATAGAGTGATTTACATTAAAGGATCTTACAAAGAGGTTCCATATCAAGTTTATAACACAATCACATTAGGCCCACCCCATAAACGAAAGAGGTCACCTAGGGCTTACCTCAAATCGGTGAAAAATGTGTCTCATAAGACTTTTATAAGGATGATATGATTATTCTTCAACAACTCAACCTAAGCCATCATTAATTACAAGAAGGATATCATTACGACTTTTGAATCAAGAGTTAATACCATACCCAATAGGTTCGAGGGGGTTTCACAATAATTACCTTATTAACATCTCAAGGTATCATATAATTCATTCATACTAGACTACTAGAGATTTAGATCCGAAGTCAATGGCTTCATATTTCACATTGTTTTCGTCATGATCAAGTAAGGCGACCCCAACGTCCACAATATAAGAAACAATACTTACACTTTTCACACATCCTGCCATCATTTAGAAACACATGGAATAACCATCTATCCATTTTAAGTAACCCCATGAAAATACTTTATAATATCATCACTATAACCATCATAGTCTCATATAGTCAAGTAGGAATTATCATACATCAACTCTACGACTACACACACAAAGACATAATCATTATCTAACATGATCACCTAATATCAATAGAAGAAGCATGTACTTTCACATTAATTCTTATGTAGATAGATATGATAATAACTCACATAAATCACCAGACGAATCATCATAATACTTCAAGTAGTGCCGAAAAGGCCATGATCATCATAATACATAAAGTAATGCAGAGAAACATAATTTCACATAAACCCTGCCACCATAAGGGACCATACCAATCACAACATATTCAAGAGCTAAATTAACTAATATAAAGGAATTAGGCAATTACCACATCCAAATTCTCACTTAGGCACTCATAGATAAACCTATCAATTCAATACCGTAAGACCCGTAGACCATGACCATTAACATCAATTCAATACAAAAAATCATATACTCAATGAATATAGTTAAGTAAATATATATTTATTCAATTAATACCAACCCTATATCTACTTGAATACAAATTATGAATTATCATTCAATAGGCCCATAAGAAAACTACATAGAATTCATAAGCATTAGTCAAATCAAATAACCAATAAAATAATCCAAAAAATAGGGTTCATCAATTACATGGTTTCATAGTAAATTGAGTTAAAATAATCTAATTGAAAAACATATAATCAATGTATAATGATTCAAAATGTTTAATGTAAGAACCCATCATAAGATCATAGAATTGGACAAGTTCATCTTGGACAACATTAGAAACACCAATTGAATTTTGGGCTCCTTGATGAATAGAGTTTCCAGGATCAAAAACCATACATCAATGATTTTAATCCACCAATTTTATGAAGAATCACCACTAAAATCTCCAATCCAAACTCTTCCTTGATTTTTTATTTCAATGGAGTTCTAGAGAATTTCTAAGAGAATTTGTTTTTTTTTAAGAATGAATTCATCTAGGAATTTAGGACTTATAAACCCTCTTAAAATGCCAAAAATATACCTAAGTAAAGACCCTTTATCTTATTTGGATGTTGGGTGAATTTACCAGTTTACGCTTGCATTTACAGTAAACTTGTGCAGGAAAATTGACCACCAACGTCTTGGCCATCTATGGGGCATCAATCCACAAATAGACGTTCCTATCCTCCGTCGATGAGTTCAGAGACTAGAAATTTGGAGATCCAGATCCATAGACTAAGTATTGACCCACTTATCCGATCGAAAGGGCATTGACTGCCAATGAGCCGTCGTTTGCCTCAATCAATTTGGCTGGTCCAAGAGAGCCTTTGGCTCAAATGAAGGGTCCTTCCTCAAGAAGCCTTCGATTGTCCTTGAGGATGTATGCGGGGGGTATAACGTTCTAACAATAAGAGTTTGGATACGAGATTGAGGACTCACATATAAATTATCCAAAAACGACATGTTAAAACTTGATGGAAACATGAAGAAACACAAGGTGTTTGAGCAAACCTTTCCGAACGTCATGGAATTCTTGGACATTTGACCTCCCAAACTTCCAATGGAACTTAACAATGCATCTAAAACACTATACTAAACTCATATCAAGGACTTATAAAATCGTAAACACACATATAGGAAATAAATACACATGGGCACATAGGTGGCTTAAAGGCGACTGCCTTAGTGGTACTTGATGTTTGGACTTTCCAAATGCAAATAAACTCTTGGAAACTACTTTAATACAAAATTATATACCATTTCATGACCTTATATACTCATTAAAAACATGTTAGTTTCTATCTTGAATTATGTCATTTTCGAGGTATTACATTCTTGGTCTTTAGATTGTGTTACATGCCATCTTTGATTGCATCTTGAATGTCACAGTGTGCTGTAGTGATGGAAGCAAGCTAGGAATTCCTACTTAGTGCGTGGGCGACAAAGTTTCCTCTTCATAGCTTGTACTCTAAGACATAGTTAAACTCTACCAGAAAGTCTTTCCACCTAGGTTTCTTCAGAGTGATCTTTTTCTATGAATGGAAGTAGCTAGTGGCATTATTGTGTGTCTTATATGTATTGGAGACTCGTAAGGTATCCATGTGCGTAGCACTGCTACAAGACAATCTCCTTTGTCTTGCACCGTTGTTTTTTGTTGTTAGAATCCATTCGATCTCATTTAGTTTGTGGCTCTTGAATGCTATCGGGTGTCTATCTTGCATTAAAACTTCCCCAATGGCAAAATATGATGCATCAGTAAGTATTTCAAAGGTTTTGGAGAAGTTAGAAAGTGTTAAGACTGACTCTTCCTTCACTGCGGCCTTGAGACCTTCGAACGCTTTTAGGCACTCCTCGTTCAAAACCCATGACTTATTCTTCTTTAACAACTCGGCTAGCAGAGTTACTTTAGTGGAGTATCCACTGATGAACCTACGATTGTAGGTTGCAAGTCCAAGGATGTATCGTAGCTTGGTCACCTTTATAGGCGCCTCCCACTCCTGGATCACCCAAATCTTCGCTTCGTCAATCTGTAGTTCGCCTTGGGTGATGATATGTCCTAAGAAGTTTACCTCGTGCTAGGAAAACTCACACTTCTCCCGCTTGACAAAGAGCTGGTTCTCCCTAAGGCTTGGAAAACTCTTTTTTCAGGTGCTCCACGTGCTCCTCCAAGGTATTGCAATAGATGAATATGTCATCCAAGTACACCATCACGAACTGGTCCAAATAAGGATGAAATTTCTTGTTCATCAACGTGAAAAATATAATGGGTGCTTTTTCAAGCCGAAGGGCATTACCAACCACTCGTAAGCTCTGTATCTCGGCATGCACATCATCTTTGGCTCATGCTCTTTTGCAATGTGCGCTTGCTAGTATTCTTTTTGGAGATCCATTCTTGTAAAGTACTTGGCAAGCCCATGTCTGTCAAACAAGTTTGTGATGACGGAATAGGATGTTTATTCTTAATTTTTAACTTATAGAGCGCCAGATAGTCCATGCGTAAGCGCAATGACCCATTTGTTTTCTTCTATAATAACACTAGGACACCAAAACATTCCTAGGATAAATGGATGTGACTGGCCTCGAGGAGCTACTTCAAGTGTTTCCTTAGATCCTCTAATGCAGGTGGATTCATGCAATAAGGTGTATGTGCAGGTGGATAGGCTCCGACCTTTAGCTCTATCTTGTGATATATCTCTTGCCTAGGAGGCAGTCTCCGGCAGCTTGGCCGGCATCACATCCTTGTTCTCTTCAAGGACTTTCTCCATGATCGATGGAAAGGACTCCATATTGCCACTGTCTTTTCCCAAACTTACAAAGTTATCTAGGTAAGTCGTGTATCCTTTCTTCAGGCCCTTCGCGATTTTCATGTCTGACATATGTGTGTCCTTCTTTGGTATGTTGAGTATAGGATCTATTCATGACCCTACCCGCTCCATCACCCTGAGTTGTTGGAGCTAGGGGTCGATCACAGTGTGGCATTGCTGGAAGAACTCCTGTCCAGGAATAATATCAAATATATCTAAAGGAGCGATGGTGATGTTTTTTTTACCTCGCCATTTCCCTAATGTGATGCTCACTCCTTGGGAAACCCCGCATACGAGATTTGATGGGACATTAACCGTCTTTAGGTGGGTGTTGCTTGACTCGTAGTTCATCCCTAATCTCTCTGTCGCCGCCTTGGTTATGATGTTTTCTTAGGCTTTGAAGTCTACCATGTTAAGAACTATCATCCATTAAGGGAGATGTCTACATAATGCGTGCTGAAGTTCCATAACTTATTAGTCTGCTTGGAAATTGCATTGCATAATCCCACCATGCCCAACTACGTTATTCATACGTCCTTCCCTTACTGTTGTGCGTCGTTCTCTTTTATTTTGCGTAAGATGACACAAAGGTTCTTCATCTCGGGGCATCTGGCATAGCCATGAGGTCCACCGCATATATAGAAGCAATCTTATTTGTTGGTCTACGACTCATTTCTCTGTGTAGTTCTAGCGCACGAACCAATTCCTGCCTGGCTTATGAGGGTCATGTTGTTTGTTGTGTGCCTGCTTCTCATTTCTTCGATAACGATATCCCCCACTTTTAACATGGATGTTCCTTGTGTGCTTTGCCTTTTCCTTGTCGTTCCTATCATGCTTAAAGTCGGTCAAAGATTTGGCTTGTAATGGCCTCATCTATAGTCTTGACCTTTAACCACGCCAACTTCGTCTTGGTCCAATTTTGCAGTCCATCCATGAAGTGGAACAAAATGTCCTCATTTGTGAGGTTGGGAATTTGTAGTGTTAGAGTTGTGAACTCCTTCATGTATGCCCAAATGCTTCCCGTTTGCTTCAATTGCCAAAATTTTCACTTAACCTCGTTCATGACATTGTTAGGGAAGAAGGATTTCTTTATTTCCTCGCACAATTGTTCCCACATGTTGATGGTGCACGTGCCTTTCCGATCTCAGCTTCTTTGCGCCTCCACCATAGCATTACTATTTCTGACATATAAAATACGACAATGCTGATATTATCTTCATCACTATTCAACAAAGTAATAGTAAGATTTATAAGTAGTGGATAACTTAACGTACAAATTAAAGAAAAAAATTACACTGAAACATCCAACTCCATTATTATTAAAAAATAATTTATTTTGTAACATCAAGTTTTTATAAAGAGTATATGTTTCATAAATTAAGTTTAATTGTAATAATTTGTTGATGTGTCTTTTTTCTAACTTGATTTATTTATGGTTCATGTGTACATATATACGGGTGAAATAAAATAGTAAGGTTTTACTATTACATAAGGGGAGCACCCCTTAGAAGTAAACGGTGTCGTCGTCCTTGAAGAGGACTAAAACTAACCTCTTAGCATTCGTCATACATTTCATAGGTTAGAAACGCGAAAAATTTAAAATTTTGTAATTACTTCTACATTGAGGTTTACATAGATCTCACACATACACACAATATATATTTAGGGAGTTTTGTAACGACCTGTTTAGTCATTTTGAGCAGCAGATTTTATTTCAGGAAAACTCGCTGAGACGACGGATCCCACGATGGACCGTCATGGGCACGACGGACCGTCGAGGGGGTCTCGTTCCAAAACACTTAGAAATTAGAAAATTTGGTACTGAGATCGACTCTCTGAACGTCACGACGGAATGGCGGACGGAACGTCGTGGCCACGATGGCCCGTCAACAGACTTTTTACTAAAATCAGTACTGCATCGTGTGATGGACAGCGCACGGACCGTCGCAGGCACGACGGCCCGTCACAGGCTGCATAATCCAGGCTGGGTCGGATTTCTGTTAATTAATTGAAGGGGCATTTTGGACTATTTCCTTCTTAATTATAAAGGGTGGGGTTAGTTAATAAGTCTATTACTTGGGGGTTAAAAGAGGTACCTTAATTATAGTGGGTTATTATTGCCATCTTTATACTTAATTATATGCTAATAAGGTAAAGAAAGAGGTTTGAATAAGAAAAAGAAAAAGAACAGAAAGAGAAGAGGGAGAACGAGTAGAGGAGAGAGAAACGAAGAGGATAGCAAGGATTTGAGAAGATTGCTTGTTGATGCAATTCTTCGGTGGAGGTAGGTAATGGTTTTTTGCTATTCGTAGTAAACTCTTAATAGCGAATGATATGTGTTGGGTAGTATTATAAAGTTTTCTATATGCTTAATTGTGTTTGCACGCATGATGTGATTTTATATAATTGATTGTGAGAAATAAAGCTGATGAAGCTATTGAATCACAATCTTGATAAAAACCTAATCTCTTGTTAATGATGATGCCTTGGTATAAAAGAAGGCTGATGAATTAAAAAGTAATGGATTGATGAGCCTTAGTAAAAAAAGGCTGGATGAACAAATTAATGAGATTGATGATACCCTGGTAAGAGAGAAGGCTTGATGAATTGATAAGAATGAGATTAGGGGATCGGTGTCACGAACCGACACGTAGATTTAGGGGATCGGGTGTCACAAACCGAACAGTATTAGGGGTTGGGTGTCACGAACCAAACAGTAGATTAGGGGGACGGGTGTCACGAACCGACACGTAGAATTAGGGGATCAGAGTGTCACGTACCGACACATAGTAGTAGGGGAGCGGGTAGTGTCACGTACCGACACAAGAGGAATAAAGATATTGAATCTGAAGGATGTTAAATACTCAATCTAATGAAACCTAATTCCCAAATGAGTATGTGGAGGCTTGAGTCCTCATGTGTGAAATTGGCGGTACTTATAATGATGTTTATACTTGTTTCTATCACCTTAAGAATATTAGTTGATTTATGATGTTATCTGAGATATATTGCTTTCTATTTTGAGTTGGCCGATGATACATACTCAGTACTCGTGTTCTGTACTGACCCCTACTTGTATGTTTTCTTTCTTTGTTATATGTGGATTGCAGCAAAAACATACCGTCGTCTTCAACTCAACCGCAACTCTAGCCAGTATTCATACACCGGATTTCAGTGTGGCTAACGCTTCTAGCTTGGGGACTGGATCTTCTTCCTCATGTATTGATGCTTGAAGTTCCGGTATGGACTAGCTTTTGTTATCTTGAGCTTCTTAGAATACTCTTAGTTTAGTAATTTGATCATAGATGTTCTTGTAGTGATGACTTCCAGATTGTTGGGGAAATAATAGATGTTGAATTTTAGAAGTTATTGAATGGTTTTATTAATAAGTTTAAGTTCCGCATTACTTTCTATTTGATATTACATTGAAATGTTAAGGTTTAGATTGGTTGGTTCACTCACAGAGGAGGATAAGTGTGGGTTGTCAGTCGCGATCCGATTTGGTCGTGACAAACTTGGTATCAGAGCTTAGATTCGTTTGTCTATCACACAAGAACAAAGTCTAGTGAGTCTTAAGGAACGGTAGGGGACACGCCTTTACTTTCTTGAGAGGCATAAGACTTTAGGAAAATTCCATTCTTTCTTTTTTTTCGTGCTATTACTTGGATCAATTGGATCTAGGTGATACAAATTGGTATCTGACCATCTTCACTCTATTTCGCAGATTGTTAGAACTAGAGAGAAATGACTACGCCAACACCAAAACATCGGCAAGACAAGAAGCGTCTGAGCCATCCACTGGGGTGTAGCTCGAAGGGTAGTGACAAGAGGCGACGTGGAAGAGGTCGTGGGAGGACGTCCTCTAGAGGAGCGAAGAGTACGAGCCTAGCCCATCTGGTACTAGGGCGGGTGGACTCTCCACCGAGATGAAGGGAAAGTAGTGAGAGAGGCGAGGATGGGGAGACTGAACAAAGTGCAGAATGAGAATTTCCACCACAACCTACCCCAGAAATGATCAATCAGGTTCTTGCTTATCTTAGTGGGTTATCTGATCAAGGGCCAGACGCCTCCATGTTTTTGCACCAACACCTCACGGTTTCTTGGAGGTAGTTAACATGCAGCTACTATGGCTCCGCCTGTATGCTTCATTGGAAATAGGCACGTTTCCTCGTCTGACCAAAGGGCCTATAATGACAAATGATCAACATAAACTTTCCGTAAGTTCTTGAAATTGAAAACCTCTAGTCTTCAAAGGTGCTGAGTTGAGGATGCTTATGATTTTCTGGTGACTGTCATGAGCTACTACACAAGATGGGGTATAGTAGAACGGTTTGGTATTGAGTTTGTGACTTATCAGTTTCAAGGGAACACCAAAAGTTGTGGTGGCTCTCACATGTTGAGTGTCAACCAACAGAGGCGCCACCTACGACTTGGGCAACATTTTCTAGCTTTGTATTGAGAAGTATAATCCCTCGTACTTTGAGGGTAGGAAAAGGGATGAGTTTTTGAGCCTAGACAAGGTAGATGTGGTTTACTGCATATGAGGCTAAATTTCGTGCATTATCCTAGTATGCCAACCCAACTATGTTCAGTCCACAAGAGCGGATTCGCCTTTGTGAAGGGTTGAGATCAGAGTTGCGAATTTCAGCCTTACAGGTAGCGGCCACATCGAAATCTTTTCAAGAAGTGGTGGGATCGTTGATAGAGGTAAGGGAGTGAAACCAGATGACTTCACATGGCATCGACATCTAAACATGTTTCGTAAGGGAGGTGAGTTAATGGTTCTTACTCCCAGAGGGACAGGTTCAGGAGGTATACTCAGGTCCGGACCAAATTCAGTCCTTTCACTACAACTGTATTGGGGGGTCCACTCTCAGGGAACCGTCAACATCTTTCTGAGAGTACTATCCGCTCCGAGAGTGTTTATGGATGTGGGGAGACTGGACATATTAGAAGGAATTGTCCCAAAAGAAGTTTTAGCACCCCAATAGCTAGAGGTAGAGGTGGTCATGGTAGAGGCCGTATGTTTTCGGGGAAAGCGGGGTGGCCGAGGTAATGGTGTACAAAAATGGCGGGGTTAACGGGCCACTGGAGTCAATACAGCACAACATGGTTGGGGGCAACGGGCAGAAGGTGATTAGGGCCATTGCTACGCTTTCCCTGGGCGGTATGAAGCGAGGCATCGGTGCTGTTATCACAGGATCTTTTGGTTTGGCTTGTATGGCTTCGTACTATTGACCATGTCTACATTTTTCAATGTACTTCCGCATTTGCTAATGGTTCTAATTTACATTGTGATGCTTTGACATGCTATTCGTTTTCACTCCGGTGGGTGAGTCTGGTGTGTGATAGTTGAAAAGGTATATAGGTCTTGTCTTGTGACTTTTGTGGGATCAATACTCCATGTAGACTTGGTTATCTTAGAAATGTTTGATTTGATGTAATTCTGGGTAGGACTTGGCTTTATCCAAATTTTGCAATCTGGATTGTAATGCTAAAAAAACTATGATGTTAGCAAGCCTGGGAAGATCGTTAGTGTGGGGAGGGTGACTACACTTCCAATCCAGTTCGTATCGTCTCCTTTCTTCGTGCTAAGAGAATGGTTAGTAACAGGGTGTTTAGCGTTCTTGGCACCACTCTCGGGATGATACTACCCAATTACCTTCCAATTGAGGGCGATTTCGATAGTCCGCGAGTTTTTAGATGTGTTTCTACAGACCTTCCTGGTATGCCACCGGATAAGGATATTGACTCTACATCGATCTGAACCAAGTACTCGCCCCATTTCCTAATACCTTATAGAATGGCTCCCGCTTAGTTAAGTGAGTTAACGCCAACTTCAAGAGGTTGTTGAGAAAAGGTTTCATTGACCAAGTTGCCATCCCCTTGGGGTGCTCCTATTTTGTTTGTGAAGAAGAAAGATGGGGAGTTTCGGATGTGCATAGACTCGGCAAACTAAATAAAGTAACTGTTAAGAAACAGGTATCCTCTCCGCATTGATGTTTGTTCGATCAGTTACAAGGTGCTTGTGTCTTCTCAAAAATGACTTGAGGTCTGGGATCATCAATTGAAAATACGGGCAGCAGATGTGCCAAAGACTGCTTTTCGAACCAGGGTATGGTCATTATGATTTTTGGTAATGTTCTTTGGACTAACGAATGCCCCTGCTGCTTTCATTATCTTGATGAACGGGATTTTTTAGCCTATATGGATTCTTTGTGTGATCGTGTTTAGTGATTGTGATTTATCTATATGATATCTCCAAGAAGCAAGAAGGAAAATGAGGAGCATCATTTGGAATTGCGTGGAAATGTTGAGGGATAAAAAGCTTTATGCCAATTCTCCAAGTGTGAGTGTTGGATAGATTCAGTGTCCTTTGGGGCACTGGGTTTCTAAGGATGGAGTGATGGTGGATCCCTCTAGATCGAAGTAGTGAAGAATGTGGTAAGACTTAATAATGTGTCAGAATAAGATTTGTTGGTTGAGCCAGTTTACTACCGTCGATTTGTCCAGGGATTTTCTTACTATTGCTTCCCAATTGAAGAACTTTGACTAAGCCATAAGTCCTTTTGTTGGTCGGATGAATGTGAGGAAAACTTTCAGAAACTCAAGACTTGTTGAACTACCGCACCTATCCTACCTTGCCAGTAGAGGGTAAGAACTTCATGTTTATGTGATGCATCTTATTCTTGTTTGGGTGCCGATAAGCAGAGAAAAAATGTAATTGCTTATGCTTCGAGGCAATTAAAGTGCATGAACCTTATTATTCGACCCACGATTTAGAGTTGAGTGCGTGTGGGTTTTGCATTAAAGCAATGGGACACTATCTATATGGGGTTAGTGTGAATCTATACGGATCATCGTAGCCTACAGTATGTCTTTACTCAGAGAGATTGAATTTGGAGAAGAGAGGTGGATGGAACTAGTGAAGGACTATGATGTTACACATCTTGTATCACCCGGGAAGGCTAATTTGTGGAAGACGCCTTAAGTAGAAAAAGCAGGGAGCATGGTAGTTTAGCCACTTACATATTTTTAGAAGCCCATTGGCTAGAGAGTTCAGACTCTGGTATGACTTTATTGATGTTAGAATTAAATAGAAGGGGGAATTGTTGGCCAGTGTGGAGGCGGAGATCTTTCTTTTCTTGACAAGAATCAAGGGAAACACGTTGTGATGACGAGAAACTAAGCGGCGAATCCAAGATAAGGTGTTGCAGGGATATTAAAGAAGCAATAATGATGAGGAAGGTGTTTTGAGAATAAGGGAGGGTATTGTTGTACCCCGTGTGATGATTGATCCCCAATATTTCTTACAGAGGGCTCAGTAGTTTGGATATTCTATACATGGAGCACCAAGTGTACGTGACTAAGGCAACAAATTTGGTGGAGTAGGAATGAAGCGCGACATTGTTGAGTTTGTTGCCAAATGGCAATTGTCAGCAAGTAAAGTATGAACACCAGAGGCCGGAGGAACACTTCAAAGAATGCCCATTCCTGAATGGAAGGGGAGAGAATTGCAATGGACTTGTGTGTTTGGTCTTCCAAAGACATTGGGAAAGTTTGACTCTTTTGGGTAATTGTGGACAGATTAACTAGTCTGCTCATTTCATTCCAGTTAAGGGTGACTTACAATGCAGAGAAAGTTAGCCAGACCTACACTCAGAAATTGTTCGGTTGCATGGAGTTCCACTTTCCATCATATAGATAGAGTAAGCAGTTTACTTCTAGTTTAGGAGAAACATTTGCACGCGAATTAGGTACTAGGTTGGACCTAAGTAACTGTTTCACCCTCAGGACCAATGGACAGTCTGACCGAACGATTCAAGTGTTTGAGAAGATATGCTTCGAGCATGTGTGATAGAATTCGGTGGTCATGGATAACTATTCACCTTAGCGGAGTTTTCATACAATAATAAGCTATCACTCAATAAGTATTGATATGGCTCCTTTGAACGATTATATGGGAGGAGATGTAGGTCTCCCATTGGTTGGTTTGATGCATTCGGGTTACCTGTGGGTTACTGACCTTTTAGGGATTCATTAGAAAAGGTGAAATCTATTCAAGAAAAAGCTTTTAGCGGCTCAAAGTAGGCAAAAAAGGAGTATGCAGATCGAAAGGTTAGGGATTTGAGTTTAGTTATGAGGGTGAGTAAGGTCTTGCTGAAGGTTTCACATAAGGGTGTGTGTGCGATTTGGTAAAGAGGTAATAGTCCAAGGTATATTGGACCCTTTGACGTACTTAAGCGAGTAGGGGGAGGTGGCTTATGAGTTAGCCTTGCCTCAGGGTGTCCGGAGTGCATTCGGCATTTCGGTGTCTATGTTAAAAATATACCATGGGGATGGAAACTACATCATTCGTTGGGATTCAGTTCTACTGATGAAAATCTGTCTTATGAGGAGGGAGCCTGTTTGCTATTCTAGATAGAGGAATTCGCAAGTTGAGATCAGGGAGATTGCATCCATCAAAGTTCAATGGAGAATCGACAGTTGAAGAGGCCATTGGGGGAAGGAGGCGATATGCGAGAAAAGACCCCACATGTATACAGAATTCAGGACTCCCTTTTCGCCCTTGTTTCTTCTTGTAATCGTTCGGTGGGAAACGATGGGTATTGGTATCTATTGTAAGACCTGTTAGTCGTTTTGAGCAAGCAGATTTTATTTGAAAACTGGCTGAGACGACAGACCGTCATGGGCACGACGGACCGTCGAGGGGTCTCGTTCCAACAACACTTAGAAATTAGAAAATTGGGTACTGATATCGACTCTCTGAACGTCAGACGGAATGGCAGGACGGAACGTCGTGGCCAGGACGGATAGTCCAAGGAATTTTTACTAAAACAAGTCTTGTATCGTGTGAAGGACAGCATGACGGACCGTCGGCAGCACAAGGCCCGTACGGCTGCGTTCAACTACCAGGATGGGTCGGATTTCTGTTGAATTAATCTAAGGAGCATTGGGGGGAAAATATTCCTGCTTTAATTATAAGTTGTGGGTTAATGTAAATAAGTCTAAGTACTTGGGGGTTAAAAAAGGTACCTGAATTATTAGTGGGTTATTATTGTCCAATCTTTTATACTTAATATCTTCTAATTAGGAAAAGAAGAGGTTTGAATAAGAAAAGAAAAGAACAGAAGGAGGGGAGAAAAGTAGAGAGAGAGTGAAACGAAAGGATAGCAAGGAGTTTGAGAGATAGCTTGTTGATCGCAATTCTTCGTGGAGGAGGTTATGGGTTTTATCTATTCCTAGTAACTCTTTACTAGCGAATGATATGTGTTGGGTAGTAATTATAAGTCTTCTATATGTTATTGGTTTGCATGCTGAATGTGATTTATATATTGATTGTGGATAGAATAGATTATTGAAGCTATTGAATCCCAAATCTTGATAAAAACCTAATCTCTTGTTTAATGATGATGCCTTGGTAAAAAAAGCTTATTGATTAAAGTCATGAGATTGATGATCCAGTAGAAAGAAGTCTTGAATGAACTAAAGTAATGAGATTGATCTGCCTTGGTAAGAGAGAATGCTGATAATTGAGAAGAATGAGATTTGAATCGGGTGCACGAACCGACACGTAGATTAGGGATCGGGTGTCACGAACCGCACGTAGATTAGGGATCGGTGTCACGAACCAACACGTATATTTATGGGATCGGGTGTCACGAACCGACACATAGAGTAGGGGATCGGGTGTCCAAACCGACACGTTCGTATAGGGGATCGGTGTACGACGACACGTAGAATTGGGAGCGGGTGTCCGAACCGACATTGAATTAGGGGATCGGATGTGGTCCGTACCGACACATAGTTAGTAGGGGATAGGAGTGTCCACGTACACACAAGAGGAAATAAAAGAAGTGAATCTGGAAGGATGTTTTAATATACTCAATCTAAGAACCTAATTCCCATGATTGGTTATTGAGGCTTGAGTCCTCATGTGTGAACTTGGCGGTACTTATCAATGATGTTTATACTTGTGTGCTATCACCTGTTAAGAATCTTGTTGATTTTATGATGTTATCTGAGAGCTTTACTTGCTATTTGGAGTTGGCCTGCTGATACCTACTCAGTACTCGTGTTCGGTACTTGACCCTACTTGTATGTTTCTTTCCTTTGTTATATGTGGATGCAGCAAGCATACCGTCGTCTTCCAACTCAACCGCAACCTACCAGTCTTCATTTACACCTCCTTTCAATGGTGAGCTAACGCTTCTAGCTTGGACTTGATCTTCTTCCTCATGTCTTGATGCCTTAATTTCCGGCATGACTATCTTTTGTTATTTTTATGCTTCTTAGAATACTCTTAGTTTGTAATTTGATCATGAATGTTGTTTAGTGATCGACTTCCAGATTTTGGGGAAATCCTTTTTTATAGATGTTGAATTTTAGAAGTTATTGATTGTTTTTATTAATAGTTTTTAAGTCTTCCGCTTTACTTTCTATTTGATATTAATTGAAATGTTAAGGTTTAGATTGGTTGGTTCTCTCACATAGGAGAATAAGTGTGGTGCCAGTCGCGATCCGATTTGGGTCGTGACAAGTTTACTTAGACTCCTCAGAATAGGAAGCACTACATAGGCTTCTACTTTTATTTCACATACATAGTATAGGAACATAATCTCATAGGAAGTCTATAATACGTCTCATATTATAACCATCTAAAACGAATACAACAGTTGGAATTAACTCATACTTCATTCCAACAAAGAGCCTCATATAGGCTTATATAATAATCGTCTCGAAATGAAAAGGAAAGAAACAAATTTCTTATAACTAGAACAACATCAATAGCTTGATAATGGCATCGTTCTTGGAAGGTGAGGACCTAACAAACATTTGGGAAATATCCAAGTAGTCTTCACAGGCCTTCTATAAGCTCAACGGTCGGATCCTACATTTTGTAATAAAAATAAAGCATAGGTTAGTACACACATGTACTAAGTATAAGTATAGGCATATAAAACAATTGAAATCATGCTAAAAAGAACATATGTTCAAACATGCTAATTTATTTTGAAAATCCTCATGCACATATAAGAAAGCCATATAAATCAGTAAATACATAACTCTTAAGTCAAACCCATATGAAACACAAGACCAACATCTTCAAGTATAGTGAAGTCAACATATATAAGAGTTCATAACTGATACACTCAAACATACTCCTCAAATAAGAAGTAAAGCGGTCGTGTCAAGTAAATAACCCAACTAATTAGGTTGAGATCGTTTCCACGAGTAAAATAGTTAAGACTTAACTTCAATCTATTATTACTATTGTTCAGTCTATTACTTCCTTGGAAAGCAACAATGCTAAAAAGGGTGTTTTTCTTTTTCTAAATAAATGACTATCACGACCAAATTAAATGAAGACAACTAATAGCTTCGAATGATTAGAGTTTATCAATTAATCAAAGTACTAGGCTTACGTGTGTCCCACATGTTCATAACTTTGAAATTTCTAACTATCCATTCTTTCCTCGTATCTTGCAGCAAAGTTATAGATTTTGTATTTCTAATCCTTGTCCCGTCATGTAGAAAATTTCACTCCGCACCTTGTCCGTCTACGTGTGTTTCTACTAACCCTTATCTTTACCTCATCTTGAATCGATTTGATATTTGACTAAGTTTATCACCTCGTACCAATCAATACTAGCCATAGATAGTATACACTAATCTATTTGATATTCTTTTCTATTATCTACCTCCTTGTCTGTCAAGTAGCAGAAAAAGGCGAGTTCTACGTTGGCCACCGTTAAAAAGACTTCTAAGGCGAAAGAATTTACAATACATGCAAGACACTATTCTAAGAATTGTTATTTTAGTTAGGTTTTTGACCTCATTTTCGCCTATGGTTCCCACAACCCGAGTTAATGGGAGTTTAGGTCCCCATAGTCATAAGCACAATATTCAATATATGGTGTAAGAATTCATGTACTTACTTCAATGAGAACGAAGTAAAATCCGAAAGTTCGCTTGATTAATCAAAAAAAATCAGCAACCTCAATTACACGAATCTCAAAATAATCAAGATTCAAAAGGCAAAAAATAATCAAGATTCGAACAAATAGTCTAAAATAATCCCAAGTCTAACTTCAAAAACGATGTTTTTCAAACTATTTATAAAAACAATAAAACCCAATCCAATAAGGCCTCTATTACGGAATCTTTCAAAACGCGGCTGGTCGACGGACCTCGCGACGGATCGTCGTGGTCACACGGACCGTCAGGGAATTCGTCCGTCCCAGACTGTAAATTTCTTCGACTGCTCTCTTCATTACCTCTACGGCAAGTAATGACGGATATTCACAGTCGACAACGGTCCTTCGATGGTCTCCGTTCCAAAACATAACTCTTGAATTTGGGTATGGGACTACTCTCTCTGAACGTCATGACGACCAGCAGGACGGACAGTCATGGCTTACAACGGTCCCTTCACACACTTGTAACCCACCTGGTCAGACTTCCCCATCTTCCTTACAAAGCTGCCACTACATCCCAACTACGGACTGTCACGGGCATGACCGAACCGTCACAAGCTTGTAGGTGGTAATTTTCTGTATTTCTCGCCAAAAACCTCCGCATTCTCTTTTATACACATTTCCGGCAAATAAAGAGAACTACATAAAAATTAGCACAAAAGGCTTTTGGCGCCCACACAAAAACTTAAAAAAAAAGTATTAATAATACCGTTAAACCACGGTATATCAATAACACCATAGATATAATCAAGACCCGTAACCATAACCCATCATTTAGCCTACAACTGCAATGACCAAGTAAAGCCCCATAACCCTACTTAATCAATTAAGCAAAACAAATGACTATAAGCAATCCTAGCTTCACATAACATGGAATCAAAAGTAATCCTCCTCATACTTTAGCAATATAGACCAACAATATGTTCATAAGTGAAACTAACATCATATAGAATCAATAACATGTAAAAAGTCAACATATAAACAATAGTAACTTTATAAGAGCCTAAGAACATAAGAACAACCTCCTAAGGCTTCCCTCAAGGCAAACTAGTGCAAGACATAGGTAGATCCCCATACCCCCACCGAAGCTAAGTCAAACCTCTTAACTGTTCCTAGTTAGTGTTTACTCAATTACTTCATTTTACTTTCGGGAACACATACCTTAACCGACATTGAATACAAAATCTAAGTGTTGAATTCCGGTGTTGTTAAACCTTACACCTTCGGTAAGGTGGTATACTGGCCAATGTAGAACCAAACATAAACATATCATATAGGGGGATCCACTAGCTAGTATTCTTATGGTGGCAACATAGTCTATGGCGCTTGGGGGCTGGCTTTCATGGAAACATCACTCTATGCCCTTTTTGGACTATGAGGCTATCTACCCCGTGAGAACCATGCTGAACCCTACCTTCCCTCTTTGGAAAGGCGCCACCCCTCACCTACAAGTTTATTCGGCGCTAAGATAGAGTCCATTTTTAAATGTCTTTAAGCCTTTATTAATCATCATAGCTTATATTAGGTCATATGATCGATCCATTATATAATCCACATCATATCTCAATAGGAATTTCATGACTATTGTCCTTTCTTTACAATTCACACATGTGAGGTTAGCACATTTATATAATAACATTATGATAAACCACATAGGTATATCATAACTATCCTTATATCATTTCATCTTATCCATTAAGACATAACGATTCAATATCATACAGACTCTAAACAATCTTATAATAAGGTATACTTCAATACAACTTCATCAGTAAACACATGTAATCATGATTGAAGTAAAAGATTGAGATCACAAGACTTACCCCAATCTCCTTCAAAAGCCATCATCAAGGTTTTACCAACAACCATCCAATTCAACCCAATAATGGGTGTAATATCATCACAATAGTAATTAACACAATAATGAAGTTAATTGCATTATCCCTATCCCAATTAACTTCAATTCATAATCTAAGGTTAAAGGGGATATGGTTCATCATGAATTCTTCATGAAATAGATCCAATCCCAACAATACGTTACACTAGACAGTCCATGAATAAATTAGAATAGATAAAACAAGCATAACAATCAATACATTGATCAATTCCCATCAATTAATAAGCAAGATCCAAAATTTTGGGAATTTGGAGAAAGGACACGATCTACATGTAATTCCATCGATTAAGATCAATTACCCAAAAACCTACACTTAATAAGTCATAGGCAATCACAATTAATCAAAATCAACCATCAATTTGAAGTTTAGAAGAAAACCCATTAAAATACAAAAACCCTTTGAATCGGGTGTTTGAGAAAACAACTTTGAGAGAACCTCTCGGAGAAGGAATCCCAAGAGTGAAGAACTCCTACCTTAATGAAGATTAATCCATGAAATTCAACCAAAATCATAGAGAAATTGGTATTCTTCTTCAAGATTTCTTATTCCTTCAATAGAGGTTGAATCGAGACAGAAAATAAAGAGAGGTGGGAGCTTTTGGGTTTTGATTTGGGGATTGTATTTGAGTGAATGAATGTTAGCAAAAACTGATTTAAAATCAATATAAATACCCCCCATGCAAAACCCAAAATACCCTTCACTTATGTTGAACCTTTAATGAAGTCAAACTAGAATTCTAATTTTTAGATTTTCGTCAGGGAATAAGTCCGCGACGCGGAGCTGCTGCCATAAGATTTTTTAAATTAATTTTCGAGACAGTGGAGTCCACGACCAGCCCACAACAGAGTCTTGAAATTTGACCAAGATCCATCCAAGTAGCATCTATTTAAAGTCATTTTACAAGTTTTAGACCTCATAAAACAACTCTAAATCTTTCCGAAACCTAAGGATGTTTCACTTGTTAAATTAAACTAGCATGTGGATGTCATGGACGTTTCTTGATGTCTTAACTTCAAAACTTCCTAAATGGTTTTTTAACATTATTTTAGGATTTATGAAAATTTTACTAACCTTAGATCAACATGTGAGGCTCTTGTTAAGGTCATAGACTTTCGGAGTCTTACATATACAATTTATTTTTAGAAAATAAACTTAAATCATATGTTTTAAAAATATTGTTTTATTATAAATAATTGTTAGTAAAATAAATAAAAATTATCATATGTTTCTAAATATAGTTATATTGTTTGATATGGTAAGTTACCAAATATATTAGTTTTCCGAAGTGAATACCAATTGGTTCTTCGGTTATTTAAATGTAATTTTTTAAAATTATCTTAAAAAGTATAGTATTTGATATTTAGCAAATGACTTATTTAAACTTATAATTATATTAACTACATACCTAACATATTACATCAGTAAGTTTCTAAATATTTATTTTACTAAGTTGTTACCAATTGGGTTTCCTATCAATCCAAGAATTGACCAACTATAAATATACTTGATTCTTAAAATTTTTCCCATAAACCTTCAACCTTGTTACTTTTTGTTGTATAAAATATACTCTAAAAAATCTCTCAGCTTTGAAAAACATATATCATATACAAGAAAGGGTGATGGAGTTTGTAGAAGGCTATAAATTTCATCCCACATATTCAGAGTTTTTCACATACCTTCTAAAGTTTATTGCTTAAAAAGATTTCTGTGACAATGTTTTTATTACAGAGTCTGATTTGTACAAAGAAGAACCATGGGTTACTTATTGTTATGGGCACCATTGTGGAGGCGAAGACGATGGGGATACTAATAATTTTTGTTACTTTATTTCCCCGAGTCATAAAAATAATATAAGTAATAAGAGATTTTGTGGATTTGTGGGTAACGGTGTTGGGACTTGGAAATAAAGAGATTAGGGGAAATAGGTTAGGAGTAAATAGAGCAAGCCTTTGAATATGAGACTCAAGAATAGTCTTGATTATGATACTAACATGTGTTTTCCCTATGATGGAAAGTGGCTCATGAAGTAATACTTTTTTTTGGAATGTTATTCTTAAAAAGTTCCAAAACTGTAATTATAGAAATAATTGTATTTGTGCTATAAAACGTAAAATTCGTCTAATCCTTATCAATGTAGTAATGCAAGTACAACTGATTTGGATGAATAGATGTTTGATATAAAGGTGATTTCACTAGTAAATTTTGTTGACTCGCAGATAGATTAGTCAATCACTCCAATCAATATTGTTGAACAGTGTTGCAAATTCAAGAGTCTTCATCATATGATGAGAAGATCAATGCTCTATTTATAGAATATAATTCTGATCCTGAACTAATACAAATCAGGAATGATGGATATGGGATGATCAATCATCCTATCAATGTCGTTGAAAATCTAGCGATTGAAGCTGAGGTGCAAGGAAATAGTCTTTTGGAATTGAGAATAGAATATCAGAAAATAATCTGCCAGCACACCAGCAGCAAGTTTTATTGTTGATGTTAATGAGGACTGTAATGCATATTCGGAATCTGAGCCAATAATAAAAGCTTTGTTGGACTACTAACTGGTTATGGGGACTAATATTAGGAACAATTGGGAGCTAAACTCTTTCTACGATTCAAGAACCTATGATTCCATATTTTGCGTATGTGAAGTCAAATATAACTATGCCTGAAATATATGGTACTTTAGCTGAATATATTGACGCCAATGTACTGATGAATCCAGAGAATGATCAGATTTTTCTAAACAAGAAATAGTAGAATCTAATAAACATCACGTGCAGATCACTCAAGAGGTTCCAGGTGGTCAAATGGTCTGCTGGGACAAACTGCGCCTTTTTTGCAAATTAAGAATTTGTGAAGCTAGAAAATAACATGCCTAAAATGTTTTATATGGGTTACACATTGTTGGAGAAGAGTCAGACACAACATCAACTAAAATTAAAAGAAGAATGTATGAAAATTTGTGAAACAGAAAAATCCAACTATATTGATGACCTTAGAGAAGCCTTGTTAGAAGATGTGCCTCTGAATGATAGATTGGATGCAACTAGGGAGAGTAAGAGTACATTATTTCACTGGACTAACAATCTTGGCAGTCTAATTCACATTTACAAGATATGGTGCTCTGCAAAATTGGTACTACTTGGACAGTTTAGCTAATTCTGTAGAAAATACTAACTAGCTAGGATAAGTTATTGAAACAATATCCTGAGTTTTTGCGCTCTGCTTCTTACTCCTTTTGGATGATATTTCTTATAGTTTATATCAATTCTAGTTGTCCAACTTCCGTTTTCAATTTCATTTTGACAAAGAAACTATTGTTATTATAAGCTTGATTACTTGTTACAAAAGTTCATACAACCCCTCCCCCCTAAATGATCAATGGGCACAATCATTGGATACATGGGAAAAACCACTCTCTAATTTATAAATAAGACTAGATTTATATTAATTAGCCTCAAAGAATGATTATATATTAGTTCCTTGCAGACATTAACAAGACCACCTAATTGGTTATCTCTAGTTCAATTAAGAACATTATAATATGGCAAGTACTTCCCTATCAGTAGCTCGAACAATTAAATAAGGGTAAATGCCCCAAATTCCTGTTTAATTAGTATTTCTCAACTTCTATTTTCCTCTTTTGAACTCCAATATTTTAAGTCTTAAGTACAACTACTTATTTTAAAAACATTAAAAAACAAAAATACTAATATTTGAGTGATTTTCTAAGTCAACTATTAATGCCCTTTTGGATACAGAACATGAATATCATTACATACACAATTCTTATGTCTCAATTCTAGAAATGTTTGGATTGAATATATGAATCATTACTGATTTAAAAACAAATCTTATTATTATTACGGAAAAGGGTAAAAATTGCCCCTCAATTATATAAAATAGATCATTTATACCCTCCATTACATTTTTTGGATTAGAAATACCCTCGTTTTTATCCTAGGAGACCACAAATACCTCAAGAGTTAACACCCCATTTTTTAGTGAATTGGCATGCCACATGAGACTAATCCCTCCTCCTAAGCGTTGCCGACTAAGATTTACTAGAAACGAACTTGATCTTTATTGCCACAAAATATTAAAATATTGTTACTAAAGGTTATGAGTGACTTTTAGAGACAACTAATAGAAAAACCTATTTTTTCAATAAAAAAACATAATAATTAATTTTCGATTGCAACTTTATTTTCTAATATAAATAAATTGCAATATTAATATTAAAAACACTCAACATTATTACAAAAAATCATGAAAATTACTTCTCAATTCATATCTCCTACTATATGATTGGCACACATTTTATACATTTAAATATATCGTAAAAATAAAGCATACAATGTCTTCAAACTCCTACATAATCGATGTCATTTTTGTTTTCTTTAAAGTAATGAAGAAAAAAACACAAAATTAGAATTTAATGTTAAAAACTTTTAGTGATGATTTTTTGGGTTGTTGTGGCGACTATTGTCGCCGCTAAAGGTCTAGTTCTTTTGTAATGAGTCCTAGTTGGCGATGCTTAGGTTGAAGGATTAGTCCCACGTGGAGTGCCAAGTCAATAAAAATATGAGGTGTTAAATCTTGAGGGTATATGTGGTCTCTTAGGATAACAACAGGGGCATTTTTTTATCCCCAAAATATAACGAAGGGTATAGTGTCTCTTTCACACATTATCATGGGAATTTTGAACCCTTTATTCGTTCATTATTATCATACAATATCCTAAAACTAAGTCTTATATAGAGAAAGATTACCTTTGACTTTATCGATTTTCTAATCAAAATAGATCCAATGGAACTTGTATATTTCAACTAAAAGTAACATATATCAGTCATAAAAATATTGGTTCATCAACTATAATATTTCAATCAATCCTCTAGATTTAGTTTCCTTCTAAAACTATTAAGAACCAACTATTTAACTTTAGATTTCTAGATATTAAATAAGAAATGGATTTACATTTGTGAACACAACTAAATTCTTCGAACCAAACAAAATAAATTTGATGTCTTCAAAGGTATAAGTTCAAAAAAGAATGAAATGTTCAAAATGTGAAAACAACATATGATGATGCATGGATTTTTTTTTAATTAAACCAGTTGGATCAACAATGGTAAGGTTATTTGCAATTTAGGAATACCAATTAAAAGTTGAAACCCCTGGAGTGTTGATGCAGGTTCGTTTTATTGGTGAGATTCGATTTTCCACACTCTCCTTATCTTATGAATTTTTTGTGTGTGTTGGGGGGGGGGAGAAAAAACAAAATTACTCAATATGGAACCATAGTAGACAATTCTCCACTTAGAAATTACTAATCAGTACTGCTAGTCCGACTTTGGTCCTTGATATTTTAAAATTAGAGAGGTGTATTAGACCAATGGAGAAAAAGTGAAATGGAGAGGATCCTTATGTCACAGACTTAGAGTATTTGTTAAACCTCCGTGTGGACCTCAACGTACTCACTAATATTTCAAGATCTTTTAGTTCAGGAAGCCTTTAAGACTTAGATCTCTAAGAGAATGCTTGGTAAAGAATTAGAAAGAATGAAAGAGAGGACATTGTAGAAATCTTGTACATTGCTTTTGAGAATGCTTTACTAGTTGAGTAATGCCTTTGCAAACGAGGGGTCACCGCCATTTATACTACTATCTAAGGACTAAAATCCAAATTAAAAAAACTTTACAAGTCTCTAATATATTTACACATTAGTCTTTTCTAGAGAATTCTACATTGTCTTAGGATCTTCCCTAGACTCCTTGAGAATTCCAAAAGGTTCTAGATTCCTCCGCAAGTCTCTCCCCAATTTTCCCCTATCTGGACGCAGAATATGACTGGAAGTGTTGTGAGATGTCACACGCTCCCCAACCTGATGATGCAACGATCGCGGAACATCGCTGCCAAAACTCATGGACTTTGTGTTTGAACTTCCACAAGTCTTCATATTCAACCATGTGGCCTTCTCTAGAGTTTTTCTCTTCTAATACACAAGGATCATGGAACTGGCTTGTTGTCCTCGCTTTCGTTTGGCTTGGAAGTCTGTGCTAGCCTCAATCTCTCGGTATGAAAGATGATGCCTGTTATGTGTTCCCATTGCGATCGGTTCTGGATAGGATCCTTCTTGTCCTCATGGTATGACTTGAGGATGGTTGCATGAAACACCTGATATTAAAGTGTGAAGATAACTCTAACTTGTACGAGATCTTGACCATCTTGACAACAGTCTTGAACGGACCCTTATATTTTTGCTCTATGTTTTGATGAACGCCCCTTGGTGCTTTGAAATGTTTTGGGTTGAATTTCACCAAGACCGTGTTGCCTTTTTTTATAATCCATGGGACGAAGCTTGCGGTTGGAAAACTTCTTCTTCTTCTTGAATGCCTTGTGTAAGTAGGATATGGCAGTGGCAAGCTGATCCTTCTATCCTTTGGAAAGATGGTAGGCTACCAAATTCATTACTTCAAAAGCAGACAATAATGAATGTCGAATTTGATGCTTCTGTCCTCTCGCCAATTCAAACGGTGGTGCCTCGGTAGGCTCGTTACTTTGATAATTATATGAAAACTGCCTTATATCTAGGAGCCAAGCCTATCGTTTTGGTGTGCATTGACATAGTGCCTTAGGTAGAACACTAGAAGAGCATTGACGTGTTCTTTTTGGCCATCCTCTGAGGGTGGAAACTTGTGGAGAAGTGAAGTTTCGTGCTTGGTAGCACCCAATATTTTACCAAATAATTAAAGAACAATCGAGTAGCATCTTTTGTGGTGCAATCGGGTGTGGAAGTCATGAAGGTAGCATACTTCAAAAACTTGTCCACTACGACCATTATCGTTCCATACCCATCAGACATGGGTAGGGAGGTGATGAAATCAATGGTCATGCTCTCCCAAGGTCTTTCAGCCATAGGTAGTGGCTAGTATTCCTCCTAGTTTCCTATGATCCACCTTGTTTTATTGGCCACAAGGCAAGTTTGTTCGAAGCACTCGATATCGTCTCACATGAGTGACTTAAAATAGATAGCCTCGATAAGCTCGCTTGTTATTTGCTACCCTGGATGCCCACCCACAGTGTGTCGTGGCTATCCTTAATGATTCATCGCCGGATAGACCCGATTTTGGATACATAAACCCTTTGACCGGTAGTGAGAAAGAGACAGTCTTCCATCCAAAAGCATCTAATTTTTCCTTGGGCAGCAAACTCCATCATCTTCTTGGCTTCTTGATCATGTTGCATGCCGTCTTTGATTGCATCTTGAATGTCACAGTGTGTTGTAGTGACAACAGCAAGCTCGGCCTTCGTACTTAGTGCATAGGCGAAATTGTCTCCTCTTCTTGGCTTGTACTCCAAGACGTGTGTCACACCCGGAATCTGCACCCCGGATGAGACTGGCGTCGTTGACCTGTAAGAGGTCACATACAAGCCTCCTCTTAGCTTTCATCAGAATCATACAATTAAATTTGCGAAAGAATTAAACTTTTAATATAGTAAAGAAGTATTCTTAGACTTCATACTTAATATTTATAAAAACATATGATATTATAAAACTTTCTCACATATATAAAAACCATCTAAGAATTGCAAATCTGAACTTAGCCAATAATAGTTAATATGCCATATAGGTCTCATAACAAAAGATTCCAAAGAACATAATGGAAATATCGTTAACTACTAAAAATCTACTTAAGATAGAAAATGAAAGATAGCATCCCCGAACATGAGGACCTACCAAGACTCGGAGAAAGAGTTCCAAGCTTCTTCAAATCGACCTTCTTAAGCTTCAACGGCCGGAACCTTTAGTTGTAGTAATGTAAAGTAATAAGCTCACTAAGCAACATGTACTAAGTATGGGTATATGCACATAACACATAAGGACATGCATGAAAAAGAATCATTTATCATATCATTAGAAAACATGCTAAGCCATATGAAAATCTTCAATTAACATACCATATAACTTATACAAATTAAGGATTTTATTGACATCAAACATGAACATAATTAAAGACATATTATCATAGTCATGTAAACTATTTTTATCCAATCAATCACATAACTCAACATACAAAACACTTACCAATGATTTAATCCCCAACCACAAGTGCAATGGTCATACTAAGCCCCATAACCCCACACAACCAACTATATAAGGTAGGAGACCATAAGAAAAACTTTTCTTCATATAACTTGTAACATAATATGTCATCACTTCAGATAAGAGTATAACCAAACAACATATTCATTATAATAGCCAACATTTATGTAAGAGTAACATCATATATTATAAACATGTATCTTTCATGTCATCATATTAATTAGGAACAATCTCATTTGACTTCCCTTAGAGTTAACTTGTGCAATGCCTAGGTAGCCTCCCATACCACTATCTTTACTAAGCAAACTACTTAAGTCACCCTAGTCGACGTTCACTTACTTGTGTTTCGTTTTAGGTTAGGTAACATACGCCTAACTAACATAGACCATATGAGCTAAACATGGAATCCGGTATCTTTTCCACACCGAAAAGAGGTGGTCTACTTCCCAAAGTAGAACTTAACATGATATAGCTTTCTAGGTGGATATACTAGCTCGTATCCTATGATGTCAACATAGTTAAAGAACTAGGAGATGTATTATACACTGATAGTTCCACATTACATGCTAGCCTAAATCTCATGAGAATCATTATGAACCTACCTTCTCCTAGGGAAGGGACACTTCCATATCTAGTTCATCGGTGCTTAACTTAAGTCCCTTTCCTTGAAATAAAC
Source organism: Solanum habrochaites (assembly GCA_027704765.1). Taxonomy (NCBI): domain Eukaryota; kingdom Viridiplantae; phylum Streptophyta; class Magnoliopsida; order Solanales; family Solanaceae; genus Solanum; species Solanum habrochaites. The sequence continues at coordinate 28,679,417 of JAKWJA010002499.1, read as the reverse complement.
TTTAATTAGTTTTTCATAATAAACTTATCGTAGGACATATGAGATTATCTCCTTGTATAACATGAGCATGATCTATTTTAGATTAGATGAGAATTGTCCTTTCATCGTAACCTTTCTTTTGTGAGATTAACATAAGATAATCACCTTATATAGAGCATAAAAGGGATATCATAAAATTCCATATTCGTGTTCTTATTATGATCTCACTATTTACATATTCATAGCCACCATATTCACACAGAAACATCATACATACTAGTTCATAACATAGCATCACAACTCTCGTCCCCTAACATAACCTCTTACATAATTACATTTTCGAAGACTTCCTTTTTCCAAGAACCTTTCCGTCATGCGATATTTATAATAATAAACTTAGTGACTAAATCAATTACATTCAGAACACACTCTAAAATCATGTACAAGACATACATATCTTAGGAGAGGGTCGAACTTGTCTCAAGTTTTTGTTCAAACCTTAAATTCGAAAACCGTGAACGTTTACCACGTTATCAAACACTACAAACAACCATTCAAAAACATCGCTGGAAGTAAAGATATGTATACATGACTTCAAAATTCTCAATCAATTACTCAACATTCATGCAAAATTAAGATAAAAATATTAATTTTTCATTAAAAATCATAATCCTAGTGTTAGAGAAAATTTACTTCCGAACAAATTAAAACCCTAGTATTTGAAGTTCTTTAAAACCTATATTGAAAATACCTCTTGGGGAAAGGAATCCCAAGAGTGAAAAAATTATAGCTTATAGATGAAGAATCCACTAAAAGCTTATTGGAAACTTCGAAACCATCGTCTTCTTCCTAAAACTTTTCTTGTTCTTCAATGGAGTTTGGAGAAAGAGAGTGTTTCTTAAGAGAGAATGAAATTTCGGTTTGATCGGATTTGGGAATTAAATGTGGGTATGAAAACTCCACTTAATATCAATATAATATGTACCATGAATTATACCCTAAGACCTCCACTTAATTACGTAAAGCGCACCTTGCTAGATTGACTACAACGAGGAGAACATTTGCACTTAGGGTCTCGGGTTTTGACTAGGATTTAAATTAAATAATTGAGTTTCTAATTTTTAATGAAAATTATATAGGGTAATTACTAAAGTACCCCTAATCTTTATTTAATACACCAAACAACCCCTTTTTGACCCTCCTAGGTTATGTACTAGATGTTTCTTTCGTTAGTACTTGGCTAATATCACCCACCATCACCCCGTTAGGTCTTAGGTTTTCGGTGCACTTGTTAGTTTTATTTTTGTTTGTCCTAGGTTTTTATCTACTTAGGTACGTTAGTTAGGGCTAGAATGGTTTAGAACTTGAACCATGTGTCTTGACACCGTGACGCCTGCCTCCTAACCAAACACTACCTAAATCGGTTTGGGCTTGTCTTTTGGTCTCTGTCTTGGGCCGGCCACACAGTCTGCACATGTTTTGCCCGCCTTGTTCGTTTTCCCCCAAGGATAATCACGATCTCTTAGGCCACTTCTAATCTACATGATCATTTTAAATGGGAATGTTGCTATTGTACCTAGCGTTCACTTGATGCCTTGTACCTATGTGTTTGCTTATTGATTATGAATTTTAGCCTGGTTCTCTTTGCATGTACACCTGCCTAAACAATCTGGATTGGGGCATTTGGAACATCAAGGTGTGATTCTATGTTTACTTATTTCATAGAAATTGGCTAACACTTAAGTGTGATAATTTCTAACATGATGCCAAATATTACTATAAGAACATGGACCATGGATGCTTTGTACCTTCATCATCATTCTTAAACCTAATAGGGCTCTTCACTAGCAGCATATTTTCTTCTGGAACATCATTTTAGACATAGTAAATCGTTACTCTATCTAAGTCATGGAATAACAGAGGTGGTTACAATAATCCTTTCCCTTATGAACATTCAATCATTCCCTGAATGACACTAAGAACTTTTGTAGGGTCATGAAAAGACTCAATACTAGCTGCGTGAACAACACATAAAATAATTACTCTTTATCACTCAATTCTGATGCAACAAACAGAATCATATAAAGATCTACATATTCATAACACATAGTTAGGAATTTCCCTTCTCAACCTTATCATAACCTCAAAATGCATCAAAGAGGACCATGTCTATTAATCAATCGTCTCAAGACAACAAAAAAAATATTAAGAAAACATATGCAGAAAGTTTACATAAGTGAAAGAATTGATTAGAAAACATATTCATAAAACTCTAGTTGTACTATCTTTTAAAAAAGATGAACCTTTTTAGTCACAAGTTAATTGTTAGTGTTCCAGTCTTGGTTAATTGGCAATAATTTTCTTGTATAAGCCATCTTTGTGGCTATGCCCATTTTTTTTTTTTTATTTGCATGATATAGAGTTCTATGGGAATAGCGTTCATACTCCAATATGTCCCATAAACCATTAGTGTTAAAACTTTATTCGTAAAAACACTAAATGAATTTGATTCGCATGCTTTGGCTTCACTTGGTTTAACTTTGAACTCTACATTCTCTTTCTTTCTTGCTTAGTTTTACTGAAATATTAAGCATTATACATACTACTAAAGTCAGAAATAGGGAGAACTAGGGAGATTAACATTCGACAATTCCATTGGGAACAACCCTAGTTTTAGTTTTCTTATACGTTTGAAAAGCCTCCTTTATCCTCACCACATTGTATATACAAACTTTGGCTATCATCTTACAAGCCTTTAAACATGAAATAATTTGACCCCTTGTTATATAATTTCCCCCTTTCCATTTTAACATATGTTCAATCAAAACATCAGGAACTACATCATACTTCATAGCTACCAAAAGTGTAATGAAAGATAGAGTAGCACCTAGTTCAAGCAAAGCATAAACATATACAGAGAAAACTTGTAACATACCCGTCACAACGCCGGGATAGCTTTCTTGTTCACTCCTAGCCTTAAGTGCATAGAAACGGTTCTTTTTGGAGCTTTAGAATAAGGACCGCTTGGTTGAGAATGAATATTACACTTACCTTGAATTCTCACATTAAGACAATATCTAACCATATGGACACCTTTTCCACAACCATAGAAACTATTAATTCCTAAAAGGCACTCGCCTTCATGCTTCTTACCGCACTTACCACAAGTTGGTCTCTCTTTTTGTGGATAAACATTCCTCCCCTATTGAGGTTTTTTGTGGATCTAACCTCTAATATTGTCCTATTTTAGAGAATTAGAAGAACTTTTTTGAAAACCTTTTTTTCAACTTAGCTTGTCTTTGAACATCAAGCCTACTCTTAGAAGAACATTCGAACGAATTGGTGTTCTCTTGCTTCCTATTCCTTTTCCTTAGATGCTTTCCTTCCTCAACTTGTTGAACATGAAAATTACCTCGAGAGAGCCATATTTGTCTGAAGCCTGGTTGCACGACATTGTTCTTCAAGTTCTTCAGACACCCTGTCCAAGATAAACTATTTCAATCCCCAAAAATTAGAAACCAAGAAACCAACTTGGACAGCTTTAATAAAGTTCAGGATTATTCCTTAACACTTCCATACCTCCCTTTTTTTGTTGGAAAATTTGAACTTAATGAAGCTCATCTACCTTATTCGTTCTCTTTGGTACCTTGGAAAGAATCTGCCAATAAAGAAATTATATGATAAAAGACACATAGTGTCAAAGCTCTAAAGGCACGACATAGGAGTATCAAGAAAAGAGAAAGTTTCCTAATCATCTCATAGCCTCTCATCCATAATTGTGGCGCGCTTCACAATTATGAACTAGACACTAGGTAATGTGGTTTAGTGAGACATTGACCCTAAGGATATTTAACCTTATGCTCTGATACCATGTTTGTCACACCCGAAATCTGCACCCCGGATGAGACCAGCGTCGTTAACCTCTCAGAGGTCACAGAAAAGCCTCTTCTTAGCTTTCATCACACTCATACAATTAAATTTGTGGAAAAATTAAAATTTTTAATATACTAATGAAGTATACTTAGACTTTATACTTGAGATTTATAGAAACATACGATATTCTAAAATTGTCTCATATATATAGAAACCATCTAAGATTTGCAAATATGAATTTAGCCACTAATAGTTAATATGCTATATAGGTCTGATTACAAAAGAATCTAAACAACATAATGGAAATAGCGTATTGTTAAACCTAATAAAAATCTACGTAAGCTAGAATATGAAAAGATAGCATCCGAACTAGCACCTACCTAGACTTAGAGAAATATTCCAAGCTTCTTCAAACTTTACCTCTTTAAGCTTAAATGGCGCGTGAACCTACCGTACTGTAAAGTAATGGGTGTTGTAATGCCACATGTATTAAAAACATAAGAACATTTCATGCATGATATCATTTATCATATCTTTAGGAAAACAGCTTAAGCCATATAAAATCTTCAATGCACATACCATATCATTATACAAATTAAGTATTTCATTGACATCAACATGAACATAATTACCGATATATTATCATAGTCCTGTTAACTTTTTCATATATTCAATGAATGAACTAGTCAACGTCCAAAACTTTACCAATGATCCAATCCCCAACCTACAATGTACAATGGTTAGTTAAGCCCATAAACCCCCCAGCAACCTAGTAGTCTAACATGAGATCATAAGGTAAAACTTGCTTCATATAACTTGTAACATAATTATCAATCACTTCATATAGCAATTTACCTAAACAACATATTCATCATATTAGGCACATTCTGTAAGAGTACATCATATATTATAAACATGTAACTCTTTCATATCATCAGATAATTAAGAACAAGTTCTAGACTTCCCTTAGAGTCAACTTGTCACTGTGTAGGTACGCCCCCCTAACACTACCTATCACTAAGCACATCTTCTCAAGCCACCGTAGTCCCGTTCACTTACTCTTATTTTCGTTTTTACATGAGGAACATACGCCTACCCGCCTAGAACATGTGAGCTAATCATTGAATCTGGTGTCTTCTTCTCCATACCGAAGAGGGGTCTAACCGGCCAAAGTATAACTTAACATGAAAAAGCATCTAGGTGGACCCTTCTAGTATCCTATGGTGGTACCTAATAATGACTAGAGATATATAAGACGCCACATTCAGCATTACATGGAAGCCTCAAATCTCATGGGAATGCATTGTGAACCGAATTTCCCCTACGAAAAGGGACACTTCCCTATATCTAGTTCATCCTGCTTAGTCTTAAGTCCCTTCCTGAAATGACCTATTTAGTTAGTTTTTTTCGTAATAAACTTATCATAGGTCATAGATAATTATCTACTTGTATAACATATCATGATCCCTTTTCGATTAGATGAACTTATCCTATCATCGTACCTCTCTTTTGTGAGATACAGAACATAATCACGGTGTGTTAAAGCATACAAGTAATATCATAAACTTGCATATTCCATGTTCTTATCATGATGGTCGACAATTTACATATTCCTTTCACAGAGTCACATAGCAACATCATACATACTTTTCATAACATAATATCACAAATTATAGGATAACATAAACATCTTAGAGTAATTACAAATTTAGAAGACAACTCTTTTTTCCAAGAACCTTATTCATCATGCGATATTCACAGTAATACTTAGTGAATTATTCAATGACATAATCAAGACAAACTCATAAAATCATGTAAAAGATCAATACATAACTTAAGAGAGGGTAAAGGGGTCATAAAAGGGTTTAGCCAAACCTTAAATTCTAACCTTAATATATTTCACATTATTAAACACTACAAAAAACCCATTCAAAACCATCACATTGAAAAAGATCATATATCACACGACATTAAAAGATTATCAATCAATTACTCAAAAATTCATGTGAAATTAGATATACAAAATGTTTACTTTTCAATAAAAAATCATAAATCCAGGGTTAGGAAGAAAATAAGTTTTAAAGAATAAAAACCCTAGTATTTGAAGTTCTTGAAAACTTATATTGAAAGGATCTTGAGGGAAGGAATACCAAGAGTGAAAAACCCATACCTTATAGATGAATTATCCATCAAAATCTGATTGGAAACTTCGAAACCTTCGTCTTCTTCCTTAATTATTTCTTGTTCTTCAATCGAGTTTGAAAAAAGAGAGCGTTTCTTAAAAGAGAATGAAATTTCGTTTGATTCTGATTTGGTACATTTAAAATTTGTATAAAACTTACATAATATCAATAAATTGACGTCCCAAGAACTACCCTTAAAACCCTCAACTTAAATTACCTAAAATGCCCCTCCTAGATTAACTACAACTAAGAGAACATTTGACTTAGGGTCTCGAGTTTTAACTAGGATTTAAATTAATAAATTAAGTTTATAATTTAGTTAATTAAGTAATCTAGGGTAATTAATAAAGTACCACTAAGTATTTAAGGCCATAACCAACCCCTTTGGACAATCCTATGTTAGGTACTAGGATATTTCTTTAGTTAGTTACTTGGCTAGTGTCACCCAGTTAGGTCTTAGGTTGTCGTGTGCACTTGTTAATTTATTTTGTTTGTACTAGGTGAATTATATAGTTAGGTAAGTTATTTAGGGACTAAGAATGTTTAGGAATCTTGGCCCCATGTGGCTTGGACCACAGTGTGCGCCAGCCCTTAACCGCGCTAACCGAATTGATTGGGCTTGTGTTCTTGTCTCTCGGCCGGCAGCACATGTGCTTGGACATGTGTTGATTCACCCTTCTTGTTGTGCCAAGTATCTTCACTATGTCCTTGGTTACTTCCTAATCTACATGATCATTTAAAATTGTTATGTGTTATGGTATCTAAGCTTGACACTTGGATGCTTCTTACCTAATGTATTTGTTGATTGATTACAAATTTTAGCATAGGGTCTTCATTGCAGGTATACTTCATAAACAAGCTTGTATTGAGGTATTTCCACATCAAGGCGTATTCTAAGTTTTGTTAATTCATAGAAATCGGCTAACGCCCTCAAGCCAATATTTTCTAACATGCCCAATATTTCTAAATGTTGGACAATGGGATGGCTATGTACCATAATACATATTCTTAAAACCTAATAAGCTCTTCACTGGACAAGTATATTTTTTGGGAACATCATTTTAAGAATTATTAAATATATTAATCTCTAGTCTAAGTCATGGAATTTCTGGAGTGTTGCAATGTGGTCAAACTCTGTCAGAAAGTCATTCCACCTAGCTTGTTTTAGAGTGATATTTTTCTAAGATTGGAAGTAAGTAGTTGCCACATTGTATGTATTTACTTCGAACTTGAGGCTTAAATAGTAGTGTATCAATGTGCAATCGTCATCATCTTTTTCTCATGCACTGTGTAACGTCATTTGGTCTTATTTAGCTTGCGGCTTTCAAATGTTATCGGGTGTCTATCATGCATTAAGACTCCCCCAATGGCAAATTCTGATGCATCTGTATGTACTTCGAAGGTCTTGGAGAATATGAGTAGCGTCAAGACCGTCTCTTATGTAACTTCATCCTTGAGACCTTCGAACGCTCTTTGGTAATCCTCGTTCCAAACCCATGATTTATTATTCTATAAGAACACTGTTAGAGGAGTAGCCACTGATGAAACTACGATAATAGTTTTAAAGTCCAAGGAATGATCATACCTTCGTCACCTTTGAGGGCGCCTCCCACTCGTGGATTTCCCGGATCTTCGCCTTGTGTATCTCGAGTTTGCTTGGCTTATGATATGTTCTAAGAAGTGTACCTCGTGCTGGGCAAGATCACACTTCTACCGCTTGACATAGAGTTTGTTCTCTCCTAAGACTTGGAAGACTCTTCTCAAGTGCTACACGTTCTCCTCAAAAGTGTTGTTATAGAAGATTATGTCATGAAAGCACACCACCATTAACTGGTGAAATATAGACGAAATATCTTGTTTATGCAGTGTGAAGAAGGTAGTGGATGCGTCGGTCAAGCCGAAGGGCATTACCATCAACTGGTACGCTACGTATCTCGTCACACACATCGCTTTTGGCTCATCCCCTTCTACAATGCGCATTTGCTAGTAGACTTTCCGGAGATCCATCTTGGTAAAGTACTTGGCGTACCTAAGTCTATAAAATAAATCTATGTATGAGAGGTATAGGATATTCATCATCAATTGTGACTTATTGAGTGCTCGATAATCGATGCATAAATGCAACAATCCATCTGTTTTCTTCTGGAATAGTATCGCACAACATAACGTGACTTGGATGGAGGGATGTGAACGCCCTCAACGATATCTTTCAACTACATCTGTAGCCCCTCTAATTAAGGCGGATCCATGCGATAAGATGCATGTGCGGGTGGCTCGGTTCCCACCTCAAGCTATATGTTATGATCTACCTCGCTCCTAGGAGGTAGAGCCTTCACCAGCTCGTTCGGAATCACGTCCTTATTCTCTTCAAGTACTTTCTCCATGATCGGTGGCAAAGACTCCTTAGTACCATTGTCTTCTCCCAAACATTCAATGGTAGCCAGGAATGTTGTCTCTCCTTTCCCCACACCCTTCATGATTTGCATGGCCGATAAGTGGTTGTGTATTTCTTTGGTACCTTGACTAGAGGTGCCATGCATGACCCTTCACGCTTTATCACCATGAGTTGTTAGAGTTAGGGGTCGATCATCGTGTCACATCACTAGAAGAACTCCTGTCCACGAATTATATCAAATATATCTAAAGGAGAGATGATGAAGTTTGTCTTACCTTTCCACTTCCCCAATGTGATGCTGAATCCTTACGCGACCCCATATACGAGAGTCGGTGGGGAATTAACCTTCTTGACGCGGGTGTTGCTTGCCACTTAGTTCAGCATTAACCTTTTTTCTACCGCCTTCGTCATAATATTTTCTTCTGAAGTAAAGCCTACCATGGCATGAGCTGTCGTCCATTAAGGGATATGTCGACATACTGCGTGATGAATACTCCTAGCTTCTTTGAATCGTTGTCAATCGCACCGCATAATTCCACCATTCCAAACTATGTCGTGCTCGCGTCCTGACCTTACTCTTGTGTGTCCTTCTCATTTCGTTCGCGTAGGATGACACCAATGTTCTTCATATCGAGGCACCTGGGACAGCTGTGCGGTCCACCACATATGTAGCAGCCATCACCCTTGTTGGTCTGTGTCCATTTCTCCGTGTAGCTCTGGCGCATGAACCGCTTGCGGTCAGGCTTATGGGGGTTGTGTTTCTTGTTGTGTGTGTGCTGATCCTAGCCTCAGCCACGATCTCCCCCACCTTTAGGATGACTTCTCCTTGTATACTTTACCTTTGCCTGCCGTGTGTATCATTCTTAATGTCGATCAAAGATTCACGTTGTCTAATGTTCTCATCTATGGTCTTGACCTACTACAACTCCAACTCCATCTTGGACGAATTCTACATCCCGTCAATGATGTGGAACAACATGTCCTGGTTTGTGAGGTTGGGTATTTGAAGTGTTAGAGTTCTGAAATCCTTCATATATGCCTGAATGCTTCCCGTTGCTATTCTATTCCCGTAAAAACATTACGTCTAACCTCATTACATGACCGTTGTTAGAGAAGAATGCTTCTGATCCCACGAAATGATTCGACGGTTGATGGTGCACGTCCCCTTCTCGATATCGACTTCTTTTCTTCTCTACCATAGCATTGCCATCTTTGACATATACAACATGATAGTTTTGAAATTATTTTAATAACTATTCACCAAAGCTAGTAGTAAGATTTATAAGACGTGGATAAATGAACCTATAAATTAAAGATGAGAAAACTGCACTAAAAGAACAAAAATAATAAACTGAAACATCAAACTCCGTTATTACTAAAAAATAATTTATTTTGTAACATCATGTTTTTATAAAAAGTATGTGTTTCATAAATTAAGGTTGTTCGTAAAAAAATGTTGATGAGTCCTTTTTCTAACTTAATTTATTAATGTGGTTCATTTATATATATATACTAGTTAAATAAAAATAGTAAGTTTTTACAATTTTTGAAAGAAAAACTAAAATCGTAAGTTTCAGAATATTGCTTTATTGTAAAAAGATTGTTAGTAAAAAAATAACCGTAGGTTTATAAATATTGTTATATTGTTTGATATGGTATGTTACAAAATATTTGTTTTCCGAAGTGAATACCAATTGAGTTTTCGGTTATCTAATTGTACTTTTTAAAAATTGGCTAAAAAAGTATAGTATTTGATTATTAGCTAATGATTCATTTATACTGATAATTATATTAACTACACACCTGATGGATTACAATTAGTATTTCTCAACTTAAATTTTCATCTTTTGAACTCCAATATTTGAAGTCTTACGGTCAACTACTTATTTTAGAAACATTAAAGAACAAAAATACTAATAGTTGAGTAATTTTTTAAGTCAACTATTTACGCCCTTTTGGATAAAAAACAAGAATATCGTTACATAACACAATAATTATGTTTCAATACTAGACAGGTTTGGATTGAATAATTAATCATTTTTTATTTAAACTCAAAAATTATTATTATCAAATCCAATATAATTAAAAAATAAGTGTATGTAGAGAGAACTTACCTATGCTTTATAGGTATTCTTTTATAAAGCAATACTTTAATGGAACTTCTCTATATCAACTATAAGTAAGATATATCATTAATGACAATATTGGTTCATCAACTACAATATTTCAATCAATTCTCTAAATATATTATAGAAGGATTTAGTTCCCTCTAAAACTATCCAGAACCAACTAGTGAACTTTAGTTTTCTAAATATTAAAGAAAAAGTTGATTTACATTTGTGAACATACCAAATTCTTCAAACGACAGAAAGAAAATTTGCCGTCTACAAAGGTATAAGTTCAAAAAGGGATGAAATGTTCAAAATGTGAAAAAAACTCATGATGATGTATAGGATTTGAATTTTTAAAAAATTAAACTAATAGGATTAGTAGTTGTTAGGGTTTTTGCAATTTGGGAATTTCAATTTAAAGTTGAAGCCTTAGGAGAGTCGATGCAGACTCGTGTTATTAGTGAGGTTTGATTTTCCATAATATCCTTCTTTTACCCTAATTTTGTGTGTCGGTGTGGGTGTGGATGTGTGGGGGGGGGGGGGAGAGAAACTCAATTACTCTATTTGGAACCACATTAGACGATTCTCCACTTGGAAATTACTAATCCATACTCTTAGTATGACTTTGGTCCTTGATATTTAAGAGAAGCAAGGTATATTAGACCAACTGGAGAAAAAGTGTAACGGAGAGGAGCCTTAAGTGAAAATTAAAATAACAGTACAAGTCCTTAAGATATTTATACATTGGTCCCTCTCTAGAGAATTCTACATTGTATGATAACCTTCCTTAGACTTCTTCAGAATTCCAAAAGGTTCCAGAGTCCTCCGCAAGTCTCTCCACAACTCTAGAAAGTTCTACCCCTATTTGATGCATAATCTGACTAAAAATGTTGTGGGACGCCACATGCTCCCCCACCAGATAATGCCATGATCGCGGCGCATTGCTGAAAAAACTCATGGAATTTGTCATTAAATTACCACAACTCTTCATATTTCTCCCATGTGGCCTCCTCTAGATTTTTTCCCTTCCATTGAACAAGAAACATGGACCTGTCTTGTTGTCCTCACTTTTTTATTACTTGGTAGTCTATGATAGTGTTAATCGTTCGGTCATGCGATGTAGTGATTGTTATGGGTTCCCGTTGCAATCGATTCTGGCTGTGATCCTCCTTGTCCTCATGGTACGACTTTAGGATGATTACATGAAACACTGGATGGATCTTGAAGTGTGAAGGTAACTCTAATTTGTATGAGATAATTCCCACCTCGGAATTGATCTTGAACGAATGCTCATATTTCTGCACTTAGTTTTTATAAATTCCCCTTAGTGCTTTGAACTGTCTTGGGTTGAATTTCACCAAGACCATGTCGTCTTCTTTATAATTGTGGACCGATACTTCCGGTTGGCGAACTTCTTTTTATTCATGGGTGTCTTGTCCATGTAGGATTTGGCAGTGTCAAGCTGCTCCTCCCATACATTGTTAACATGGTAGGCGCCCAAAATCATTCCTTCAAAAGAAGACGGTAATGAATCCGGAATATGTGGCTGCTGCCTGTCACCAATTCAAAGGGTGTGCGCCTGGTAGACTTAATCATTTGCAAATTATATAAAAGCTGCGCAATATCTAAGAGTATGGCCCAATCCTTTTTGTACGGACTGAGATAGTTCCTTAGTTAGAACTCTATAAGGGCCTTGATATGTTCTATTTGGACGTCGGTATACGAGAGGAAACTTGTGGAGAAATTAATTTCCATGAAAAATATTTCAAAAAATGCTCTCTAAAATTTCTAGTAAAGCGGAATTCCCGATCGTTGATAATATGCCTTGGCAGCTCCCAATATTTAACAACGTTCTTAAAGAACAATTGAACAACCTTTTATGCGTTGCAACCGGCATTGCAAGCATGAAGGTATGATACTTCAATAAACTATTAACTATGACCATTATCGTCCCATACCCATCCGACATGGGTAGGGAGGTCATGAAGTCCATGGTTGCGCTCTCCAGAGGTTGTTAAGACACATGTAATTACTCTTGTAGTTCTGCTGGTTTCTTTTCTCCACTATTTCTTGTTGTCACAGAAGGTAAGTATACACATATCACTCAATCTTATCTTGCATGTGCAGCCAAAAATAGAGGGCCTCAATTGGTCCCTTCTTCTTCGTTGCCCCAGATTCTCGTCCCACGGTGTGTCGTTGCTTTCTTTAATGATTCGCCTCCTCATAGACTCGAACATAAGCACATAAAACCTTCGATCGATAGTGACAAAGAGACAATCTTCTACCCAAAAGCATCTGGTTTAGCCTTGGGCAGATAAATTCATCAGCTTCTTGTCCTCTGGATCATGTTGCATGCAGTCTTTGATTGCATCTTGAGTGTCACAATGTGTTGTAGTGATGTCAGCAAGCTTGGTATTCCTACTTAGTGATCGGTGACAACGTTGCCTCTTAATGGCTTCTACACTAAAATGTAGTCAAACTCTTCCAGAAAGTCTTGCCACCTAGGTTGCTTCAGAATGATCCCTTTCTTATTACTGGAAGTAGCTAGTGGCCACATTTTCTGTCTTTACTACAAGCTTGAAGCCTAGTAAGTAATGTCTACATGTGTGTAAGAAATGTACAATGGTTGTCATCTCTTTCACCTACATCATGTAGCATCATTCGGTCTCAATTAGCTTGGGACTCTCGAATGTTATCTGGTGTATATCTTTCACATAGATTCCCTAATGGAAAAGTCTGTTGCATACGTATGTACTTTGAAGTTCTTAAAGAAGTTTGGCACGTCATGACCGGCTCTTCCTTAACTCTGGTTTTGAGACCTTCTAACGCTCTTTGGCATCCTCGTTCTAAACCCATGGCTTATTGTTCTTTAACAACTCGTCCAACGGAGTGTCTTTAACTGAGTAGCTACTTAGAACTTGCGATTGTAGTTGCATGTCCAAGGAAACATCGTAGCTTGGTTTCCTTAATGATATCCTCCCACTCTTGGATCGTCCAGAACTTCTCCTCGTCCATTTGGAGTAAGCCTTGGCTGATGATATGTCTTATGAAGTGTACCTCGTGCTAGGTGAACTTGCACTTCTCTTGCTTGACATAGAGCTGGTTCTCCCGTAAGACTTTGATGACTCTATTAAGGTGCTCCACGTGCTCCTTCAAGGTGTTGCTAGAGATGACTATGTCATAAAAGTACACCACCATTAATTGGTTAAAATAGGGAAAAAATATCTCGTTCATTAGCGTGAAATATGTAGCGAGTGCATTGGTCACGCGAAGGGTATTACCAACCGCTCGTAAGCTCCATATCTCATCACACACGTCGTCTTTTGCTCATCCTCTTCTGCAATTAGCACTTGGTAGTAGCCTTTTCAAATATCTATCTTCGTAAAATACTTGGCCTGCCTAAGTCTATCAAACGAATCTGTGAAGAATGGGATAGGGTATTTATTATGAATTTTACATTATTGAGTGTCTGATAGTTAATGCATAAGCGCAACTACCCATCTATTTTCATCTGGGATAACACTGGCACACCAAAAGGTTCCTTGGATGGACAGATGTGACCTCTCGCGGGCGCTTCGTTAAACTATTTCCTAGAACGTCTAATGGTATGACCCATCAAGAAGTGCATTTGCGTGTCGCTACGGCCCACTTTTTTAGCTCTATCTTGTGATCTACCTGTCTCCTAGGAGGTAGAGTCTTCTACAGCTTGTCCGCCATCTTGTCCTTGTTCTCTTCATGGACTTTCTTTATGATCGGTGGCAAGGACTCTATACTACCATTAACTTCTCCAGAACATACAATGGTAGCCTTGTATGTCGGCTCTCCTTTCTTGAGGCCCTTCACGATCTTCATGTTTCGATAGTTGGGTGTGTCCTTCTTTTGTACTGTCAGTAGAGGTGCCATGCATGAACCTTCCCACTCCATCACCATGATTTGTGTAGGGTAGGAGTCAATCATCGTATGGCATCGATAGAAGAACTCCTGTCTAAGAATGATATCAAAAATATCTAATGGAGCGATGGTGAAGTTTGTCTTACCTTGACACTTCCCCAATGTGATGCTCACTCCTTTAGCGACCCCGCATATGGGAGCCGATGGGGCATTAACCTGTTGAAATAGGTGTTGCTTGACACGTCGTTCAGCCCAAACCTCTCTGTCGCTGTTTTGGTAATGATGTTTGCTTCGACCCTGAAGTCTACAATGGCATGATCTTTTGTCTATTAATGGACATGTCTACATACTGCGTGCTAGTGTCTCTTGGTTTCTTAGTATGCTTACCAATTGAACCGCATAATCCCACCATGCCGAACTAGGTCGTGCCCGTGTCCTATCCTTGCTCTTGTTCCTTCTCCTTTAGTTCCCGTAGGATTACACCAAGGTTCTTTTTCTCAGGGCACCTGGCATAGACATGCGGTCCACCGCATATGTAGCAGCCATCACTTTATTTGGTCTGGGCCCATTTCTCTGTGTAGTTCTAGCGCATGAACTGCTTGTTGTTTGGATTATGGGGGTCGTGCTGGTTTGTGTGTGCCTGGTGCTCCTTGCCTTATCTATGATCTCCCGTACTTTATCTTGAGCGTTCCTTGTGTCCTCAATTTTTCCTTGTTGTTCCTATCATGCTTAAAGTCGGTCAATGATTGTCTTGTGCAATATCCTCATCTGTTGTCTTTACAAATTATTGCTCCAAGACTGTCTTGGTCCGATTCTGCAGCCCGTTCTTGAAGTGAAACAACATGTCCTTGTCTGTTAGGCTTGAAATTTGAAGTGTTAGAGTTGTGTACTCCTTCACGTATGCCCGAATGCTTCGTGTTTGCTTCAATTGTCAGAATTTGCACTAAACCTCGTACATGACGATGTTATGGAAGAAAGCTTTCTTGAATTCCTCATTGAATTTTTCCCACGTATTGATGGTGGACGCCCCCTTACCAATCTCGCCTTCTTTGCGCCTCCACCATAGCATGAACATCTATTACATATACAACACGACAATGTTGATCATATTTTCATCACTACTCACCAAGTAGTAGTATGATATATAAATAGTGGATATCTGAACCTACAAATTAATGTTGAGATAACAACATTAAAAAGACTAAAATAATATACTAAATAAACCAATTCCATTATTATTAAAAAATAATATATTTCGTAAAATCAAGTTTTTATTAAGAGTGTATGTTACATACATTAAGTTTGTTCGTAAAAATTTGTTGACGAGTCTTTTTTCTAACTAAATTTATTTACGGGGTTCATGTGTACATATATAGTAGTGAAATAAAAATAGTAACTTTTTACAATTTTTTAGAAAAAAACTATAATTGTATGTTTCAAAACATTGCTTGTTGTAAAAAAAATTGATAGTTAAAGAAAAATAAAAAAAATAACAAAAAAGATCCTTAAGTTCTCTAAAAATCTATAGGTGGGATATGGTAAGTTCCAAATATAGGTTTTCCGTTTTCCGGAACTGAAATACCAATTGGATTTTCGGTTATCTAATTGTACTTTTATTAAATTAGATAAAATAGTAGAGTATTTGATAATTAGCTAATGATTTGTTTAAAATGATAATTATATTAACTACACACCTGATGGAGTAAAGCCGGGTAAGTTTCTAAATATTTATTTCCCCATTATTTTCCAAGTTGGGTTTCCTATCAAGCCAAGAATTGACCAACTATGAATATAATTTATTTTTACAATTGTTCCCATAAACCTTCAACCTCATTACTTTTTGTTTTATAAATATACTCTCAAAAGTCTTCTAGCTTTGAAAAATATGTATCTTATACAATAAAGAGAGATGAAGTTTGAAGAAGGCTATTCTATTTCATCCCACATATTCAATGTTATTCTCATACCTTCTCTAAGGTTTATGGCTGAAAAAGATTTGTGTGACAATGGTTTTAATACGGAGTGTGATGTATACAAAGAATCATTGGTAACTTATGTCTATGGGGGCCATTGTGGAGGAGAAGATGATGGGAGTAGATAGTAATGGGTTACTTTATTCCTGAGGGATACGAAAAATAGACGCCAAAGAGATTGGCAGATTGGTGGAAACACGTGTTTGGACTTGGAAACAACGAGATAAGGGGAAATGGATTAGGAGTAAAAAGAGAATTCCTTTCAATATGGGACTCAAGAAGAGTCTCGATTATGATACTAACATGTGTTGTCCCCATGATGGAATGTTCCTCATGAAGGAATATGAATTTTTCGAAGCTTTTCTTAAATAGTTCAAAAAGTGTAATTACCGAGATTATTGTATTTGTGCTATAAAACGAAAAAAATTCTTTTAATACTTCTCTAGGTAGTTATGGAAGTACAACTAATGTTGATAAAAAGAAATTTGATATTGAGGTGATTTAAGGTGAGCCGTGGATGGATCAAGCAATCATTCCGATCCATATTGTTGAACAATTGTTGCAAATTCAAGAGTCTTCATATGATTAAGGTAAGATCAATTCTCTATTAATAGATTATAATGTTGATCCGGCACTAAGGCAAATGAGGAATAAGGGTTATGAGATGATTAATCATCCTATCAATGTCGTTGAAAATCTAGCGATGGAAGCTGAGGTGCAAGGTAATGGTGTTTTGGAAATTTGAGAATACATATACTAGAAAATAATCTAGCACCACACATGCAACAAGGTTTTATTGTTTATGTTAATGAGGACTGTAATGCATATTCAAAATTTCAAGACAATTATACAATCTTTGTTTGAATACTAACTGGTTATGGGGACTATGATATTAGGAACAATTGGGAGCTAAATACTTTTTCTCCAATTCAAGAACTTATGCTTCCTGACTTTGCGAATGTGAAGTCAAATATAACTATGCCTGAAATATATGGTACTTTGGCTGAATATATGGATGGAAATGTATTGATTAATCCAGAGAATGATTCAGATTAAACAAGCAATAGTAGAATCTAATCAACATCACGTGCAGATCACTCAAGATTTTCCTGGTGGAGCAAATGGTTTGCTGGGACAAACTGCGCCATTTTTCCAAATTCAAGAATTTGTGATGCTAGAAAATAACGTGCCTGAAATGTTTGATATGGGTTACACATTGTTGGAGAAGAGTCAGACACTACAACAAGTAAAATTACAAGAAGAACATATCGAACTTTGTGAAACAGAAAAATCCAATTATATTGATGACCTTATAGAAGCCTTGTTAGATGATGTGCCTTTGAATGATATATTGGATGCAATTAGGGAGAGTAAGAGTACATTATTGCTGGACCAAAAATCTTGGAAGTCTAATGCACATTTACATGATATGCTCCTCTAAAGAATTGGCAGTACTTGGAGAGTTTTAGCTAATTTTTTGGAAAATACTAACTAGCTAGGATCAGTTTTTGAAATAATATCCCGAGTTTTTGCGCTGTCCTTATTACTCTTTTTGGTCGATGTTTCTTATACTTTATATAAATTCTATTTGTCAAACTTTCGTGTTCAATTTACACTTTTTACAAAGAAACTATCGTTATTAGAAGATTTATTACTTGTTACAAAATTTCATACAGCCCCTCTCCCCTTAAAGGATCAATGGGCACAAGCATTTGATAGAAGACCATTTTATGTTAATTAGCATCGAATGATGATTTTATATTAGTTCCTTGAATACACTAACAAGGACAACTAATTGGATATCTCTAGTACAATGAAGAACATCTTAATATGGCTAGCTAGAAGGAGTTCTCCTTTCAGTAGCTCGAACAATTAAATGAGGGTAAATTCCCCAAATTCCTGTTAGTTATTTTTTTTCAACTTCAATTTTCCGCTTTTAAACTGAAATATTCAAAGTCTTAAGGCTGTTACTCAGTTTAGAAACATCAAAGAACAAAAATACTAATACTTGAGTGATTTTCTAAGTCAAATATTAATGCATTTTAGGATACAGAACAAGAATATCGCTACATAACATAATAATTATGTCTCAATTCTAGAAAAGTTTTGATTGACTATATGAATCATTATTGATTTAAACTCAACTCTTATTATTATCATATCCAAAATAATTAAAAAATAAATCTATGTATATATAGAGAACTTAACTTTGAATTTATAGGGATTCTTCTATCAAACAATACTCTAATGGAACTTCTCCATTTTAATTATAAGTAATGTATATCATTCATGAAAATATTGGTTTATCAACTATATTATTTCAATCAATCCTCTAAAAATAATATAAAATTATTTAGTCCCCTTCTAAAACTATATAGAACAAGCTATTGATCTTTAGTTTTCTCAAAATTAAAGAAGAAAAACAATTACATTTGTGAACATAACAAATTCTTCAAACCACACAAAACAAATTTGATTTCTTCAAAGGTAGAAGTACAAAAAAGAAGGAAATGTTCCAAATGCGAAAAAAAACTCATGATGCTATAATTTTTTTTAAAAAAATTAAGCTAGTTGGATCAGAAGTGGTTATTGTTTTTTCAATTTTGGAATTCCAATTCAATGATGGAACTCTTGGAGAGTCGATGGAGGATCGTTTTACTTGTGAGGTTTGATATTCCACAATCTCCTTCTGTTACAAATATTTTGTGTGTGGGGGTGGGGAGAAACAACAAAATTACTCAGTTTGGAACCACAATAGACAGTTCTCCACTTGGAAATTACTAATAAGTACTCCTAGTTCTATTTTGGTCCTTGAGATTTTAAAATTTGAGAGGTGTAATATACCAACTGGAGAAAAAATGTATTGAATAGAAGCCTTATGTCATAGACTTAGAGTATTTGCTAAAGCTCCGTGCAGCCCCTGATGACTTACTCTCTAATATTTCAAGATATTGTAAGTTCAAGGAAGACTTTAAGGCTTTGATAGTTAAGAGAATGCTTGGAAAAGATTTGGTAAAAAAAGAGAGAACTTTGAAGAAGGCTTGTATATTGCTTTGGAGAATGCTTTACAAGTTGAGTAATGCCTTTGCAAATGAGGGGCACCTATATTTATACTACTATGCAAGGACTAAAGTGCAAAGTAAAATAACATTACAAGTCCCTAAGATATTTACACATTGGTCCCTCTCTAGAAAATTCTACATTTTCTTAGGACCTTTCCTAGAATTCTTGAGAATTCCAAAAGGTTCTAGAGTCCTCCGCAAGGATCTCCACATCTTTAGAACATTCTTCCCTTACCCGGATGCAGAATTTGATAAAAAAAAGTTGCAGCACATCACACGCTCCCCCAATTGATGATGCAACAATCACGGCGCATTGCTGCAAAAGCTCCTGGACTTTGTCTTTGAACTGTCACACGTCTTCATATTTCTCCCACGTGGACTCGTGTGGAGTTTGTCCCTACCATTGCACAAGTTTTGGCGCTGCCTTATTCTCAGCTTTTCCGTTTGACTTGGTAATCTATGATAGACTCAATCTCTCGATCATGCAAGGTGGTGACTTTTTCGGGTGCCCATTTTGATCGATTCCGGCAAGATTCCTCCTTTTAAAATTATAGTGACAACGAACGCATATCTAGGGCCTGCGTTAACGACCTTTTATCGTTTTTGAGCAGCAGATTTATTTCTCTGAAAAACCTGACTGAGAACTACGGATACCACTACGACCGTCCTGGTCCCGACGGACCGGGTCGAGGGGGTTTTCGTATCCAAAACACCTCGATTCTGGAATTTGGGTACTGAAATCGACTCTCTTACATGTGATTTTGGAATGTCAAGACGGACCGTCACCGGCCGTGAACGGGACGTCACAGGCCCTTCAGAATTTCATCGCTGAATTCTGTGACGACTCAGCAGGACGGACCGTCGCAGGCACGGGACGGCCCGTCACAGCAAAGACTGCGTTATCCCAGAATGGGGCGGATTTCTATTAAACGTTTTAAAGGGGCTTTTGGACTATTCTTCTTATAATTATAAAGTTCGTGGTTTTATATTATAATTTTAATTACTTGGGGTGAAAGAAGATAACCTTAAAATGTATTAGCGGGTTACTTTTGTCATCTTTTACTACTGAATTACATGGTTAATTAGTGTAAAAGAAATGGGTTTGGATAGAAAACAGAACGAACAGAAGAGATAGGTAGAACGAGAGAAGAGAAGAGAAGAAACGAAGAGAAAGAGCAAAGCTTTTGAGGAATAGCTTGCTTGATCACGAATTCTTTGGTGGAGGTAGTATGGTTTTTTTAAGGCTATTCGTAGTAAAAACTCTTAATAGCTAATGATATGTAAATTGGGTAGTATGGTAATACACCCTTCTTATAATGCTTAATATTGTAGGCTTGTATGAATGTGATTATACAATTGGTATAAAAGAAGCATGATGAAGCTATTGAATCTTAATCTTGAAAGAAATCCTAATCTACCTTGTTAATGAAATTGATGATCCTTGGTATAAAGAAGGCTTGATACTAAAGTGAGGAGATTAGTGGACTGGGGGTACTAACCGACACGTAGAATTTTGGAACTGGTGTCACGAAACCGACACGTAGAATTAGTGGAATGGGGCGAGTGTCAACGAGCGACACCGTATAATTGGGATCGGGTTGTCCAACCAACACTTAGAATTAAGTGGATCGGGTGTCCACCGACACGTAGTATTAGGGATCTGTGGTCAACGAACGGACACCGTAAATTAGGGATCTGGTGTCACGAACCGACCGTAGAATTAGTGTAACGGGTGTCACGAACCGACACGTAGAATAGGGGGATCGAGTGTCACTTACAAACACAAGAGAAATAAACATAATGACTCTTGAAATATGTTAACTACCCAATCTAATGAACCTAATTCCAAATGGGTATGGCATTGAGGCTTGAGTCCTCATGGGTGAACTTGGCGTGCTTATTAATGATTATTAACTTTGTTGTTGCACATGTTAAGTCTTGTAGTTGATTTATGATATTATTTGATATATATGTTTTCTATTTTGAGTTGCCGGATACCTACTCAGTACTCGTGTTTTTGTACTGACCCCTACTTACTTGTAATTGTTTTCTTTGTTGATGTTTGGAGTGCAGCAAACGTAACATCATCTTCAACCAACCGCAACTCTAGCCAGTCTTCATCAACCAGATTTCAGGGTGAGTTTTGCTTCTAGATTGTGACTGATCTCCTGTCATTCTTGCTGCCTTGAATTCCGGCATGGACTAGCATTGTTACTTATTTAGCCTTCTTAGATGCCTTAGATTAATATTTGAGGATAGCTGTTCTTTGTGGTGATGACTTCCATCCAGTTTTGGGGAATGAATATGTATTGAGTTGTTTTATAACGTTATTTAATAAATCGATTTTCAAATAAATGAGTTTTTAAATCTTGCCGCATATTAATTTGTTATTTATGGTTGCAAAGGCGATGGTGGTGAATTGGATGGGTTGGTTCGCGTCAAAATAGTAGGATAAGTGTGGTGTCGCCTGTCACTACCCTTTTGGGTCGGACACTTTGGTCCCAATCCTTTTGATGCACTCTGACATAGTTCCTTAGGTATCACTCTAGCAAGAAGTTGACGTTTTCTATTTGGACGTTGGTCTACGTGTGGAATCTTGTGTAGTAAGTGAAGTTTCGTGCCAAATATATGAAAAAACTTTCTCCAAACTTTTCCAATAAATCGGGGGTCTCGATCGTTGATGATATACTTGGCATCCCCCAATATTTCACCACGTTCTTGCTGAATAATCAAGCAACCTCTTTTGCGGTGCAACCAACTATGACATGCATGGAGGTATCATACATCGAAAAACATTCAACAACGACTTTTATCATCCCATAACCATCATACTTGGGTATGGAGATGATGAAGTCCATGGCCACACTCTCTCAAGGTCGTTC
Source organism: Solanum habrochaites (assembly GCA_027704765.1). Taxonomy (NCBI): domain Eukaryota; kingdom Viridiplantae; phylum Streptophyta; class Magnoliopsida; order Solanales; family Solanaceae; genus Solanum; species Solanum habrochaites. The sequence goes on along the minus strand of JAKWJA010002499.1, from coordinate 28,657,068 downwards.
AGCCAAAGGTAGTGGCTCCAGCAGTCCTTCTAGTTGTCTTTCCTCAACCTTGTCTTGTTGTTACACAAGGAATGTCTACAAAACACCGATGTCGTCCCGCATGCGTGGCTAGAAGTAGATAGCCTCAATCAGCGCCCTTGTTCTTCGCTGCTCCAGATGTCCAACCCACGGTGTGTCATGGGTTTCCTTAATAATTCACCGCATGATAGACCCGAACTTGAACACGTAGACCCTTCAACCGGTAGTGAGCAACAAATCATCTTCCACCAAAAGTGGTCTGGTTTTTCCTTAGGAAGTCAACTCCATCAGTTTCTTAGCCTCTGGATCGTGTTGTATGCCATCCTTGATTGCATCTTGAATGTAAAGGTATTCACACCTAGCTTGCTTCGGAATGATCTGTTTCCGTTACTGGAAGTATCTAGTGGCCACATTGTCTATTTTTATTACAAACTTGTATCCTAGTAAGTAGTATCTCCATGAGCGTAGGCAATGTACAATGGTTGTCATCTCTTCTCCTACACCGTGCGACATCGTTCGGTCTCATTTAGTTTATAGCTCTTGAGCACTATCGGATGTCTGTGTTTCAATAAGACCCCCCTAATGGCAAAGTTTGATGCGTACTTATGTATTTGAAGGTTTTAGAGATAGGTAGCGTCAAAACCGGCTCTTCCGTCAGTGTGGCCTTGAGACCTTCGAACGCTCTTTGGTACTCCTCGTTCCAAACCCATGTCTTATTCTCCTTTAACAACTCGGTCAACGGAGTGGCTGTAGCGGAGTAGACACAGATGAAACAGTGATGGTAGTTTGAAAGTCCAAGGAAAGATTATAGTTTGGTCACCTTTGTGGGCGCCTTATACTCCTGGATTGACCAGATAATAACATGGTCCATCTGGAGCTTTCCTTGGATGATGATATGTCCTAAGAAGTGTACCTCGTGCTCGATGAACTCACACTTCTCCCGATTGACATAAAGATGGTTCTCCGGTAAGACTTGCAAGACTCTTTCAAGTGCTCCATGTGCTCGTCCAAGTTGTTGCTATAAACGACTATGTTATTCAAGTACACCACCATGAACTGGTCCAAATAGAATTGAAATATCTTGTTCATAAGAATAATAAAGGTATCAGGTGCGTTGGTCAAGAAAAAGGGCATTAGCAACTACACGTAAGCTCCCTATCTCGTCACACACGTCGTCTTTTGATCATCCCCTTCTACAATAAACATTTAGTAATAGCCTTTCCTGAGATCCATCATTTTAAAGAACTTGGCCGCCCCAAGTTTGTCAAGTTAATCTGCGATGACAGGGATATGATATTTGTACTTAATTGTTACCTTTTTGAGAGCCCAATAGTAGATGCATAAGTGCAACGACCTATCTTTCTTCTTCTTGAATACTACTGGCATACCATAAAGTGCCTTTGATGGACGGATGTGACCGACCTCAAGGAGCTCTTTCAACATCTTCCGAAGCTCCTCTAATTAAGGTGGATCAATGAGATAAGGTTCATGTAAAGGTAGTTTTCCTCCCACCTCCATCTTATCTTGTGATCTACCTCGCGCCTAGACAGTAAAGTCTTTGGCAGCTCGTCCGACATCACTTCCTTGTTCTCTTCGAGGACTTTCTCTATGATCGGTGGCAAAGACTCCTTAGTACCATTGTCTTCTCTTGAACTTGCAATGGTAGCCAGGTACGTCGACTCTCCTTTTCTTCAGGAACTTCACGATATTCATGGATGATGGGTCGGTCTGTCCTTGTTTGGACTTTAACTAGAGGTGTCATGGATGACTCTTCCCTCGGCATCACCATAAGTTGTTGAAGGTAGGTTCGATCATCGTGTAGAAGCTGGGAAGAACTCCTATCTAAGAATGATATCAAAGATTTCTAAAGGAGCGACGGTTAAATTCTTTTTACCTTAGCACTTCCCTAATGTGATGCTCACTCCTTGGGCAACCCTGCATACAAGAATCTCTAGGGCATTAACCGTCTTGAGTGGGGTGGGTGTGGTGGTTGCTGGCGAATGAGGAAACCTATCGCAGTTTTGCCTTGTAATGAACGTTTTCTTCGGCCCTAGAGTCTACCAAGACGGTTACATAATGCATGCTGAAGTAACCTGACTTCTAATTTTGCTTGGCAATAGCATCATATAATCACACCATGCACCTGACTTCTAAGTTTGCTTGGCAATAGCATCATATAATCACACCATGCCCAACCGCGTAATGCCCGATCTTACCCATACTCTTGTGCATCTTTCTCCTTTTATTCACGTAGGATGACACCAAGGTTATTCATCTGGGGGAACTTGGAGTATCTGTGCGATCTATTGCATATGTAGCAACCATCGCATTTGTTGGTCTGCACCCGTTTCTCCATATAATTCAAGCGTATTAACCTCTTGTTGTCTTCTTTTTAGGGTCATGCTGCTTGGTGTGTGCCTAATACTTCTTGCCTCGTCCATGATATCTCCCACCTACAGCATGACTACTTATTTTGTCCTTTGAATTTTCCTTGTCGTGCTATTCATGATTAAAGTAGGTCAAAGATTCGGCTTGTGTAATGGCCTCATCTATGGTCTTGACTTGTTTCCGCTCCAACTCAGTCTTGGCTTAATTCTGTAGCCCATCCATGAAGTTGATCATCATGTCCTCGTCTGTGAGATTGGAAATTTTATGTGTTAGAGTTTTGAAACCCTTCACTTATGCCCGAATGCTTCCCGTTTGCTTCAATTCTCTAAAATTGAACATAACCTTGTACACAACATTGTTAGGGAAGAAGGCTTTCTTGAATTCCTCAAAGAATTATTCCCACGTGTTGATGGTACACTTACCCTTCCTAATCTCGGCTTCTTTGTGCCTCCACCATAGCATGACCTTCTCAAAAAGATATAATACGATAATGTTAATATTATTTTTTTCGCTATTCACCTGACTATACTTGAAGTAATTCTTCAAGTGTCAAAGAATGTTTTCCCCCTATTGAGCGTCGAGGACGTCTAAAATATAGGTGTCTTGGGAGCCTCAATCCTTGTTTCCCTATCACAGTCCGGTGATGTAGATCCTCCAGTCTCTACGCCTTCCTTGAGTGTTTACTTCAGCATTCAGAGTTATGATCGTAAGCGCCTCGGTGAGCCGACACTCCAAGGAAGTGACAGTCTCCTTTATCTCGAACTCGGTCTGCTGGAAACCGTCAAACTCCTTATGTATGTTTCCAGTTTCCTCAAGAGTGAAGCCCTCAAGGGTCTTGAACTTGCCATCATCCACATTCATGCGCCGGCCTAATATTTCCATGTATTGCCTTGGTACTTTCACCCTTGCGACCCATTCTTCTCCAATGCTGACGTCGATGGTGTACTCGCAACGTTCATTATCACTTTCTTCAATGGTTGAGGGTGGATGAGATGCTAGCGTTTTTCTTGGTGTGGGATCTGGCAGCACCTCCTCATTACCCTTTTGATGCTTCTTTCCCTTTAGATTCTTCTTTCCACCATCCACAAAGACATTTGTGGTGCTAGCACCATTTATCTCTCCTTCGGTTGTCATTCTCTTAGTACCAACGTTTGCTTTGATACCAGGTTGTCACGGACTTAGAATATTTTCTAAAGCTCCATGCGACCCTCAACGACTTAGTGTCACGATCGGGGAACACCTCCTACAAGTAACATGGCGTACTTGTCATGACCCAAAGTAACCCTAGGCGTAACAACATCTTTTTCCTCAAAGAGGACTTAGACAAGACCTTTGCATTGATCATCATATATCATAGGTAAATAAAATGTGAAAAAATGAAAACTTTTCAATATAGCGAAGTATACTTAGACTTCTTTGAAACATATATGGGGTTTACATAGACACCTCTCTTATGAAGCTTAAATAGGCTTCTCACCTAAAATTTAACAACAACATAGTCTAATAGTTCGTCTCACATTAACCATCTAAAAAGTAAATCACAATTGTGTGTGCATAGCCCTTAGTCTATTACAATATTCCAATATAGGCTACAATGATGTCTAAACATGAGAATGGAATAATTATCTCAAAACATACAAAAAGCTAATAAGGTTTGATTAGTGGCTCTATCCTCGGAACTCATGAGGACTCACCATTTTACTTAGGAATGATCAAAGTCTTCTTCTTCAATAGCCATGAATCTCCTCAATTGCCCGACATAAAATGTTTGGGAAAGAGGGAGAAAACATGGGTTAGTACAAACCACATGTACTAAGTATGGTCCCTATGCATAAAAATCATTAATCCATGAGAAAAGGCAAAATTTAGTCAAAACCATGCATAATATCGAAGAACTCAAAAATCACATATATGGAAATATCAAAAGTCAATCCAACACATAAGAAAACTCATGCAACACTTGTGCAATGCTAAGAATAATGCCTCATAACCCTACCCAAAGCTATATATCACATTAAGCAACCCATTACATACTTACAACATATTCTTATATTTTCATAACATGCTTCATACATTAATATCACTCATTTCTTATCAACATAATCATAAGAGAACACTACTAGACCAATCCTTTTAGATCCCACATGTGCAATGTGTAAGAGAAGTATTATACCCTCCCTCACACTATGTAGTAGTCTTTAAGACAACCCTAATAAGAGTCCACATACTTAGCATATTCATTAACTTTTACATTACATAGATAATTACAATTACTTACATTAGACCATGTGATCTACATGGAATCCGGTATTCTACTCCCACACCAAAAATATAGGGTTAACACTCGCCTAAGATGTAACCATTCATATGTAGATATCCAGGCTGATCCACTAAGCTAAAGTCTTATGTTGACACATAGTTAAGTTTCAAGGATATTATTACTAAAATCCTTGACTTACTAGACGTGGAGGTTTCCATCTCATAAGAGAACACATAAATAGGGAATCCGGACTTACTAACATGAGGAAACCTATGTGGGAGGCCAAACATACAAAACCTGAGACCTCCATCTCATTTACATTCCCTTTCGGTACTAAGAATTTATTTCCTTTAGTAATCATCATACTCATCATACAAGGTCACAGTAGTCTCTTCTAAACTCCTATATGAACATCTTATAATAATACCTCATACGAATTCCTGAGTGAGAACTATCCTTTAACTTTAGAAACCACATACACGTTAGTAAACCATTCACTTAACACTTTATCATTATCATAATAAAATACTTTCAATCATACAATAATTGTATCATGAAACATTACTCTCTAGGTAACTCATAATTAAAAATTGAATCGAAAAAGAACCAATCAACATACCTTTTTGCCCTTTCAAAGAACCTTCATACTTCCATTACAAAGAACACATAAGCAAATACATAAACAAGGTAGATTCAAGAAGTAATTACATAATAAACAATAATGTATTCAGTCTAGATGTTCATGATCTTCAGAATTAATTATTTAAAATCGAGGTTTTCATGAAATTAGGGGGGAAAACTGGTGTAGGGAAATCTCATAAGAAATCATCATTTAATCATCAAAATACACTTAAAACATTAATTAATCCTAATTCATCACAGTTGATTCATAATTTCATTTTTCAAAGAAGATCTACGTGAGAGAAAAACACTAGTTTTAGAAGATCTAGAAATAATCTTTTCCCTTAAAATTGATGGGTACATCAAATCCTTTCCCTTAAAAGAAGAAAAATCTTAAGAACAAGTACATGCAAGGGGGAGGGGGAAGGTTATGACTTACCTTTATCAATCCTAATGAAGTAACAAACATCAACTAATTAACTAGTATGAAGAAAATAACAAATAGAGAGGATTATGTATTTTATGATCATCACAGAGTTTGTAATACACTTTATGATGATATTACAAATAAGGAAGCTTAGATAATGCAAAAATTTAACATTAAGAAGAAAGTTGCAATCTTTTTTTACAAATATATAAATTTAGAAAGATAGGTTGCCCATCTAAAGTAACATGAAGTATTATATATATTTTTTCTCTTCTTCTTAAAATATGTCCAAAAACAATTGATTTCTTATTATTTCTTCTTGGATTAAATGTATCTTATCGAATCTACTGATACTGTCATATGATTCTTCTGTGCCAGTCATATTTGTAAGTGCCTAGGAAGAAATTTCTGACTTACTTTACCATCACAAGTATATTGTTTTCAATTTGCCTTTTTTAGATATTGTTGCTTCCACTTCTTTGTTGCCTAGGTTAGATATATCTATTCCTAACTACTTTATCAAAGTATATGTCTAACATATTGTCTTCTTCGTCCATTTCATGTAAGAAAATCATCGTAATTCAATTACACACACATTAGCTGGGCTAATGGACTTTTGGAAGTTTAAAAATTTTTTAAAGGTCAAATACTCTTTTTTGTGCATTACGTTTTATATCTAAAAGTCTCTCTCTAATTCGTCCTTATACATGTTTCAGATAGCTATGCCTATACATTAGAAGAAAGATGTCATCCATTTAGGAGGAATGTTGAACCTCAGGAACAAGAGTTACCCAATACCCCTAAAATGGAACCACAAGGGGAGTTTACCAGTGCTGAATTCGTGAAGTTTTCAGATGTTGAGTCAAGTTGTGACCAACCAAGTCGGGAAACAAAGAGGAGCTCGACAAGAAGGGGGTGACACTTTGAGGATTCGGGAATTCATGACAATGAGTCCCCCATGCTTCACTGGTTTGAGCACTACAAAGCCCAAAAAATCGTGGAAGAGTTGAAGAAGGTATTATATGTGATATATGTGATTAATTTTGAGAGGGTTGAACTAGATGCCTTATAATTGAACAATGTGTCTAGGACTTTGTTCGAGCAATGGAAGGAGGGTAGAGATGAAGATGCACCTCATCCAGGTTCTGCTTGCTTTGAAGAAGCTATCTGGGGGCATTTGTTTCCTCGTGAACTTAAGAAAGCAAAGGTATGAAAGTTCCTTAATTTTAAATTGGACTTCTTTAGTGTTCATGTATATGAGTTGAAGTTTACCAAACTATCTCGCTATGCTCCTAAGATGATTAAAGATATGAGAAGCCGAATGAGCTTATGTGATACTGGATTTTGTTGAGTATCAAGAAATGAAGCAAGAATTGTGCTGATTGGGACATGGTCATTTCATGGTTAATGGTCTATGTGCAACAGGTAGAGTAAGAGAAGCTTAGGGATAGAGAGGAGTTCAAGATCAAGAGAGGTAAGACAGGGAATGAGTACGGGAAGCAGAAGAATGATGCCAACCGGTCATCAATCCAATAGAAACAGTAGGTTCCTACTCAATCATATGCTAGTGCAGCTACACGAAAGAACAAGGGTGAGCACTATGGTCACAATTCATGATGTAAACTTTCCTACTCATAGGGTAGTGTGGAACAGGGAGGTAGTAATACTCCTACCTGTGCCAAGTGTGGAAGAAATCACTCCGCTATTTGTCGTGAAGGCTCTATGGGTTATTTCAAGTGGGGTTAGATCAGGCATTTCATGAGAGAGTTTCCAAAGAGAAAGTAATGTGGTGGTAATGAGGGTAATATAGCTCAGTCTTCATTAGTTGTTCCACGAGGTAGGGATTCACCTAGCGGAGTAATTTCTGGTGCTGGCGGAGGTACAAATCACTTGTATGCTCTCAATAAAGGAAAAAACATAAGAATTCGCCAGATGTTGTCACTGGTATGATTTGAGCCTTTGTGTATAATATTTATGCATTGTTAGACCCAAGAGCGAGTTTTGACTTTTGTAACTCCCTATGTTCTATGAACTTTGAAATTAAACCTCAACAACATAGTGAACCATTCTGTGTTTCCAAACCTATTGGTGAATCCATTCTAGAAGAAAAATTCTATCATATTTCCATCCGTCACAAGAGTACCATGACTTATTCAATAGAGTTAGACATGGTAGATTTTATGTCATTCTAGGTATGCACTGGATCCATGTCTTTTATTAATCATTAGATTTGAGAACTCGACTCTTCAAGTTTGAAATTCCTAATAAGCGAGTCATTGCGTGGATTAGTAGTTCAAAACTGCCTAAAGGTCATTTTATTTCATACCTTAAATCAAGGAAGTTACTTTAAAAGGGATTTATCTATCATTTCGTCTGAGTCAATGGCTCTACTTCTTAGGTAGCTTCCCCTCAGTGAGTTCCAATAGTAAATGAGTTCCCAAATGTTTTTCCAGATGATCTACTCGGAGTCCCTCCTCATAGAGAAATAGACTTCAACATATATATCATTTCAGATATTCATCATATGTCTATTATGCCATATAGAATGGCACCAGTAGAGTTAAAAAGATTTGAAAAAGCAGCTGAAATATCTTTTAGATAAAGTTTTTTTCGACCAAGTGTTTCATCATGGGGCGCTCCAGTCTTCTTTTTGAGAAAAAAATTGTTACCTTAGGAAGTGTATAGACTACCGCCAATTGAATACGGTGACCATCAAGAATAAGTATCCTCTTCCAAGTATAGATGATATTCTCGACCAGCGTCAGGGTGCTTCTTGCTTCTCTAAAATTGATCTAAGATAAGGCTACCATCATTTGAAAGTTAGGGAATGTTACATTCCAAAGACAACTTTTAGACCACGATATGGACATTATGATATTTTGGTTATGTGTTTTGATTTTACCAATAGGCTTGTAACATTCATGGATCTTATGAATAAAGTCTCCAAACCTTATTTAGCTCTATTTGTCATCGTCTTCATTGATGACATACTGATTTATTCAAGTAGTGAAGAGGATCATGCTAGTTATTCAAACTTTTAAAGATAAGAATATATATGTAAAATTATCCAAGTGTGAGTTTTTGATTAATTCTGTGGAATTCTTGGGCCACATCATTTTTGGTGATGCGATTAGAGTTGATAACTAAAAGATAGAAGAATTTAGAGTTGTCCTAGACCCACGTCTCCAACTAATATAAGGAGTTTCTTGGGTTTGGCTGGCGACTATAGGAAATTTTTTGAGGGGTTCTCGTCTATTTCATATTCTTTGACCAAGATGACTTAGAAGACAGCCAAATTTCAATGGTCTGAAGCCTATGGGAAAAACATTCTGGAGTAAAGAAGAACTTGACTATTTCTCTTGTTTTGACCTTACTAGAAGGTACTCAAGGTTTTGTTGTTTACTATGATGCATCAAGAGTTGGTTTGTGCTTTGTGTTAATGCAGAATGACAGAATTATACCTTATGCCTCCATAAATTTGAAGGTTCATGAGAATAATTATCCCACTCATGACTTAGAATTCACTACAATATTTTTTTCTTTGAAGATATGACATCACTACTTGTATGGTGTTCATGTTTGCATATTCACTGATTACAAGAGCCTCTAATACGTGTTCACTAACAAATACCTAAATCTCATATAGAGGAGGTGATTAGAATTACTCAAGGATTATGACATGAGTATTCTTTACCACCCAGGTAAGGCTAATGTAGTTGGTAATTACTTAATAAGGTTATCCATAGGAGTACCACCCATGTTGAAGAAGAAAAGAGGGATTTAGTTAAAGAAGTGCACATACTTGTACTCCTAGGAGTCATACTTATGGATTCCATAGAAGGAGGAATAATGGTGACCAATGTGGATGAGTTATCATTAGTGTCAGAGGTAGAAGAGAAGTTGACAAAGATCCTATTTTTCTTGACTTGTGCAAGTGTTTATAACCAACAAGTATTTGCTTTTGAACAAGGGGGAGATGGCGTGTTGAAGTATCAAGGTATTTTGCATGTACCTAGGGTTGATGGACTCCAAGAGAGGATCATGGATAAAGCTCATAGCTCCATTCCATTCATCTGAGTTTATGTACCACTATTTGAGAGAGGTATATTGGTCGGAAGTAATGAAGAAAGATATTACTGAGTTTGTTGCCTAGTGGATGAATTACTAGCATGTTAAAGTGGAACGCCAAATGCCTAGAGGGTTGGCTCAAAAGATATAACTTTCAGGATGGAAGAGAGAGATGATTAATATAGACTTCATCACGGGCTTGTCCAGGTCTCATAGGCTGCATGATTCTATTTGGGTGATTGTCGATAGAATGACAAACTCAGCCCATTTCTTGACGATAAGGATTATCTATTAAACCTATGTTTTTGCTAATTTTTACATTCAAGAAGTGCTGAGACTTCAAGGAGTTTTGATTTCCATTACATCTAATAGAGGTTCATAGTTTACTACACAGTTCTTGAAATCATTCCAGAAAGTCTTGGGTTCAAAGGTGAACATGAGAATCGCTTTTTATCTTTAGAAAAATGGACAAGAAAATAATATTATCAAGACATTAGAATACATATTGAGATCTTGCATGATTGATTTCAATGGAAATTTTTATGATCACCTACATATCATTCAGTTCGCTAACAACAACGGTTACCATTCGAGCATACAAATGGCTCCATATCAAGCTCTTTATGGAAGAAGATGCATATTTCCAATTGGGTGGTTCGAAGTTGGTGAATCATGGTTTGATAGGGCCAGATATAGTTTACCAAGATATGGGGAATGTGAAAGTTATTCAAGAGCGATTGAAAACGGCACAGAGTCGCCAAAAGTTTTACACAGATATTTGGAGAAGGTCGTTAGAGTTTGAGGTAGATGATTGGGTATATATGAAAATTTCACCCATGGTGGTTGTTATGAGATTTGGTAAGAATGTGTATGTTGGTACTAACATAATCTCCAAAATAGTTTTCAACGTATCATATGAGTTGGAGCTACCCCAAGAATTAGTAACGGTTCATCCAATATTCCATATTTCTATGTTGAAGAAGTGCTTGGGTGATCCTTCATTTATTGTACCATTTAAGAATGTTGGGATTATGTATAGATTATCCTATGATGAGATTCCAGTTTAGATTTTAGATCGTGAAGTACGGAAGTTTAGAACTAAGGAAGTTGCATCAGTCAAGGTCATTTGGAGGAACCAATTTGTCGAAGAAGCAACTTGGGTAGCTGAGGAGGATATGAAGAAGAGATATCCACATCTGTTTGAATCAAGAGATAGAATGAATATCAAGGTAATTAAGATCAAGGTACTAAATTGTCTTCTTAGCAGTTTATAAAACTATGTGTAAGCATGTTATCACTTACTTTTATTTGTTGAATGATGAACTGATGTTACTACCCTTAGCTTAGTGAAAGGGATCTCATTTGAGGATGAATTTTTCTAAGTGAAAGATACTGTAATATCTTTTAACTTGAAATACCTAGGAATAAGCTAAGAAACTAATACTTATCATTTAGTAAAGAATATAAAAAATATGGAAAATTTCATAAGTGTAAAATATGATTTTTTTCTCCTTCTAAAACAATCATAACTTCTAGCTGAAGATGAGTTAAGCTTAGTTATTTCTATGGATGGGAATAACTTGGAGAGATATTTACAATGCTGCCGAGTTTGCGCATTTTCGATATCCTTTGAAGGAGATATGCCTATCTAAAGTTTGGTTGTTGGATTGAGAAAAGTCCAATCCGGATTTTAGAAAGGGTAAAGTAGTCTTTACATCCTACTATTTCCTAATTTGTTTTAAGGGTTTATTAGGGGTAAAGTCCAATAAAGATTTTAGTAAGGGTAGAACATTGGATAAGCTTAGGACTTGGGAGAAAAGAAAAGAGAAGAAGAAGAAAGGAAAAAATGCTAAGAATTCATCAAGAATGCCAAGATCTTCGAATGGAATTTATCAGGGCTTATTCCTATAAAGTATGTAAGATCTTCCTATGTTCGATTCATTCACCCACAAACCAACATGTTTAATTAAATGAGTTTTGAATATATTGAATGATGAATATTGAAGTTCTTGATGAACAATTGTTAAATTCTTGTTGGTTAAGTAGTAGCATGCCTTACTTAATCTGATTCGTGTTTCTAGGTTGTTTTACGAGTCAAATCTATTGGGTATTGAGGTTATTAGAAATCATAAGTGATTGGGGTGATATACATTGAAGATTAAAAGGTTTAGAGATGAAGGTTTACAAATGAAAAAAGGAGAAGAAAAGTGAAAAGACCCTGGGGCATCATACCTGTTAGAGCCCCTCCGGGAAGGCTTTATCTGAGAGGCATTGGCATGCCGACCCACCTAAAGTTCCTCAGACCAGTGTGTGACCTTCAGCCTATGGGTCCGCGCATCTCAAAGCGCCAATTTTACCAAGAAACGCCATTCTTCCCCTATCTTTTCTTACTAGTTCCTATGTTATATACCCACATTTCTTAGTTGATTTCAACACACTAAGATACATAATAACATCATAAAATCATCCATAAACGCGAGATCATGATCCTTGAATTCATAATCCACTTCAAGGAATGAAAAGATCAAAGTCAAAAGACTTAAAAGTCAAGTATGAAGATAAGAAACAAGTCAGTTATTTCCTATAGTTTACAAGAGTCTTTGACTAACATTTTCTTTGTTTAAAGACTCAAGTTACAGGTTAAGGAAGAGTAAATAGTTCAGTTCATTCTCAAAAGTTATAAGGGGACTAAGTAATCCCTAGGAGTTTCACATTTTTTACATTTGAACAAGTAAAGAGCCTTCGGGCTAGTTTTCAGACAAAAGTTACAACTTTATAAAATTAAATAAGTAGGGAAACTATGATTTCCAAGAAAGCTTTTAAATCTAAGTTTTAACAATAATCTGAAACCAAAAAATCGGTAAATTTCAAAAGCATGAGATCTAATATATTTGTGAGAGTAGTACTGAGCACCGATGTGGGTGTGCGAGTTCATAATAACTTAAGTCTTCATAAAAACCATGTATCCACCACGGGTAGAAGAGGGTCATACTTGTTAGATGAACCCTTTTCACAGTACACTAGTGGATCCATTAGAAAGTTCAGATCCTATAATCTAGCAAGGTTAGGATGGGCAGTGTGGGCCGAGTGACACTATATCATTACTATAGCTCTTAAGTGAAGATTGACGGTTAGAGAGCTCCCGCATAAGTTATTGTATTTTCATATACATCAGATAATTGTATTTTAACATACACTCAAAGATTATTTGTAGCCTTGTCTACATTTAAAGTTTTCAACAACTTTTCAATTAGTTTTCTTATATTGCGCATTAATTTTAAATTGCATCATATTTAAATGATTAGTTTTTCGTTAGTTCAATAGAGCAAAGGTATGTGTCCCTTCTTACTCCTTTCAACTTAAGTGTTATTTTAGCATTCCGACTCGCATACTCGTATATTAAATATACTGATTTTAGTTGGCCTGCATCCTATCATGATGAATACGCAGATAACGAGGATCAAGAATTTGCGTACCATCGATCCACTAAGCAGCTCAGAGTTAGTGTCGAACCTAATTGCATCCGGAGGACTCTTTTAATTAATTTCAGACATTATCAGTTATAAAATATTGTGGGGTTTGTCCCAATATTCATCTTAGTATTCTTAGAGGCTTCATAGACAGATAGAGTTAGTGTTTTTTTTCATTTTATGTATAAACGATGAGACTTATGTGCCAGTTTGGCGTGACTATCATGTTTCAAGTATTCCTATTTAGAATTTTTCTTACTTCATGATTGAGTTAACTTAAGTCTTCCATTGAGTTATGTAAGCCAGGACAAGGGTTCTCTCAAGGCCGAAATTAATCATCTGGAGTCGGCCATGTCCAAGGTGTAGGCTCGGGGAGTGACATATATAAAGTCAAAGGATAATGTGTTGGATCCAATTACAAAAAGGCATTACTAGAGATAAAGTTGAAAGATAATCTAAAGGGATGAGTTTACTGGCATGTAAAAGTAATCATGGTGATAAATTGACTTAAAAGACATGTTGTCACATTTGGGAATATCCCCTAGAGGTAACCGTCGTAGTCATCCTCTTTAAGGACTAAGACTAGCCTCTTAGGTTACATCATTAAATTCATAGGTCAAATTTAGAGAAAAATTTTAAACTTTTAGTTACTTCTACCCGGAGGTTTACATACACCTCTACATACACATAATATATATATTGAGTATACATAACCTTCTTATAGGAATATTAATTAGTCTTCTACTTTTTTTGAACGTAGACATGTTGAATATAACATAGTAATAATAGTTGTCTCATCTCATAACAATCTAATAAGTGTAAGAACTTGGGAATAACGCACACATCAAAGTAAGAATGCCTCACATGTGCTAGAAAATGTTACATAATAAATGGAAAAGAAAGACACATAGAAGTTTTAAACTCAAAAAAACTCCATTAGATATATAGTGACATCGCCCTCAGAAAGTGAGTACCTACCCTACTTGGATGATAAAGAGATCGAAGTCTTCTACAAGTCGTGTTCAAAAGCACATCAATGAGCGGAACCTAAAATATTGCGAAAAAGGAAGAAATGGTGTTAGTACACAACTTGTACTAAGTACACCATATGCACACATACTTTGAAAAAATCCTAAGAAAAGGGACATTTCATAAATATATCCAATTTACATTAAAAACACTTATGCATATTCAATAAGACCATGCAAAATCACTTAGGCATATTTTATAAATCATTGGCATGTACATCACAAGAACAACAACATCATGTCTAGTCAAGTCAACATGAATAGGATATAATTAAAAACATTGAAAATAAACTTTATTATCAAGTCACAATAGTAAAAAGCATGAATGAGAGTACGTTTTAAAACAACTTAAGCAAGACAATTACCCATGAACCCCTATCAAGTCAACAGGTGCAATGACCAAGAAAATCCCCATAACCTTACACAATCAAGTAAGCCAAAATAATCATGATTAACTTCCTACTTCACATAACATAACATTTAAGAGTACAGAGCATCATAATTTAACAATATGTGTCATATATTATTATAAGCATAATAATATAGAATCAACAATGTCCAAGTTCATCATATAAATGTCATAAATTATTATAAGCATATTCATACATAAGAACATCCTCCTAAGACTCCTTTCAAAGCTAACTAGTGCAATGTTTAGGTAGAGTGACATACCCCTACCTAGACTAAGCTAAACCAGTTAAGCCATATTAGTTAGAGTCTAATCCTTTAGTTAATTTTACATTTTCGGAACATCTTGCCCTAACCAATATAAAATATATGAGCTAATGTAGAACCTTACACCAAAAGAAGGTGGACTACTTGCAAGGGTAGTACAAAAACATATAAAGGAACTACTGGATCACTAGCTCGATTCAATTAGGACCAAAATTAGTTCAAGAATAGGGAGATATAGTTGGGATCCCTATTTATGTACATTCATTGTAGTCTCCAACAATCTCAAACAGAGTACATTAATCGATCTTACCTTCCTATTTGGAAGGGATTACTCCTATTCGATTTCACCGATGTAAACTATAGTCCCGTTTGTATCTCTTTACTGAATTATTATCATCATTAGTTGACTGTAGGCTTACATTTCACGTTTGTATAACTCATTAGCATAATAGCTCAATAAGAATTGATGTGTATTGTCCTTTCATATATTTATAAAGGTGAGTTTTGAGCGTTTAGACTTAAAACATTTTTCATGATAATGAAAGGCACATTGATACAATCATTCAACATCCTTATAACATTAACATATGAGCAACACCTGAAAAATCGTAGTAAAGACATTTCCATTAACCTCAACCTCCATCTCAATAATATACATGAATATCCAATCAAATATCATGACTTAATCACAATTTTAAACCCCACAAATTTGTAGTACAGGATGGGATCGAAGACTTCCACCAAGTCTCCTTCATAATCATTTCATTCAAGGGTCTAACAAAACCAGTAATTCAACCACTTAGGTATAAACATCATCAGTAATTCAATGAACAACATGATAATCAAGGCTAAAGAATAACTAAATCACAATTCAATACTATATAGTTTAAACCGAGATTACTTAGGTTCAATTTCAAACAACATCTTCATAACCTAGATCAATCGAATATAACTAGCATGATAGGACTATAATTATTCATAATTTAGTCATAACTGATAAAAAAACATCATGAAATACCAATTCAACTAATAACAAAATCAGTTGAACCGACATAATATAATTTATATCAATCATAACCTACAGTTAAGGGTTGAAGGTCATCTTCTATAAACTAGACAATCAATCAAGAATTAGCATAATTGAGTTATAATACATGTTAATATATTCATAATATAAAAAATAAATCATAAAAAAAACAAATCAAGGTGTTTTATAACAATCTATTTCCCTTTGAGATTGGATAAACCCACTAGAAAACTCAATTTTTAGGAAATCAATTGTGTAAAAACCTGCGAGGAAGGAAGAGGTCTCTTCAAGGTTAATTAGATCCATAACTGATAATTGACGAAATTTATGGTGAAACTTCACTCTTTTCACTAGAGAGAGAAAGAAGAGAGAAGGAAGAGAGTTTGGGGTTTGGGAATTATGAGCTTATGTTAGTCTAACTTAGGTTAAGGTCGTTATATAGGTTATTAATTAACTTAATTAGACCTCCCTAAACACCTAAATAATTAACTAACCCCTTAGTCAATCAATTATAACCAACTAAAAATGTACAAGAATCTCAGCATTCACAGACAATACATCGACCAACGTTACGTCTTTGAGTTGACGACTCCTCTCCCTTCTGTGATGCACATCCATCAATAATTTCAGAGACTGGTTAAATGGGACAATATCTGAAATGGATAAGTCTTGGTCTACGGATGGCATTGCCGCCCCGTCGATCCACACACGCGCAGTCATACCATCGTGGGTACACATTGCCCATGCAGTCCTTGACCACAAAATGCAAGGGTCGTGCTCTAGGGCTATAAGGGTCCCTTGGGGAGTTACATGAAGGTTCGACAGGAATAAATTTTTAAACAATGTAGGACCCCCTTCCACCGATTGTCATAATTTACATCTTAGAAATTGGGTGTGTAAATAGGCTAAGACTCGCTATTATCTTATTGAACTAGTTTTTGGACGTCATGGTTGATCTGAATTTTTGAGGTTCAGATTCAAAATAACTTACATTCATTAAATGGACCGAAAACAGGGTAACCTTATGACGTTATGTTAGGCTCTAGAACACGTCTTGGATTTCTCAAGTGTTGACATATCCCCCCTTAGGAATATGTCCCGAATGACACTAAATTCTATTTAAGGGAAGGAATAGACTCAAGAACTAGAGCAAAGACCAACAACAACAGATAACAAAATCAAACCAACATTACACAAGGCAATTCAAACATCAATTACACACAAAAGCTCATAATTACATTATGATGAATATCTTTCTCACAACAACAAGAGCTCAACATAGCATTTTTGAGCCAATTATTTCAAAGTTCAACTTACTTACATGATGCATAGAGTTTCATAAAGACTCACTATATCATAATGTACCACATAACTCAAACAAGAAAAAATGCAAATTGTTAGCATAATTCATTGTATCTACATCCAAAAATGCTTATTTTTTTAACAATCACCAAAAGTCAAACAACTTCAATTTTTTTGTCATTATTTTCATTATTACAAAGAAATAAACTAACCTTAGATATCAAATAGATGAGGGTAACGGGACTTCATGACGGCCTCGGCCTCCCGTGATGCACTCTCAAATAGGTGATTCTTCTGTAACACCTTTATGGAACCCACCTCTTTATTCCTCAATTTCTTTACTTACCTATCAAGGATTAGAACCCGAACCTCCTCATAATATATGTTATCCTTCACACTAAGAAACTAAGTAGAAAAAATAGGCTGAGATCACCAATACTTTTCTTCAGCATGGAAACATGGAAAACTGGATGAACTGAAGCTTATCACTAGGAAACCCTAACTCATAGACAACCTTACAAACCCTTTGCAAGATTTCATAGGGACCCAAATAACATGGACTCAAGTTCCCTTTCTTGTCAAATCTAACCACCCCTTTCATAGGCGAAATTTTCAAAACACCTTATCAACTTATTCAAACTCTAAATCCTTTCTCATATGATAAACTTTTTCCTTATATAGGCTATTTGTAACCGGTTCCTTATGATATGAACAGTCTCCAAAGTCTTATAAAACAACTAGGCCCAAGAAGTCAGGCTCACAAATCAAAATAACCCCAATAAGAGACCTGGCCCCTACCATACCAATTGCTCATAAGTAGCCGTAGATATGGACGAATGAAAACTGTTATTGTAAGCAAAATTCACGAAATACGAGTGATTGTCCCAATTTCCATTGAAATCAATAATATAGGCTCTAAGCATCTCCTCAAGGGTTTGAATAGTGCGCTCCGGTTGACCATCCGTTTGAGGATGAAAATTAGTGCTTAACTTAACCTTAGTACACAATCCTTCTTGGAATCACCTCCAAAACGTAGATGTGAATTTTGCACCTCTGTCCGTTATGATGGTTAACGGAATACCATGATGACACACAGTCTTATCAATGAAGATCCTTGCATAATCTTCTACTGAATAAGTAGACTTGACAGGAATGAAATGAGCAGACTTGGTCAATCTATCCACAATTACCCATATAGAGTATTATTGGTTTTGTGTCCGAGGCAAACCTACTACAAAATCCATATTGATGTATTCCCACTTCCAAGTAGAAACTTGGATTTCTTGTAGCAAGACACCAAACTTTATATGCTTGACTTTCACTTGGTTGAATTTGGAAACCTTACCAAGAAACTCTGCAATGCACTTTTTCAAACCTTCCCACCAAAACACTTCCCTAAGTTCATGGTACATCTTTGTCGAAGACGGAAGAATGGAGTAAGGGACGTATGGATTTCCTTAAGGATCTTGTTTCTGAACCCATCTATAATGGAAACACACAACCTTCCTTGATACCTCAAGACACCATAACCCTAAGGAGAATGACTCATTAAGGTTACAAAGAACCAATTTCTCCAACTCCATCAATGATTGATCAAGGTGTTGTTTGGACTTAACCTCCACAACAAAGATGACTGGGAGTTATGATCGACCATGAAACCACTATTTGGTGAATCTTCCAACCTCACACCCAATCTGGCCAACCTATGCACATCTTTCACTAGGTATTTATTGGCTTCCTCTATATGAGACACAGTAACCATGGTCATACGACATAGAGCATCGGGCAACCACATTGTCCTTGCCGGGGTGATAGAGGACATTCATGTCATAATCCTTCAACAATTTAACCATATTCATTGTCTAAGATTCAACTCATAAATACATATTTGAGACTCATATGGTAGGTATATACATTTACATGGACACCATACAAGTAATGCATCCATATCTTCAAGGCAAATACCATGGTCCCTAATTCAAGATCATGAGTTGGGTAGTTTTTCTCATGCAACTTAAGTTGTCTAGAAGCACAGGCTATTAACCTTCCCATGTTGCATAAGCACACGCCCTAAACCCACTCGGGATGCATCACAATGCACAACAAAATCCTTTGCACCCTATGGTAAAGTCAACACCAGAGCAAAAGTAAGACTATCCTTCAAGATTTGGAATCTCTTTTCACATGCCTCCGACAACTCAAATTTCGTACTATTTTTGGTAAAAGAAGTAAAGGGAGATGCAATGGATATAAAAAATTAATTCTCCTTAATAACATATAGCACCACCCTAAAGTGGTTCATATGATCACCCTCAATTTTAGAATATACCAATGTCGTCAATGAAGACAATGACCAATGAATCTAGGTAACTTTGAAACACTCTATTCATGAGAACCATTAACACCGCAGAGGAATTTGTGAGACCAAAGGAAAATACTAATAACACATAGTGACCATATTTAATTCAAAATGCCATCTTTCGTATATCCTCACATCTCACTCTAAGTTGATGATACCCCGATCTCAAGTCAATCTTAGAAAAGTAGATTTCCCCTTGGAGTTGACCAAACCAGTCATCAATTCGATGGAGAGGATGATTGTTTTTAATAGTGACTTTATTAAGTTGGCGATCACATCCTAAGGGAACCATCCTTCTTCTTGACAAGAAAAACTGTAGCACCCAATGGAGAAATACAAGGCCTAATGAAGCCTTTTTCTAGTAAATCTTCGAGTTGAGCTTTCAAATTTTTCAATTAGTTTGAAGCCATCTGATAAGGAGAAATTGAAATGGGAATGGGATTTGTATCCGGTAACAAGTCAATTCCAAAATCAATTTTCCGTTCAGGAGAAATACCAGGAAGATCATTAGGAAAAACCTCCAGAAATTCCCTTGCTATGGGGACCGACAAAATTGGAGGAATTTCTGACTCTAAATTTTGGACTCAAACTATATGGTGTAAACACCATTTAGATATCATTTTACATTCTTTCAAACAATATATGGAGTTTATATACACTCATCACATATGAAGCTTATATAGGCTTCTCGTTTAGACAATATAACCAATACAGAAGATATAGTCTAATAACATCTTTCACATTAAACCATTTATAAGAATACAAACTTTGGATATAGACAATACAAATTCAATACGCCATTATAGGATTACATAAATTGTCTCAATGATAAAGGAAAGAATAAACGTCTCTAAACATAAGCAATTTCATTGCTAGAATAGAACACGACAACATCCCCGGACTTGAGGACTTACCAATGACTTGGCGGAAAGATCCAAGTCTTCTTGGAAAGTGCTCTAGAATCTCTTGATTGATTGGAACCTACAATGATTGGGAAATGGGAAGAAATATGGGTTACTACAAACAACATGTACTGAGTACGGTTCGTATGCATAAAATCATTAATGCATGAGAAAAGACACAATTTAGTCAAAGCCCTGCTTAGTGTCAATTAACTCAAAATACACATGTATTGAACATTATAAGTTAAACCAACATATAATAAACTCAAGAAAAACTTGTGCAATGCAAATAATAAAGCCCCATAACCCTATTCAAGGCTAAGTATCAAAATAAGCAACCCACTTCATACTTACAACATATTCTCATATTTTTAATAGTATTTTTCATACACAGATATTACTCATAACTTATCAACATAATCATAAAAGAACACTACTAGAACCAATCCTTAGGATCCCACATGTGTAATGTGTAAGAGAAGTCTCATAACCTCCCTCACACTATGTAGTATCCTTAAGACAACCCTAATAAGATTTCACACACTTAACTTGTTCAATTACTTTTACATTAGGGAAAGAAGTGCAATAACCGACATCAGCATATGTTAGATACATGAAATTAGGTGTTATACTCCCACACCGAGAAGAGAGAGTTAACACTTGCCTAAGGTGTAGCCACTCATAGATAGCTATAGAGGTGGATCCACTAAGATAGAGTCTTATGTGGGCACATAGTTAAGGGTCAAGAAGATTGTTACTAGAAACCTTGACATACAAGAGGTGTCCATCTCACGAGACAACACATAATTTGGGAATCCTGACTTGCTAAACATGAAAAAACCCATGTTGGAGGCCGAACATACTAAACATGAGACCTCCATAGAATTTAAATCCCTTTTTGTTCTATGAAATTATTCCATTTAGTAATTATCTTATTTCATCATACAAGTTCACATTAGTCCCTGCTAGACCTGTAATACTTTGAAATTCTAAAGCCAAATCTACATCCTAACATGAGAATCTAGAAGTTTTAACACATTTTTAAATTCAAATATGATATATATAATTTATTTAGGGAATTTCAGAATAAAAATGTCAAGGAATGTCTTTGAATTCCGGAAACTAATCCAACAGGTGCTAGCGTGTCTTGGCCTATTTGACAAGATATTAGGATTCGAAATCCAATGAAATTTGGTGGTAAGGTGTATAACACGTATTATAGTTGGTTTATAGTCAAAACTTATCAATAAAAAACCCCAAGGAACAACCAAAGGGTCCTTTAGGAGGACCCTTCTATTTTGGCTAAAAGTTGTCTATGACAGTTGGCATCGATGAATTGCAATATATGAGGCGTGGTCCAATCGACATGGAATCGATTGTAATCATTGATGGTAACTTATACAAACTCATGAGGAGGTAATTTTGAAAAAGTACCTCACCAAAATGACAGGTATGAAGCGCGGAGGGGGGCTTAACTGTCAACTGACCTATGGCCCGTAGGTCGGGGTCTCGTAGGTCAGGTCTATGTTTTACTATTATATTTTAATTGTTTGATTTGATAATATAAGTGGTTATTAGTTAATTAAGGATTAGGGGAGGTTCAATTAGGTTAATTAAGGACCTCTATTTAAAGTCATAAACCTAATTAAACTAACCCAACTCTCATAATTCCCTAAACCCAAATGCTCTTCCTTCTTCTTTTCTATTCCAAATAGAAGAACATCATTGAAGGATAGGTGAAGGTCTAAAGGCTTCAAGAAGGGAATTTTCTTCATTATCTCCATGAATTATAAATGTATGGTGTTTCTTTCACCTTTGGGATTGTTTTTCCTTAAAGGGTTCCTCCAATTTGATTAAAAAAGGATGAATGTCAAGTAGGTTTTCTTCTATTACGAATTTGATCTTTTAAATAGCTTTGTTTATAATTTATTTAGATAACTATGAGTATTTTATTATGTATTGTAATTAAATTATGCTAATTCTTGATGAATTAATCTAGGTTGTGAAGTATATTATTAATTTTACCCAAGTCCCAAACCCTAGGTTACGAACTAGTGTTGAATTGTTGTGTAGTGATTCAATTGACTTCATCATTGTGTTTATTAATATTATGTGATGATATAATACCCATTTTTGGGTTTAATTGAATGGTTAATGGTAAAACCTTGATTATGGCTTGTGAAGGAGATTGATGTGAGTGTTGTGATCTAAATCCTTTACTTCAATTATGATTAATTATGTTTAGTTATTAAGGTAAATTGAAGTATACCTTATGATAAGATTGATTAGGATTTGTATGATTTAGAATTTAAATTTCTTGAATTATGGATTGTGAATTGTTGGCTAAGATGTAATGATTTAAGGATGGTGATGACTTACCTATGTCCCTTCTATAATGTAATTATGTAAATGTGCTAACCTCACACGTGTGAAATGTTATTAAAGTACAATACCCATGTAATTCCTATTGAGCTATAATTATGAATGTATCAGGGATAGACCCTATGAACTAAACTAAGATATAATTTTTAATAAAGACTAACAGAAATTTCAAAAGGGACTCTAGCTTGGCACCGAGTGAACTTGAGTAAGGAGTGTCTCTAACCACATAAAGAATGTACGATCACTAATGTATTTATGAGATTTGAGAATATAATTCATATACTATAAAGAGGGTCCAAAATACATCTCCTAGTTGTTGAACTAGGTTTCCCCCATAAGAATACTAGATAGTGGATCCATGCAGATGCTATGTTCATGTTTTGGTACTACCTTGACAAGTCGTTTTCCTTCTTTCCGTGTAAGGTTCCATGCACACCGGGTTCCACGTTAGATCATGTGGTCTATCTCGGTTAAGAAAGATGTTCCCAAAAGGTAAAATGAAGTAATGAAGTGAACTCTAACTAGGGTGACCTAACGGGTTTAACTTAGTCTAGGTAGAGGAATGAAGTGAACTCTAACTAGGGTGACCTAAGTGGTTTATGTTATTCTAGGTATGGGTATGGGACTGTACATATACATTGCACTAGTTAGGCTTGAGGGAAGTCTTAAAAGGATGTTCATATGTATGTATATGCTTATAAATATAAATGATATGTATATGACTATCTTACATGTTAATGACACTATGCCATGTTTGTTTCACTTATGAACATGTTTTTGGTCTTTATTGCTAAAGTATAATGATATTTATTGTTAATGATATGGCATGTGAAGCTGGGCATTGTTTATGGTTCTTGTTGGGTTTACTTGGTTTTGTGAGATTATGAGGCCTTACTGAGACAGTTCACTAGTGGACTTAATGAGTGTTCATAGGTAATGGTCTTGCTTGATTTTGATGTTATCAACTCTTATACATGCTTGTTGATATTATAACTTGATGATTGAGATATCTTGATTATCTGCTCAATTATGTTGATATGAACGTTGTCTTGACTAGACTTAGTATTGTTGGTCTTGTAATGAACATGGTCTTGAATCAATGAATATGTTCTATTGAATTGTATTGGTTCTTCAATGTGCATAAGACTTTTCAAAGTGACTTTGCATGATTTTTAATAAATGTCCCTTTCTAGAATGATTTCCATGTTATGTGTGTATATGACCCTATACTTAGGGCCCGTTTGACCATGTGATATGGTATTATGATATGGAATAATGATATGGTATCATAATATGGAATCATGAGATGAAATTGAAGTTTAGTTTGGACATGCGATATGGAATTTTGGTATTGTATAATTTTTCATAAACATAAAAATCCCATAAGTGCTAAAACTATTAAAATAGGCCCAATTATTTATCCAATGTTTTCAAAGAAATAAAAAATCATAAAATTGTATAATAAATTATTGCAAAGTTATATCTTCTCCACTAATAAATAATTGTTTCATCAATATATTGGGGTAAAAATGAAACACCTTTCACGGGCTGTTAAATATTTTATTACTCAACAATCATAAAGTGTGAGTTAAAGTGACTATATGTTTGTGAGAATAATAAATTTTATCTCGGTGAAAATAATAAATTTTAAAAATTAATGATGTGATTATAAATTTTATTTACATGTCAAAATAAATGGTTAGTAGATATAAATGTGGGGTATTTTTAACAAAATTTAAACTCGTGGATTAATTTTTCTGTTAAAACAACTCAAATCATGATATGGTATTCCCATATGATTCCATGTCATGATTTTGGAGAATATGGTATCACTTCATATTATATGGAATCGTGAGATTGAATCAACATAAAATCACATGTACAAACGCTGATTCCATCTAATGATATCATATCGTTATGTGTTATCACGTGTCCAAACGGCTACTTAGTACAATTGATGTGCTAACCCAATCCTGCCTTTTTTTCCTGACATTTTAGGTTCCGGTCATTGAAGGGTTAGTGATGACTTTTGAAGGAAGACTTGGATCCTTATTCTCAAGGTTGGGTAGGTCCTCACCACTTCTAGGATAGTGTCACTTCCTAGCATTTGATATTGATTAGTCTTAAATATACTTTTTTCATTCTCTTTCATTTGATTACTATGATTGTATAACATATATGTGGCTTTTAGTGTATTGATGTATCGGCTATTCCTAATTTTTATACTCTTCTTTAGATGATTATCATTTAAGAATTCTGTTCTAAGACTATATTGTATCTTGTACATATCAGTGTTCAATAAAATTAGAAGACTACGTAAACTTCTTATATGAAGGATCTATGTATACTAATATGAATATATTCTGTGTAAGCGAGAGGTCTCAGTAAACCTCATGATATAGAGTAGATGAAAAGTTATAATTTTTTTGCATTTTTAACCTATGAATGTAGTAATGAGTGCTAAAAGGCTAGTCCTAGTCCTCTCCGAATACGACGATGTGGATTACGTCTAGGGTGTACTTACCGGATGTGACAAACTTAGTATACAACATGAAGTTGAATATCCCTAGAAACGATATTTCATTATAACACGTCTATGTAGTTTCTTATTTGTAACTGTGAAGTGCACCATACTTATGAATAAGAGACTATGTGATTCTTAGAAACATTCATCTTCTTGTATTCCTATGTCGTACTTCTAGAGTATTATTATGTGCTTTTACCTAAACCTTGTATCATTTTTTAGGTATGAATACCCGAAGAGAAACTGCTAGAAAGGACGAAGTAGAAATGGCTAATGTGGGAGATAATGACAATCAAGTTCCTCAACTTGAAGAAGTTGGTATAGGTGATAAATTTCCAGATGTTCCTCCAATGATGACCAGTGGAGATTAAGGGCAGCCTTCCTCACTTTGTCTCAAGCCATGACCTCTTAAGCTAATACCGTCACTTTCTCAAGTTCAAGCTATGACAGCCCAAATGAATAGGGGAGTTGGACCTCGAGTGCCTCAAAATTCTAACACTATGGCGTTCATGTTTGAGAGACCTTTCTAGACTAAGTCCACCTATGTTATTTGGGTTGAGAACCAAATCGGACCCTAAAGATTTCATCGGGGAGCTCTATAAGATTCTCTATGATATGGTTGTGACCTTAATTTAGAAGGCCAAGTTAGCGTCTTATCAACTCAAGATGTGGCCCAAACATTGAATGGGCAATGGAGGGATAATAAGGCACTAAGAGGGCTCCGGTGGCTTGAGAGATCTTCAAGAAGGATTTCCTTGATATGTTCTTTCCTAGAAAGATGAGGGAAGCTAAGGTAGAAGAATTCATCAACCTTCGTCAAGAAGGGATTAGTGTTCTTGAATATTCCTTCATATTTACTAAATTTCTAAAGTATGCTCCATCCTTTGTTTCAAACCAAAGGGATGAGATGAGTTGTTTTCTTACAGCGGTGTTGGATAACTTAATAAAAAAATATCATTTATATATGCTTCATGATAATATGAATATCTTTCGTCTCATGTATCATGCTCAACAAGAGGAAGAAAATAGGTTAAGGAGAAAGAGTAGGAAGGCCAAGGAGGCCAATTCTTATGAAGGTCGTTCTTCAAAGGATTGGCTTGATATTCAATATAAGCCTAGGTTGAAGAAGAGGTTTCCTAATAAAGTTTTTACCAATTTCCAAAGACTATTGATGAGAGAGTATTTAACCCTAAGTCTAAAAAGGGAAGAGGTACTAGTTCACCAGCAAGAAAAAAAGTATGTGGAACAGTGTGGAAAGAAGCATTTTATGGACAATATTATTGGCACAACCCAAAAACCCGCACCGGCACCACATCACTCGCACTTAGAATTACCAACCCCCCCGCTTCTTTAACCAACTAGCACCATCACCAGAAAGCGATTTAAAAATGCCAAACCACATACGAAAGCACCCTACCGAATCCTCACCCAGAAAAGTGAACTATATAAAAGCTGAGATACCATGACACACAATTGTAGCACCAAACTCTATGGGTTTGTTTCATTATATCTCCAGCACAAGGCGCCAAAACAACCGGGGTAGCATGGACCAAGGGTTACCGAAATGATGGTGTGGAGGTAGAGCGTGAATGTGAGGGGACGAAAGGAGCGGAAGATAGAGGCGGAGGAGCAAGGGGGCGAGTGACGTGCCAACATAGACCTGGCCCCTGATACCATCAGCCACAAACCTCCCGCATCCTACCAACCTACCCCCAATGTCGCACAACAATCCCACTGCGTCTTCATCCACCAACCAAATCCCCCAAACCCCCCAACGCAAACCCATATGCTACCACCCCTACCGACCACCCTCCCCCCCACGGATGCGCGAGCTCCTCTAAACAAGACAAACCATATGCTCAAAACCTATCCTCAACCCCCTACCGAACCCAAACCGACACGATATCTCAATTATAAGATCAAAAAACGGCATCGGAAACCGGGACGGTAAATAGGCTGCGCCAATCCACAATGTACATGGAAGCCGCAAACAAAAATATGTACTAGCCAATGGTAACCGGATGGAGTGGTCCGATGCACGATGGAGCAGGGGGGGCGTTATCACTAAGGAAGGGGATAGGAGAGGGAGAAGAATAATGGGAGGGGAGAGGAGAGAGGGGGAGGGTTTAAAGAAAGCAAATAAAGGCTCGACGTCCTGCCCTCACCCACCCCCTACACCTACAACCCAAACCACATCACATGCGCCCCCCCGAAGCAACAAAACAGCGATGAGCTCGTTAACGCTCGCGCTAACTCCTCACCACCCCACCCACACACCCCTACCCAATGGCGCACTGACTCATATGCCGACTAAAGCACACTCGCTACCACCAAATATAAGCTAGTAGGTGAAACAACGTCCAAGTTATAAGGTATCTTGCAGGCACTAAACCCCTCACGAAGAGGAACGCGCCGCGGGAGTTCGACCCGTAAAATGGGAACCCCGCCAGGGGGGACAAGCATTAGAGGAGATGAAGTGCAAAGGAATAAGGTAAATGAGGCGTGACCAAGGGAAAGTGATAGAACCGAAGTGGGAACTAGGCCGCTGCCCTGGCTCACCATACACCCCACACGCCCAAAACCCAAATTCACCAATGAATCACCATGCCCAACAATTTTCTCCCCCACTCTAACGAGCCTTCGAAACCCACCTAAACACTCCCGCTCTCACCACCCCCACCCTTTTAACAAGCAACACACACAACGAATACCACTTTCTTCCTACAACGCAACTACAAGACCTACACCCCCCCAAAATAACGTATCAATGACTCCACAATCATTAACCACACCCCACAACTGTCCTACTTCTGCGCAGATATAATATTGAAACAACGCTTCATCAAATACTCTAACCGTACAGAGCTATAGGCATCTATTGCTTTTAGATCATCTCTATAACGCCATATGCGAAAGGGCGGTTTTAAACTTTTTAGGTATGCTCTGCTTTTGCAATAAGCATGGGCAAAGTTGCCATAAGCGGGATTAAGACAGGAAGGTAAATTAACGGGTAGAGGAGAAGCAGTGAAGATTTCACGGAAGTATGAGAGTAAGAGGGAAAGTACGGGAATCCCATCGTTTCCCCTCGCAACATCCGTCTCTATACTCCCTCATCCCATCATTAGCACACCCCCCTCTGGGACGGTCAATTGTTTTGGGTGTGGAAAGAGTGGCCACAAGGTTAGAGATTTCCTTAATTTGAAAGGGCAAGACAATGGTAGCAGTAAAGCTCATGTAGTGGTTCTAATGTGATCCCCAAAGAAGAATCACTTTAATGTACTTCGCTCTTAGGGTTAACAAGAGAGTTCTCCCGATGTGCTGACATATATGTTACAAGTCTTTTCTATTGATGTATATGATTTACTTGAGCCGGGTGCTACATTACGTTTTATTATTCACTTGAAATTTAGAAAGTTTGATATTTTTCCCGGTGTTCTAAATGAACCTTTTATGGAAACTACAACTATAGGTGAGTCGGTGGTGGAAAAAAGGGTATATAGAAATTGTCCTACAATGTTCCCCAATAGAGTTATTCATGTTGATTAGTATAATTAGATATGGTCGATTTTAATGTTATTTTTGTGATGTATTGGTTGGATGATTGTTTTTCTTCCATTTAATGTAGAATAAGAATTGTCAAGTTCAATTAATATTGAACTCAGTCTTAGAGTGGAAGGCGGGTCAAGTCTATCCTAGAGGTGTATATTGTTCCCTAAGGCTTGCTAAAACGATATCCAAAGGGTGTATTATCATATCTGTACAAGCCAAGATTAGATCAAAAATTCACATTGAGTTAGTATCCATAGTGCGGAATTCTCGGAGGTGTTTTCGTAATGTTATTATCGGAATCCCTCAAATACAGAAATGTATTTGATATTGACTTCTACCAGAACCAGATTCCCATTTCAACTTGTCAGCCTAATGGATGGGCTTTGGACCGATTGAAAGGTTGACGGCTCACCCAAAATTTTACTAGACAAAGGCAGTCATATACCTAGTAGTTAGAAAGTAGGATACCTGGTTGGTACAGTTTTTGTTTGTCGAAGAAGAAGGATGGGTCCCTTAAATAGGAATTACATATCGACAACTACAATAAACTCACTATTAAGAACAAATATTCTCTCCCTCAGATTGACAACTTAATTGATCAAATCCAAGGGGAAACCTACTTTTATAAGATTAATTTCAAATTGGGGTATCATCAACTTAGGGTGAGAGGTAAGGATACTACAAAAATAGCATTCCTAACTAGTTATGGTCACTACGAGTTCTTAATAATATCATTTGGTCTCACTAATGCCCCGACGGCGGTAATGCATATCATGAATATTGTGTTTCAACGTTACCTAGATTCATTTGTCATTGTATTCGTTGAATACATCTTGGTATATTTGAAAAATGAGAGTGAACACATGGACCATTTGAGAGTGGTGTTTCAAGTACTTAATGAACACCAATTATTTACCAAGTACAGCAGATATGAGTTTTTATTGAGATCAGTGGCATTTGTTGGTCATATCATCTCTAGTGATGGAGTTGAGGTTGATCCAAGGAAAATCGAGGAGGTGAAAAATTGTCCTAGGCCATTGACTCTAACAAAAATTAGGAGTTTCTTGCGTCTAGGAGGTTATTATAAGAGGTTTGGGTATAGTTTTGCGTCCACCGCCTCTCCATTGACTACTTTGACCAAAAATAATATGAAATTTTAGTGGTCCGAAGAATGTGAAAGAATCTTCAAAATCTTTAATGATAGGCTTACTTTTGCTCCATTGTTGACCTTACAGTAAGATACCAAGGGCTTCATTGTATATTGTGATTCATCTACAATAGGTGTGGGGTGTGTTCTTATGCACATGGGAAAGTAGTAGCCTATTCCTCCAGACAATTTCAGGTGCATGAGAAGAATTATCCAACTTATGATCTTGAGTTAGTGGACGTAGTATTTGCCTTGAAAATGTGCAGGCATTATTTGAATGGTGTCCATGTTGATGTATATACCGATCACAAGAGTCTTCGATATGTGTTTACTAAAAAGAAGTTGAATTTCTGAGAAAGAAGGTGGTTCGAATTATTTAAAGATTATGACATGAGTGTCCTTAACTACCCCGGCAAGGACAATATGGTTGTGAATGTTCTAAGTCGTATGACCATGGATAGTGTGTATCATGTAGAAGATTTTAACGAAGACCTAGTGAAATATGTTCATAGGTTAGCTCATTTAGGTGTTAGATTAGAAGATTCTCCGAATAGTGGCTTTATGGTCCATCATAACTCTAAAACGTATTTTGTGGTTGAGGTGAAGTCTAAAAACACCTTGATAGGGAGGGGGGCGGGGGAGATTAAAAGACACAGATCGGAAATTGATATCTGTATAGTCTTCAAGTGCGACATCTGCAGTTCGTTCCTCATATATAAATTAGGGGATAGGTGTCTGATGTATCAGAAATTGCGAGTGTCGTATCCTAACAATACATGGCCTTCTTAGGAACCGAAATTCTTGAAGAAGCCACTAGAATATGGTTGCCCATGTTATTCGCATTTATCCGGTCGTGGTTCCTACCGCAAAAGAGTGTATCATCCCGTTAAGAATAGAAGTTGATTTTTGTGGGAAGAGCTAGTGTAAGAATGAAGCATAACGAATTTGTTGCAACATGTACAAATTGCAGAAAAAGTGAAAGACCGCACAACCAAAGTGTCGTATTTTCACATCAAAAATCCAATTCCCAACTTGGAAGG
Source organism: Solanum habrochaites (assembly GCA_027704765.1). Lineage (NCBI taxonomy): Eukaryota > Viridiplantae > Streptophyta > Magnoliopsida > Solanales > Solanaceae > Solanum > Solanum habrochaites. The sequence continues at coordinate 28,625,881 of JAKWJA010002499.1, read as the reverse complement.
AGAAGACGAGGTTACTATCGATTTATGGTAGTTTTTCCTCGGAACACAAAAACACAAGTATTACTTTATATGGTGTGTGTTTGTGGATAAGGTTGACAAATCTGTGCTCAATTTTATTCCCGAGATGTCGACTTACTCCTAAGAGGATTATGCAAAAATATTCATAGATGTGATTGTGTGTCACCATGGTATTATGTTATCCATCTTATCGGATAGGGGTTCACAATTCACATCTAGGTTTTAGAGTTCATTCCAAAAATGGTTTCGTACCAAGGTAAAACTAAGCACCACTTTTCATCCCAAAACAAATGGTCAAGTGGAGCGTACTATTAAAACTCTTGAGGATCTGCTTAGATCTTGAATAATTGATTTAAAAGGAATTGCAATCATATCTTGCCTTTTTTTAGTTTTCTTACAAAAATAGTTACCATTCATATATATCTATGTCTCCTTATGAAGCCTTCTATTGTAGAAGATTGTAGATATCAAATTTGATGGATTGAAGTTGGTGGGTCCTCACTTTTGGGTCCTGAATTGATTTCTAAAACATTGGAGAAGATGTATCAGTATACAATAAGAATAATGCTTGGACCACAGCCTATAGCAAGCAAAGTGTCTTATGCCACCATAGTAGAGATACAGAATTTGGAAGAAGGTGATAAAGTTTATCTACATTTCGCGCTGTCTGACAGGGGTAAGTGGATATTTGGGCCAAGAAATTGAAACTTTTGAGTCACGTCGTTCATGTGTGGCCTTGTATGCTTCATTATGCAAAATTATTGGCCAAGGTCTGCATACTGAATTTAAGGTCTATAAAGCGCCCATAGTGCATTGTGGCGTTTCGTTTCATCCGTAATCATATGGGTTCCTATGCGTAGGTACCGAGTGTAACAGGTGATTCCCGCGGTCTGCCCTTCTTGTGATATTGTGAGGGGTACTAAAGTGCTTCCAAAAAAACCTCATCTATAAAGAGTTTTGCGGGCTTCGAAATGACTTGATAAACAAGTAAAGGACTTTCAGGAACAAAGAAGAATGGCTTCCTTCAAAGATGTTATTAAGAACCACCGTATTTGAGGGTCGCCACATGGCAGGCGTAACGTCGCAGGGCCAGACCTGAAGTCATTTTTACCCCCATCTATTTGATAAATAAGAGTTTAGTTGTTCCTAATTTATATTTACAAACAATAATGAGTTTTGAATTGCATGTGCATCAAATTAGCTATTGAATTTTTTTTGTAAGAAAATAGAGAATTTTTTATGCGTTGATACAGTGATTACAGTGATTAATTCTTATAGAATGAAAACTTCCAAGGAAAGATTGTTTTTACTTGATTTTGAACTTATTTGGGTGTATCTTCAGAGTATGTGCTTTCTCGTGAGTGTTTATTAAGATGTTGATATGTGTTGAAGAAAACTTTGGCATAATTTAATAACATCTTACGTTTCATGTTGAAACAATTACTGATGTTATTACCAGTGATGAGTTTTTCTTCACTCATTCTCCCATCAAATTACAATGTAATGAGATTCGTATCTAACCTTTGTTTTAGAGGGTTCCTTTACCCAAAAGGGTTCTCTCCAAGTTGAGGGGCTGCGTTAAAAGAAGAATAGTTTTCAAGTGGGTTTTCATTGTTATTTAGTAATTTGACTTAAATTTAAATGGCTTTGGTGCTTATGATTTCTTTAATAAGTATGACGGTAAGGAATATGATTTATTTTATTTAACTATTCTAGTTATCTTGATGAATTAACCTAGGTTTGTGACAGGTAGATCATGAAATGACTGTTTCCTAATCCTAGGTCTATGGGCAACTAAGTGATGAATTCCCTTGTGTAGTCGCTTCAGGTAGACTCTCACCTAATTTGTGTTGATTATCTATTATTTATTTATTTGGCTCCCATCCCGGAATGTCACCACCTAGACCTAACCAGTGTCGTCATACTCAGAGAGGACTAAGACTAGCCTCTTAGCATACATCATTAAAGTGTTGACTAGCCTAAATTGAAACATAGTTAAAAATATGTCTTCCTATATAAACTATCATGAGGTTTACATAGACCTCTCGCATACACTATATATAAATCCATATCGAGTATATTAAGACCGTCCCGTACAGAAGATTACCAGCATTCTACTTTCTTGCCGCCCCCCTCTATAATATATAGTGTATATACATATATATACAGATACGATATATTCCTTAAAACCGGATGTCTCCATCTCAATAACCCATTAAACAAGAGTATAACACTTGGGTGTCCCATACATCAATACGCAATAAAAGTCGACATACGAGGTTTATACGAATCTTTAGTAATAAAAGGGCGCAAAATTACCAAAGTGCTCCTCTTAAGATTAATCAACATCCATGCTAGAAATGCCAATGCCTCGAAGTCTGTAAGGACCTACGCAATATGGAGAATAATAATCAAAGTCCTTGCTTTCAAATGGACTTCTTCAACCGCGTTCACAAAAGGAAAAAAAAAATGTTGGGGAAAAGGTATAAAATGGTGTTAGTACATCACTGTACTAGTATAGGAAGCAATGCCACACACAACATAAAAAACCCTGCTTTGAAAGGGAACAGATTTTGGTTAAGAGATATTCAACTTACTTTAAACTCCCAACATTTTAGATGGCACAATTAAGAATCATATGACCATTTAAACCCAATCGATCTTGAAAGAATATCATCTCTCACACATTACAAACATGTTTCACATCAAGTCAATCGATAGATATACGCCAAACAACCCGTCTACATCATAGTATAAGCATAAAACTTATATAAGGACTTCGTAAAATTTCATCATTGACAAAGCCCTTACCCATAACCCCTCATTAATCCTACAATTTGAACTATCACCCAAAGCCTAATAAGATTACTTTATCAACTATAACAAAAACGAAGGACCATAAGCAATGATTCACTCCAACAAACATAATATCAAGACTATCCATGAGCATACTTTTGCATTACAACTAAACATCATGCTTTTAAGGGAATCACCATATAGAGTCAATAATATGTAAAACAAATATATACATAAGATATGCGTTATAGAATACACAAGAAGAACCTCCTAAGGCTTCTGTCAAGCCAAACTAGTATAAGACATAGGTAGAGTCCCATACCCCTACTTAGGCTAAGTCAAACCTCTTAAGTCATCCTAGTTAGTGTTTACTTCATTACTTCATTTAACTTTTGAGACCACTTGCCTTAACTGAAATATACCACATGAGATAATGTGGAATCCGGTGTCATGGAACCCTACATTGAAAGAAGGCGGGATAGTTTCCAAGGTAGTACAAAAATATTAACAAACAATCTATGTGGATCAACTAGATAGTATTCCTATGGCAGAAACATAGCTCAAAAACTAGGATATGTAGTTGGAACCCTCTTTATGATACATAAATTATAGTCTCCAATCCCATGAGTACATTAGTGATTCTACCTTCCTTTAGGGGAAGGGACAATCCTTACTCTAGTTCACTCGGTGCTAATCTAGTGTCTCTTTTTTAAAAGTATTGAGTCTTAATTAAACATTATTACTTAGTTTAGGTCATAGAGTATATCCCTTTTGTTATCATCATGATAGCTCAAGAGGAATTGCATCAGTATTGTCCTTTCATTTTAATTCACACATGTTAGGTTAGTATATTTAGATAATCACATTATAATAAGGCACATTTGCAACTTATTACCATCCTTATAGCATCACTTATTAAGCAACGACATAAAAACCGTAATTCAAGACATTCAAATTCAACATCATACCAACCCTAATGAATATTAACATAAGGTATACCTCAATACAACTTCATCACTAATCAATATTAACATTATGCTTTGCTCAAGAAATAATCCACCATATTAAGAAACCGAATGTTGGGAGTAATGACATCATAAAAGTGGACATAGCAAAAGGGATACGACAGGGTTTATTTGTGATAAATTTTCTTGGTTCTAAGGAAAATGGGGTTTGAAGAAGTTTTCATAGATATGGTATGGAGAACCATGGCCAACACTGTTAATCTATATTGTTATGGTAAATGGAGAACCATGGCCAACAACTGGTATTCGAGTTTTGTTTGGTAAGAAGGTACGGTTTTCTTTCACTCCTAACACAAGAGGGTCGCAAACATGATCCGCCTTATCTCCGCCTATTTATTTAGGGTGGTCGGAAATGCTATCCGGTCTCTTACAGTCTACATGTCACCAGGACTATCATGGATTCGTTCATGGAGAGGAGGGGACCTCAGTAAATCATTTTAGCTTTGCAATGATATAATCCACTTTACCTCTGAATGCAAAAACCTTGAATTTCTAAGTAAACTTTAAAGGAGTATAAAGAGACTTCTGGAAGCTCATCAATGACACAATGGTCCCTTTATGCTACCACTGATAATGTTCTTTCAATAGCCACAAGAGACTCTAGAACTAAAAGCGACTCACAGGCATTCAGACAAACACAAGGTCCCCTTAATCTCACCTAGACTGCCCGTGTTAAATTTGTTGGTAAGGCCTAAGGAAATATTTTGTTCTCTGATCTTGTTAATAGAAAATTCTGTAGTGCATGTTTACAGGATGGCAAACCCACAACTTAGTTTTATATAGGAAGGTAAACAGTCCTTACTGAAAGACATGTTAATACATGCTATACTCGGACAGCCATTACTAGTCATGCAGTAACCCATCCATCCTCTGTGACTAAAGCAGATCCAAATCGTTAACGCGCAAACTTTTTTTGGGATGGAAGAAGGGAATAGAAGCAATACCACAGGGAATCAGGACGAATCTCAGGTTTTTACCGAAATTAAATATGAAGGTAGGAGTAGGCATGAGAATTTGAACAAGAATTTGTAGTGGCCTTTTGCCATTCTAAACATTGTTGGATTTTCAGAAACCTGAAGCACACCTTCGTGTGGGTGACTTTCTTGAAGGCAAATATTGTGTTTCAAAGATCCACATCCTGTTGTGCAAAAACTAGGGGGATCCAAGGAGTCTCTCGACGATGGCTAGAACATTCTATAACATACAACGCGGTGGAACAAACATATCAAATGGAAACTAGTCAGTCTGAAAATTGATCCCTTTTTGTGGCGATATTTGGATTGGAAAATGTCCACTTGCACAATTTTTCCAGTCAATACAACAATTACAACACACAAGCAATACGCTGTAGTTCTGGGACAGAAAGGAAAATGGGACTGCAACAGTCGTTTAAGCTAGCCCACGAGGCGTCTATCCAGGAACACTCCTGCTAGCAGATCAACAACAGGAAAATTCCCTCTGCAAGCAGCAAAACCTCCCTGATCAGGCAGCCTGGAAGCTCAACAACGCATTGCAACTTCACTTGTTCTTCTGCTTGGGGAGAGATTATGGAAAAAGGGTCAAGCGTCATTTTAATTCTTTGTTATGGCATAAAACCATCCCCTCTTCAACGTTTCTTTTTCTATTAATGGAGGACCCATAAAAAGGAAAACTGCCCTAAATAACAACTACCTAGTTTTTTGCCAGTTGAGATACGCCATGAAACATGTATTTTTATGATTTGTACTTCTGGTTAATGCAGTAGTATACGGAACAACACGACCGATTCACCTAGAATCTACTTCATCTCATGACAACTTTGACTTCCACAAAGTGCTAGAAAACTTGTTGCAGCCACAACGGCGAATGGCACACTGCTGCTTCTACATGCCACCTACCCTATCCTTCATTTGGTGGAGCTTATGGAAAAATAGATGTCTGTGCAGTAAAAATATGTGTTGGGGTAAACAACTAAATATCATCAGGTAAAAATTATACAATTTACGAAGACGACGTTACAATTTGTTGAGCATAGCATTCCCTCCATATTAAGGCCTGGCCCAGCCAAGTGGGAATGATTTTCATCAAAAAATGTGAAGGCTGTAATCCAAGTACACCCCCAAAAAAACATAAAAAAAGCTTGTAGTTTGGTAGCAGGAAAAGCCAACCAGATCCGTGGATCAAAATCAACCCTGATGGCAGTTTCTCTTGACCAATCGGGGAGGATTGGCGGTTGGAGGTTATCTGAGGGATAAAATGGCCAATTGTGTGAATGGTGCATTTGCAGCAACACTTTGTGGTAAGGAAGCAAAACAATAAATCAGAGATGAAAGGCCGAGTATTGATTTGTGTCTGACTTTGCGGCATTGGATCTGCCGGTAGATCTGAACATAGTATTTGAGTTTGATTACCACAGCTTGTGGTACGAATGGGATAAATCAACAGGCTTCCCCCAATGGAACCTCAGTTAAAACCCATTTTTTAAAATCGGCGCTAAACAGATTCAACATTTGGTCCGGCGGCAAGCTGCAAATTCAATGCATACAATGTACTATAGGGAGGCAATTTGGTGGTTCTGTGCTGACTGCACTGATCCAAGACACATCGATCAAAGAGCCAATCGCCTCAAGTACTATTTTCATCCCCCCAACTTACCTAAGAAGCAAGAGCATTTATCAACTGGACTTAATGGATATTGCACCAAGTGTTTTTTAAGAGAAGAAGAAATAAGAGAAATTAAAAGATCCTCCACGGATTTATATCTTTTCAACTTAGATTCATTCGAGAAGAATTCATCAGGCTTACTTTGAATAGGTTAGAATTGAACTAGGATTTTAGGTAAATTACGATTTTTTTGCAAAATGTAAAGGCGAATTCCCCTTGTTTATGTTTCATCGATCATGTAAGGCGGGAGAGGAGTCCCTCTCTTTACTAGTATCTTAGTGTTTTCTGATTCCATCATTTGTTGTAACGGGAAAGGAGCTGACTTCCTTTTTAGAAAATCTAAACTCGCAAACCTATACTATTTTGGAGGTAGGTTACCGCCCCCCTCCCGTGGTACTTATTTTTGTTTCTAATTTTAAGGGCATGGGGTGTTGCTCATCCCCTACCTGCCCCAAGGGTAATCAAAATAAAGCTACAAAATAAAGGTAAGGAATTGAGAATCCCAAGCTTTACCCCCATCTCCCCTCTACTAGTCCATCATCAAGGGTTATGTCACATCAACCAATCCCAATTAACTCATAAATTTGTAATAATAAAAAATATAATATAAACTAAGCTACTTACATCTAATACACTATATCAATAACTAGATATTACAATTCAAAAGTCATAACTAGGGTTAGGGGGGAAAAGTGTCATCTTCACAATTAGGTCAATTCATCAACCGAAGTAGATCATAATTAGAATAAAATACATTTTTAATGTTAGGTCATAAGTAACCTAAATCATAATCATAACAAAGAAAAATTCACAAGATAAAATAGCAGTATTGGAAGAAAAGGCAACATGAAACTCCATCTTTTTAACTTTTCGATTAAATCTTGCAAGATCCCTTTTAGGGAAGAGGAATTCAAAATGTGTGTGAAAGTATTATCCCCATACCTTGATATTTTTTATGAAGAATGTTATGGATAAAGTAGCCTCCTTGCTTCTCTCTAGAAAACCTTTATACCTTGTCTCTAATGTATTAATCTGCTTTTTAAGATATAGAACAGATAGGGAAGGACCAGTGAGGGTTTTTATAATTAATGAGAGTTATGTAGATTGTTAGCTAAGTATTTTATCACCTTCATAAAAGAACTTTAATTATACCAAACCCTTGGATACTAATTAAACACCCTAACTCGACCTAATTATATTGACCAACTAATATTATACTGAAACAACAGTGTCCCACACTCGACCCCCCTACAAAACTGGCCTAGGTTAAATGAAGGGAACTTTAATGGGCCGTCCAGTGCAGTCTTTGCTTTGACGACCTGTTACCTCCCAAAAGTGTGTGACCCATTTCAACACATGGGCTAGATATGTGGGCGTCGAAGAGAGGTAAAGCCAACGTCCCCCGTGTATCAGGCTAACGGCTCCATCTCCTGCACCCGTCAGGCAGAGGGCGCTGCGTCATGGACCGTGTTTTTTGGCCGAGAATGGGCAAGGGTCAAGCCATGGAACACTTGGTTTGGTCCTTGGGCGTCGTACCCGTATGGTTTTTACTATATACAACTCGTATACTTACTATACACCTGTACACTAACCAAATATCATCCAATTTCTGACAATCCTAAAGACCTAGTCAAATAGGCTAGGCAACACTAGCACCATCTAGTGCCTAGTCGCTCTTGACTGGTTAATGTTTACGCGGACGTAAATCCCCTTCATTTGTTTTATCTCTTTAAACTTCGCTCTGATGGTGAGTTTAGTTCACTATTATCTGATGATGAAAAAAAAGTGATCAATATTTATACACCCATGTTGTAGGTCGCTAGACATACGTCTTAGATATCCAGATGTTACATTTATCCCCCCCCCCCGCTTGGAACCATTCACTCCCGTTATGACACTAAAGTCTTTTCGTGGAAGCATGAGGCCTGAAGACTAGCAGCCCAAGCAACAACAAAAACACATCATAACATGAATTTCAATTCGATCATGGAATTCACACATAGCAATTCAAAACTCCAACCACTACACATAAAAGCTTAAAATCAAAATATGAAGAATTTCCTTCTCACTACAACATGAACTAAACATATCATTAGGCATGAAATTTACTATAACTCACTATAACATGCACCTTTTTTAACAACATCACGAAAAATCAAGACAACTTCAAATTTACTCATTATTTTAATTATTAGTAACAAGAACTAACTTTCACTTAAGGAAATATGAGATAATGGGACTGTCTGTGACGGCCTCTTCCTCCCATGTTTCCTCCCTCACTAGGTGGTTGAGTCCTCCATACACGTTTATGGAGGCACCTCTTTTGTTCTTCAACCTCTTCCAACTTAAAGATCACAGGATGTTCAACCCAGAACGCTCCTCATACAGATAGGTCTCCTTTCACACCAAAACATTTTACAGAACGAAACATGGGCCTCGAGATTTCCAATGCACTTTTTAAGCATGGACACATGGAAAACTAGATGAACCGAAGATAGTTCACTAGAGAGTTTCAACTCATATTCAACCTTTAACAATCATTGAAAAATTTCATAGGGTCCCACATAAATAGAAGTAAATTCCTTTTCTTGCCAAACCTAACCCCCCTTCTCATGTGCAAAATTTTCAAATACACTTTATCACCTTCTTCAGATTTAAGGTCTCTTCTTCTATGATAGGCATAATACTTTTTCCGTCTATAGGCTGTTTTAAAGAGGTTCATTATTATATGAACTTTTTTTAAGGTCTTATAGATCAAATGGGGACCATGAAATGAAGACTCGCCAACCTCAAACCACCCAATAGGAGATCTACACCTCCTACCATATAAACCTTCAAAAGGAGCCATATATATTGATGAATGAAAACTATTAATATATGAGAACACCACCAATGGCAAATGCTCATCCCAACTTTCATTTAAGTCAATGATACAAGCTCTAAGCATATCCTCAAGAGTTCCAATAGTGTGCGCCGCTTGACAATCTGTTTGAGGATGAAAAGAGGTGCTCAACTTCACTTGAATACCCAAAGCTCTTTAAAATGAAATCCAAAACCTAAAGGTAAATTGAGCAACTATATCCAATATGAAGGACAAAGGAATGCCATAAAGACTCTATAGATTGTTGCAAAATCTTCCACCAAATAAGTAGACTTAACGGGAATAAAGTGAGCGGATTTGGTTAATCTATCCACCACTACCCATATAGATTCATATTGCTTCCGATTGTGACGAAAACCAACTACGAATTCCATGTTAAAATCTTTCAACTACCAAGTAGGAACTTAGATCTCTTATAGTAAACCCCCGGCTATTGGTTCTCTTATTTCACTTGTTGGAAATTTTGTCACCCTTCAACAAATTCTGCGGTGTCCCTTTTTAAGCCATACAACCAAAACACTTCGCTAAGATCATGATACATCTTAATAGAACCCAGATAAATCGAGTGACGGGCTCCATAAGCTTCCTCAAGAATCCAATCTCTCAAAATCATCGACATTAGACACACAGAATATCCCTTGGATCCTAAGAAACAAATTCCCCCTTGGGAGAATAACTCATTCATCTTTGAAGAAACCTAGTTCTTTCACATCCACCTCAATATTGGGATCAGATTGTTGTCTATCTACTTTCAACTGGTCAAAAAAACAACCCAGGGCGATGGAAACGCTAAAAGTAAGTGATGTAACCACACACGAACAACCATTTGGAGACAATGCTTTCAATGTTGAAACCCCCTAAACAAGCCAACCTGTGATAATCCCTTCAATAGGATCTTGCTCATTTGCCTTGCGTCCACATTGGGGCGACAACAACTTCTCAGGACGAAATGACATAGACGCGTCTTTCCACCACATTATCCTTGTCAACGTGCTGATAGAGGAAGGCACTCACTGTCATGAGTCTTTCAACAACCCCTCTCGACAACCATAGATCTGTCCTTGCTTAAGAGATTACAAAAGCTCTGTTTTTGAGTGAATACGTATTATTGCAGACTTTGTGATCGCATATACAGCATTCAAACAGGAAACCCAATATAAAGATGAAATTACCGATCAATAGTATTTAAGAATAAAAGGGCAAATACCAAAGGTCCACTAACTCGGTCAAATAAACACTAATTACGATCAAAGTTCTTCTGCATCAAACTTTTGAGCTGCCTACGAATCTAGGCCTATACTTTGCCATGTATCATAAGAACACAACCCCTACCAACTCGGGATGACCATCACAAGACCACAAAACCCTAAGTTACTCTTGTAGATCGCTTCCGAGTGGAATGTAAGCCTTCCTGAACTATTTTCAAGCTTCCTTTTCACATGCCCTTCGACAACTCAAAATTTACATTTGGGGGGGGGGGGGGGGGGGGTTGAGTCAAGGTATTTTCAAGGGAGAATCAAACATGGCAAAACTCATCGATGTAACCTTCTAAAGTATAACATACTAGGGGTCCCTATGGCAACAACCGCCTATTTCCTTAGAACACAGGTATTAGCGAATTTTTAACAGCGTGGTGCGGTGTTGGTCGTTTCCTAGGTTCAACCCGATACCCCCACTACAGATGATATGACCCAGAAACTTCTACTGACCTCTCAAAACTCGTCATTTTCTATATTTGGAACATCGTTTTGGAGTTCCTTAAGCACTTTGTAGAACACCTCAAATGGTCAGGTTTTTTTCACTCTATTTTTTATATACCAAGATTTCGTCAATGAGACAATGAACAAATAAAATATAGGATAACTTCGGAACACCCTAATTCATTAGGTCCATAAATACCGCCGGCAAGTAGTTTGACCAAAAGACTTATCTAAAAACTCATAGAGCCCCCATATTTGTTCAAAATGTCATGCTGGTCTGGGATATCTTTACCTCTCACCCTAATGTTTGGTGATTATCCCACTTCAATGTCAAATCTTGGAGACGTACCCGCACCTTCGAGTTGATAAAATAAATCATCAATCTAAGGGAGAGGAAACTTGTTGTTTATTGTGAATTTGTTGAGTTGACGGTAATCAATACACATTCTAAGGGACCCATCTTTATTTTTCACGAACAATACCGGAGCTCCCTACTGAGAAATACTAGGATGAATAAATCCCTTGTCTAGTAAATCTTTGAGTTGAACCTTCAACTCTTTCAATTTAGTCGGAGCCATCTAATAAAGAGGAATTGAAATGGGGTTTGTATCTGGTAGAAAGTCAATACAAAAATCAATCTCCTGTTTGGGAGGAATGCAAGGAAAATCATTAGAAAATACCTTCGGAAATTCCGTCACTCAAGGACCGACTCAATATGTTATAAACACCCCTTAGATATTATCTTACAAGCTTTCAATCAAGAAATGAGACGAACTCTAGAAATAGAACTTCCCCCGCTTCTTTCTAAAACTGGATCATTTGAAAAGTTAAACTTTACTACCCTTGTTCTAAAATCCATTAAATTAAAGAAAGAATGAAACCAATCCATACCCAAAATGACATCAAAATCAAACATACCAAGTTCTACTAGTTTGACATATATAACTCTATTGGGCAATATTATACGACAATTTCTATGCTATTTTTTCAACAAACTGAATCACCCACCGGGGTAGACACCGAAAAAGGTCACTCAAGATATCAGGAAAAATGTCAAACTTTTAAGCTACTAAAAGGGTAACAAATGACTAGGTAACACCAGCATCAAGTAAAGCATATACATCAATAGAAAAGACTTTAACATACATGTCACCACATACGGAGAAGATCTTGCTCACCTCTATAGAGGAGAGCATATACACGATTCTTCTTAGGAGCATCATCATTAGAACCACTTACTTGTACTTGACCACTACCTTTGGCTTGACCTTTCAAATTTGGGCAATCCTTCACCTTTTGTCCACACTTTTTACAATAAAAAACAATTGTCCGTCCCATTAAGGCAATCACCATAATGCTTCTTGTCAAACTTTCCACAAATTGGCTTCTTGATTGGTGAATTAGTACCTCTTCCCTTTTGAGACTTAGAGTTAGACACCTTATCATCATGAGCCTTAGGGAACATGGAAGGAAATTTATTAGAAAACCTCTTTTTGAACCTAGGATTGTCTTTGATATTAAGTCTACCCTTTGAAGAACCACCGTCATCAGACCTTGCCCTATTGACATCCTTACTCTTCGTCGTAACCCTTGTATCTTCCACTTGTTAAGAATGAACTATAAGACGATTAATGTTCATATTATCATGTATTATAGCTGAACTAAATTCTTATTTCAAGTCCTCCGACACCCCCGTCACAAAGCGCATTATTTATCCTAGCGTCAAAAACCAAAGAAGGATCATACTTTGATGATTTATTAAATTTCAAATAGTAGTAAAGTACCCTCATACCTCCTTCACGAAGGTTGATGAATTCTTCCACTTTGGCTTCCCTCTTCTCCATAGGAAAGAACCTATCAAGAAAAGCCTTCTTGAAAATCTCCCATGTTACTTGTCCATTCCTCAAAGGCCTATTGTCTATGCATTGGACGTACCATATTTTGCCACACCATATTTTGCCACATCTTTAAGTTGGTAAGTTTCTAACTTGTCCTTATCACTAGTAGTCAACCCCATAGCATTGAGAATCTTGTAGGTTTCATCAATGAACTGTTGGGTGTATTCCTCCACTCTGGACCCAACATGTTATTGTTCTAAGGATACCACCTCCTGATTAGCTTGGGCCATCATGACTTCTACTTGAGTAGCGATGACTTGTGCTTGTGTAGTAATTACTTGGTCCATTTAGAGAAAGGCTTCCCTTATGTCCACATCCGTCAACGGTGGAGGATTTACCTGGTCTTGATCATCATTAGCAACCTATTCAAGAGGAAGTACTTGATTGCCTCGGGGAGGAACCCCCACATTGGAAATCTCTTCATCATGTCTTCGAGGGATTGTTCTCCGGGTATTCATTGCCTATAATCACAATACAAGGATTCATTTCTAATGGAACATAAAGTCAAGACTCTAGAGGCACAATATTAGATTTCAAAGAAATCGAGTGTTTCCAAAGCATCATGTAGTTACGTATTCATAAGTTTGGCGCTTCATATTTATGGATAAGAATCTATGTAGACTTGCTTAAATGAGACATTGACTCTACAATAATTCAACCTGATGCTCTAATAATAATTTTATCACATCCGGGAAGAACATCATACACTTAACCTGAATCGTCATCCTTGGAGAGGACTAAGACTAGCCTCTTAGCATACATCATTACATTCATAGGTTAAAAATGTAGAAAAGTTTTAACTTTTCTTCTATATCTATCATGAGGTTTACATAGACTTCTCGCATACACAAAATATATATGTATATCCAGTATGCTTAGACCCTTTATATAAGAACATTACAAAGTCTTCTACTTTATGGCAGCACAACAAAACACATTAAATATATAATATATATATATATATATATTATATATATATATATAAGATACAATATGGTATACTTGGACGTCTAATCTCATAACCATCTAAACAAGAGTAGAACAATTGAACATAGCCCATACATCAATACAATAAAATCCACATATAGGCTATACAATCTTTAGTACTCAAATGAAAGGAAATGAACAAAGTGTATTGAATTCTAATCAACATCTAATGCTAGAAAGTGGCAATGCCTTTGAAGTGGTGAGGACCTACCCAACTTGGAGAATGAGAATGCAAGCCTTTCTCAAATTATCTAAACCTCGTCAACGACCGGAACCTAAAATTTTGGGGAAAAGGGAGAAATGGGGTTAGTACATCACTTGTACTAAGTATAGGAACAATGCATTGACAACATAAATGCCATGCTTGTAAAGGAATAATTTGTAAAGATATGTCAACTTACTTTAAAATCCCACTTTTATGCACAATAAAGAATAATATTAACCAATAACCATATAATCCTCGATACCGTATCATATCAAACACAAGACAAACAATAAAAAGTCAAGTAAACATAGATACAGCCAAACAACCTCTACATCATAGTATAAGCATAAGATATATATAAGAACTTAATAACATTTGATCATAGACAAAGCCCTTACCCATAACCCATCATTAAGCCTACAAGGGCAATGATAAATCAAAGTCACATAACCTCACTTAATCAAGTAAGACAAATCAAAGAACCATAAGCAATGCTTATCTTTATATAACATAAAATCAAGAGTAGCCATCATCATACTTTTGCATTATAAATCAACATCATGCTCCTAAGGAAATCACCACATAGAGTCAATAACATGTAAAGAAAATATATACATAAAATATAAATTATAGAAAACACAAGAATAACCTCCTAAGGCTTTCCTCAAGGCAAACTAGTGCAAGGCATAGGTAGAGTCCTATACCCCTACCTAGGCTAAGTCAAACCTCGTAATTCATCCTAGTTAGCGATTTATTCATTACTTCATTTTACTTTCAGGAACACTTGCCTTAACCGATATAGACCACATGAGCTAATGTGGAATTGGTTTCATGAAACCCTACACCGAAGAAGGCAAAATACATGCCGAGGTAGTACCAAAACATGAACATAGTATCTATGTGGATCCACTAGCTATTATTCCAATGGGTGTAATATAGTTCAAGAACTAGGAGATGTAGTTGGGACCCTATTTATACTATATGTGTTATAGTCTCCAATTCATGAGTATATTAGTGATCCTACCTTCCCTATGTGGAAAGGGACACTCCCTACTCTAGTTCACTCGGTACTAAGCTAGAGTCCCTTTTTCAAATGTCTTGAGAATTTATTAAGCATCATAACTTAGTTTAAGTCATAGGGTCTATCCCTTATATAATCATCATGATATCTCAATAGGAAATTCATGAGTAGTTTCCTTTTATTTCAATTCACACATGTTAGGTTAGCATATTTACATAATCACATTATAATAAGACACATTAGTAAATTATCACCATCCTTATAACATAATATACTAGCCAACAACTAACAAACCATAATTCAATACATTCAAATTCAACATCATACCAACCCTAATCAATTTTAAGATAAGGAATACTTTAATACAAGTTCATCACCAAACACAAGTAATCATAATTGATGTAATAATTGAGATCACCAGATTTATCCCAATCTCCTTCTCATGCAATCATCAAGGTTTTACCATAAAAAAATCCCAATTAACTAAATTTTTCATGATAACAACATAGAATAGTAGTTGAAACATTAATCAAGCAAATTGTATCAATATTTGATAATTCAATTCATGATCACACCCTAGGGTTAAGGGGAAAAGGTCATCTTCTACAAACTAGGTCAATTCATCAAGAAGTAGTATAATTTAATCGTAATAAATTTTAATATACTCATAATAACCGAAAGGAATCATAAACAATTAAATTCACAAGATCAATTTACTATTGGAAGGAAACCCACATGAAACTCAACTTTTGGAATCCCCCCCCCCCCCCCCATTGAAAGAACCATTTGATGGAACGGCATCCAAAGGTGTGAATGAAAGGTTCGCATACCTTGGTATTTGATAAATATTGATGGACAAAAGTATCCTCCTTGATTCTCTATAACCTTTCGACCTTGTCTCCAATGAAGTTCTTCTTATGAGAGAGAAAGAACAGAGAAGGAAGAGAAATTGGGATTTTGAAAATTATAGAGTTAAGTGAGGTTTTAGGTTTAGAGTAGTTTACATAGTTATTTAACTAACTTAATTAAACAACCCCTAATAAATAATTAAAACCCTAAACAACTAACTTAATTAAATGACCCGACTAAAACTTAACGCCCTGACCTACGAACTCCCGACCAACAAGCCGTAGGTCAAATGAAGGACACTATTTATGGACGTCCTGTGCAGTCGTCATTTGCGACTAAGACCATAAAAAATGGACCCTTGTCCAAATGTATATGTGTTTGTTGATGCAGGAAACCAATACCCCATCAATCAACATACGCTCTGTCGCCTGCACATGTAGGTAGACACTGCCTTATGACAATTTTTTTTTGAAAAATTGCAAGGGTCCTCCTCAAGGACCCTTGGTTGGTCTTTCAGGGGTCTTAACCGTAAGTTTCCAATATAAAACAACTCTAATACTTATTAGAAACCTTAATGCCAAATCTTATCAAATTCCAACTCCTAAAACCTAGTCAATTAGGCTAAGGCACACTAGCACCTCTTGAACTAGTTTCTGAATTGCATCAATGGTCCTTGACATTTTGATTCTAATACTAAATAAATGAATTTGTTTCACTTTTATTGACCCTTAAACAGTTAAACAACCTTTACAAACTCATGTTAGTCTCTAGAATACTTCTTAGATTTTGGGAGTGTTACAATATTACACACATTGTTGGGTTGAATTGGATGGTTGATAGTAAAACATTGATGATGTCTTGTGAAGGAGATTGGCGTAAGTCTTGTAATCTCAATCCTTTACTTCAATTATGATTACTTGTGTTTAGTTATGAATTTATGTTGAAGTATACCTTATGATAAAATTGATTAGGAGGGTATGATGTTAAATTGGAATGTCGTGACTTATGGATTATGAGTTATTGGGTAATATTTAATGATATAGGATGGTTATGAATAGACTATGTGCCTCATTATAATGTGATTACGTAAATGTGCTAACCTTACATGTGTAAATTGTAAATAAGGACAATACTCATGCAATTCCTATTGAGCTATGATGATGAGTATATAAGCTATAGACCCTATTACCTAAACTAAGTTTTGATGTTTAATAAACACTCAAACAAATTCAAAAGGGACTCTATCTTAGTACCAAGATAACTAGAGTGATTAATGTCCTTTCCCACATACCGAAGGTAGGATCACTAATGTACTCATGAGATTGGAGACTATAATGCATGTAGCATAAAGAAGGTCCCAACTATATCTCCTAGTCATGAACTTATGTTGCCTCCATAGGGATACTAGCTAGTGGATCCACATAGATGTTATGTTCATGTTGTGGCACTACCTTGGCAAGTAGGCTGCCTTCTTTTGGTGTAAGGTTTCATAGACACTAGATTCCACATTAGCTCATGTGGTCTTTGTCAGTTAAGGCAAGATGTTCCCAAAAGGTAAAATGAATTAATGAAGTGAACACTAACTAAGGTGACCTAAGGGGTTTTGCTTAGTCTAGTTAGAGGTAATTGACTCTACCTATACAGTGAACTAGATAGCCTTTAGGGAAATATTAGAAGGATGTTCTTATGTATATATACGCTTATAAATCTAAATGATATGTATATGATGATGTTACATGTTAATGACACTATGAAATGTTGGTTTAACTTATGAACATGTGTTTGGTCTCTATTTCTTAAATATGATTATGTGTACTCTTAATCATATGGTATGTGAAGTTGAGAATTGTTTATGGTTCTTGTTAGATTTACTTGGTGGGTGAGGTTATGAGGCCTTACTTAGCCATTGTATTAGTGGACCTAATGAGCGTTCGTGGGTAATGGTCTTGTTTTTATTATGATGTTATAAACTCTTATAATTGCTTGTTGATATTATAACTTGATGATAGAGATGTCTTTATTATGTTTATATGCACATTGCTTGACTAGACTTAGTCTTGTTGATCTTGTAATGAACATTGTCTTGAATCAATGAATATGTACTATTAAATTGTATTGGTTCTTGAATTTGCATAAGGCTTTTCAAAGTAAGTTTTCATACTTTTTTTAATAAATGTACCCTTTTAGCATGATTTCCTTGTTGTGTGTGCATATGGTCCCATACATAGTACAACTGATATGAGACATCCGTTCTAAGCTAATACTGTATTACATATATATATACATATATATGTGTGTGTGTGTGTGTGTGTGTGCCATAAATGTAGAAGACTATGTAATCTTCTTATACTAAGGGTCTATGTATACTTAATATGAATATATTATATGTAAGCAAGACGTCTAAGTAAACCTCATTATGTTGTGTAGATGAAATTTTTAAATTTTCTACATGTTTAACTTATAAAGCTAATGATGAGTGCTAACAGGCTAGTCCTAGTCCTCTTAGTGGAAGACTATGCTGGTTACGTCTAGGTTGTACATCCCAGATCAGACAAGACCCCTATGTAATCATCTTATCGTATTTTCTCATAGGTCATCATGAGTGATAACAATCCTTTCAATTTACACACCACATTAAAATTTAGTAAACCTTTCACTTAACATTTTATTATAATCATGATAAACTACTTTCAATCATATAACATTTGTATGATGACATATATACAAAATTTATGTCAAATTCAATGTCTTAGGGTTAAGCATGAGGTTCACTTAGATTCAAAATCACTACCACACATTAGACATAAGATCACTACGATCAAAGAAACTACTACATCATAATCAATAAGAAAGAATCCAAGGGGAATGTCAAAGGAGAGGCGAATCTATTTTTTTATATTCACCCTTTGTCATACCTTCCATACTTCCATTACTCAATAACACGCAACCAATACAAAACCAAGGCCAACTAATGGAGTAAATATATGATTAATATCAATGTACATACTCCACATACTCAACATCTTTTTAATTACCATAAAATCTCAAGGTTTTATGAGTTTGGGGAAGATCAAGGATTCAAGGAGAAATCTCATTTAATTATAATTTTTTTCCATAATTCCATAAATAATAAAAAATAAAAGATCATATTTCATCACAATTGAACGATAATTTTGTTTTGAAAAGAGAATCCATAACTAGATTGAAACTATAGTGTTGGTGTAGCTTAAAACCATAGTTAAAGTGGCCTCTTGGGGGAAGGATCCCAATATTTAAAGAAACCATACCTTCGTGATGATCTTTCTAAAAATTTAGAATGAAATCCTTGTTAGATTAGTCCTCAACTAACATCCCCAGTGTTCCTTCAATGGAGGTTTCGAGTTTGGGAGGAGAGAGATTAAAGAGATGTTAGTTTGGAAATTGTGGGGGGTTGGGTGAGTTTAATGAGGATTATTTCCTATATACTCCCTTAACTAACATAACTGACCTTCCATAAATCTTAATTAACCACCTAACTAATTCACTAATTAAATGAATTAAACTAAAATGGGAAAGAAAACCAAACCTAACCTACGGTCCGTAGGTCAATGGATGCCTTGTCAAGCCCATCGTACTGCATGTCCGTCGCTAAGTTCAGAGGCTTGATTTTTGCCATTTTGGGAAAATAGATAAGTCTGGGACAATGTATCAGTCGACGCCCAATCATCCAGATGACGTCTCATCGTTTGGAAATCATGATGGCTACTGTCATTTGACAACTTTTGGCCATTTTGGGAGTGTCCTCCTTAAGCTCCTTTAGGATTGTCAATGGGGAGTCTTACCTGAACGGTTCAAACTTAAACACAATCTACTACGTGTTTAACACCATTTCACCGAATTTCATCAAATCATGACTCCTAAAACCCGATAAAATAGGCCAAGACACACTAGAACCTATTTCACTAGCGTCCGGACATCATGGTCATTTCTTAGCGTTTTGGTTCTAATACTTCTTAAAAAGGTTTATTACACTTATTTAGGTCTAGAATGATCATTAATCATGTGGAGGATCTATTCTAGGTCATAGAACTTACAGGGTGTGTCAATACTCCCCCTCTCCCCTTAGGTACATTCGTCCCTGAATGACACGTTAGACCTTCATAGGAAGAAAAGACGCAATACTACCAGCCAACCAACAAACTATATCTCAAATGAGTCATACATAATTGGAGGGATTCTTCTCTCCTTTCAACATATAATCATAGCATTCACACGTAGGAACTTAATCCACATCATTCCACATACATATGCTGAACTTTTCATATCATACAAGGAGGAACTACTCTCTCCATTTCAATACGAACTCCAAGAGTTAACATGCTGATTTCTTATAAAAACAACATCAATTGTGCTCAATAAAATTCTATGAAACTTATATCCCACCATATACTTAAGTGAAAGATACCCATAAGAAACATATTTCATGGAAAAGAAAAGACAACTCAACCTAAGCATGAAATTCTACTACAATATGCACATATAAAAAACCATGACAAGTTCAAAATTATTTATAATACTCATATACGGAATTACTAACCTTAGCCTTGTCTAGGAATTAGAGGATAAAGGTGAGGATAGAGGGACTTCATGTCGGCCTCAGCCTCCCATGCTGATCCCTGAAGTAGTTGGTTTCTCCAAAAGACTTTTACTGATTCCACCTCCTTGTTCCTCAATTTCTTAACATTGCGATCTAAGATCTCCACAGGTCATTTACCTGTAACCCTTCTAGGGGAAGAATGGAAATTTATCCCCTATATAACTTTGGGCATAGAAACATGGAATAACGGGTGAACCATGGCCGATTCATTGAGAAAAATTCAACTTATAGGACACACTCCCGACTCGCTTCAAAATTTCATACTGCCCCATATAAGGACTACCTTTCCCCTTATTCTAAACCTCATCACCCTTTGTGGGTGAAATTTTAAATCGATCCAATCTCCTATTTAAAATTCAAGATCCCTCTTCTATTGTCAACATAAGATTTTTGCTAACTTTGAATAATTTTAGCCCTATCCCTTATATTCCAAACCTTTTCGAGGGCTTCATAAACTAAATAGAAACCAAGTATAGCAAACTCACATACCTCATTCAAATTACCTGGGGATCTACACCTCCTTCCATAGAGTACCTCGAAACGTTCCATAGAGATACTTGAATGTTAGCCATTGTTGTATTAGAATTCTATCAAAGGTAGGTTGTTATCCAAATTATATTTGAAGTCAATTGAACAAGCCCTCAACATATCTTTTAGGGTTTGAATAGTGCATTCCTCTTGACCATCCGTCTTGGGATGAAAGATGGTACAAAGTTTCATCTTTGTACCAATCCCACTTTTGAAAGCCTTCCAAAATGGGAGGTAAATTGAGTTCCTCGATCCTAGATGATGGATAATGGGTATCCATGAATTGATAATATGTGGAGGATTTTTTTTTTTTTTTTTTTTTTTTTTTTTTTTTTTTTTTTTTATGGTAATATATGAATAGTCTTCTGCAGAATAAGTGTCTTAGACAGGAATAAAATGTGCTTACTTGGTTAATCTATCCATAATGACCCATATTAAATCATGTTTCCTTTGAGTACAAGGCAACCCAACTATGAAGTCACTGGAAATATCCTCCCACTTCCATGTGGGAATATTTGTATTTTTAGCTAAGCCACCTGGCTTTTGATTCTTTGCATTGACTTGTTGGCAATATGGACTTTATCAACGAAATCTGCTATATCCTTTTTCATACAATTCCACCAATAAGTTACCCATAAGTCGCGGTACATCTTTGTGGCACCCAGATGAATGGAATATCGGAAGCCATGAGACTCTTTCATGATCAATTACCTTAAGCCATCAACATCAAGTCCGCACAATCTTAGTTGGTGCCTAAGTAACTCATATTATCCTTGAGAAAATGACTCATTAGATTTACTAAGGACCATTTCCTTCAAATCCATCAATAGGGAATCATGAAACCACCCTTTAAAGAATCTTGTAGTTGAACACCAATCGACCCAACCTATTGACCTCTTTCACTATGTCTTTGTTATCATCCACCACAGTAGTCACACTACCCATGGATGTTCGACTTAATGCATCCTCCACCACATTAAATTTGTTGGGGTTTTAAATTACACTCATGTCATAATCCTTTAAAAGTTCTAAGCATCTTCTTTGGAGTAGATTAAAGTCTTTTTGAGTAAATACACATTGAAGTCTCTTGTGATCGGTAAATACATTTATATGTACTCAATAAAGATAGTGTCGCAAAATTTTCAAGGCTAATACTAAAACCGCAAACTCAAGGTCATGAGTTGGGCAATTTTTCTCATGTCGCTTGAGTTTCCTAGAGGCATACACTATTACCTTGCCATGAGCTCCCCCCCCCCAAGGAGGAAACATCTCCTAGACCACTCGGGGAAGCCATCATAATAAACCAACAAAAACTCTTGGTATCTCAGTTAAGTCAACATCAGAGTGGAGGTGTGTGTATCTTTAAATAATTGGAGGCTTTCTTCTCAAGATTCCGACCATTTGAACTTGGACTTTTTTTGGGTTAGACGGTTATAGATGGGATAGATGATAATACCTCAACAAACATTATATTGTAACCGAACAAACCTAGAAAACTTCAAATGGAAGTAGGATTCAAAGGTCTAGGCCAACTTTTGACTAGTTTCATCTTCTTCTAATCAACCTCAACCCTTCAAAAGAGACAATGTGCCCAATAAAGGCAACAAGCCTCGACCAAAATTCACATTTACTAAATTTATCAAAAAGTTTGTTATCCTTCAGAATTGGCAAAACTATTCTCAAATGGATCACATGATCATCCTTACTCCTCAAGTATGTCAAAAATCATCAATTAAGACAATCACGAATAAATCAAGGTACTTCCAAAAGCTCGATTCATAAGGTCCATGAAAGCTGTCGGGGCATTGGTTAGACCAAAGGATATAACTAGGAATTCCAAGTGACCATATCTTGTTCAAAATGCCATTTTTGGAATATCACCTCCCTCACTCTAAATGGTGATGACCTGATCTTAAGTCAATCTTTTAAAAGTAACTCGCTCCTTGGAGTTGATCAACTAAATCATCAATCCTATGAAGTAGGTACTTATTCTTTATGGTGACTTTGTTCAATTAACGATAGTAGATACACATTCTTAACTACCTATACTTTATCTTTACAAACAATACCGGCGCACCCCAAAGAGATACACTTGGTTGAATAAAACCCTTATCTAGGAAATCTTGAATGCAGCATTTAGTTCTTTCAATTAGGACAGAGGCATCCGATAAAGAGGGTTTGATATTTGTGTATCCATCAATAAATCTATGCCGAAGTCAATTTTCAATTCAGGAAGAATTTTGGGCAAGCATCGGGAAAGACTTCCGTAAATTCCGTCAATACGAGTACCGACTCTAAGAGAGGTACCTTGAATTTAAGATCCTTGACCCTCACTATATGATAGAGACAACCTTTGCAATCAACTTGCAAGCTTTTAGAATCGAAATGATCTTATCCTTACGATTTTAGTTTCCTCTCTTCCACTCAAAAATGTGTTCATTTGGAAATTAAAATTTGGCTACCCTCGTCCTACAATCAATAGAGGAAAAGAATGAATAAAATCAATCCATTCTCAATATGACATAAAAATCTAACATATGAAGTTCTATCAAGTAAACTAATCCTACTTTATTGGTCAAGGAAATAGGACAACCCTTATAGACTCTTTTAGCCACCACGGAATCACCCATCGGGGTAGAAACAGAAAAGGGGTCATCTAGCATATCGGGTAGTATATCAAATTTCATGGCTACCAAAGGGGTCACAAAATACAACATTGCACCGAGATCCAACAATGCATATATATAAAAGGAAAATAATTTTAACATACCGCTGACAAAATCCGGGGAGCTCTCTGGATCACTTCAGGATTGGAGAGCATAAAATTGATTCTTTTTAGGGGAATCCGAATTTGCGGAACTTGGTTGATCTTGAACATTTTCCCTTCTTAAACTTTCATCATAGGGAAATTTATCTTCATGTGACAACTCTTCCCACTACCATAGCGATTACCTTGTTCCAACTAGGAACTTGCCCTCATGTTTTTACCAAATTTTGCACTAATATGCTTCTCGACATACGAACCACCACCTTTCCCCTCTCCGGGATTTGGAGTAGACATCTTACTCTTGTCGACCCTTGGAGAATTTGGAGGGATTTAATTAGAAAAAATATTCTTAAACCTTTGTTTGTCTTTCACCTCAAATCTACTCTTGGAGGAATTCACATCTTTGATTCTTGTCTTGTTAAATTCCCTACAAACTTTTCTAAGCTTTTTATCCTCAATTTATTCGGCATGAACCACGAGATGAGAGGTTTCCATGCTATGAATCAACATAGACAACCTACACTCATTAACCAGAAGGTCGTATATCCCCATAATGAATTTATTCATTTTACCGCTACAATTCTCAACCATAGTAGGAGCATGCTTTTATAGTTGAGTGAACTTGATGCTATACTCCTTCACGCTCATACCCCTTGATGAAGATTGTTGAATTCTTGCATTTTACACTCCCTTTATTTCAAGGGAAAGAATCTATCAAGGAAAGCCATCTTGAAACCCCCCAAGTAACCCGTCTTTCTCTAAACAATCTCTCGTATTTGAATTGCTCATATCACAGTTGAGCGAATTCCTTGAGTTGGTAGGCGGCTAAATCTGCTTTTTCTTGAGAATACATCCCCATAGAATAAATAACTTTTAACACTTCATCTATGAACCCTTAGTCGGATTCTCCACCTTGGAACCAAGAAAGTAGGGGGACTAATCCTTGTGAAATCCCTAATCGTTGAAGCAATAGTGCTAGCATGGTTCACTTGCGCATCCATAGTAACTTGAGTAGTCAACACTTGAGTCAAGTTATGAATATCCACTTTTATATCAATATTATACGTAGACCCTTCTTCATAGGAACTTTATGGTTTTGAGGAGCTTGAGGGGGAACCATCTCATTCAAATTCTCCTCTTTAGCCCTTTGAGCATTGTTCCTCCTTGTATTCATTGCATATAAGCATAATAAAAGGATTATAAGAAAGGAATAGGTAGAGTTTAGACTCTGAGGCACGACTAAGGAATAACAGGAGAGTAAAAATTCCTAAGCATCTCATATTCTCTAATTAATAGGTGTGGTGCTCTTCACAAATATAACTAAGACCCTACATAGACGTGGTTTAGTGCGACATCAACCCTAGGATAAATCAACCTCATACATTAATATAATGTTTGTTATGAACCAAAGTACCCCCTAGGCATAACCGGAGTCCTTGTCCTCGAACAGGGCTTAGACAAGATCTTAGAATATATCATAGCACATCATAGGCCAAAATGTGGATACATTAAAACCTTACACAGTGAAGGTGTACCTTGACTCCTCGCATATCATATATGGAGGTTAAATAGACTCCAAATGAAGCTTACATATATCTCTCATTTAGACAATATAATCAATATGCAATATATAGTCTAATAATATCTTCTCACAATAACCATCTACAAGAGTACAAAGTTTGTACATAGCCAATACAAATTCAATACACCATTACATGCTTACATAAATTGTCTCAATGATAAAGGAAGAAATAAACATATGTGAATATATGAAACATCTTAACTAAAATAGAATGGTAAAACATCCCGGGACTTGAGGACTCACCAATGACAAGGGAGAAAGATTTAAATCTTCTTGCAAATTTGTATAGAAGCTCTGCAATGACTGGAACCTACGATGTTGGGGAAAAAGGGAAGAACTATGGGTTAGTACAAACCACATGTACTAAGAATGGTGCTTATGCATGAGAAAAGGCACACATATACAGAACATCATAAGTCAATCCAACATATTAGCAACTTAACCAAAACTTGTGTACTGCCAAGAATAAAGCCCCTAACCCCATCTAAGGCTAAGTATAACATTAAATAACCCTATTCATACTTACAACAGATTCTCATATTTTTCATAACATGCTTCATACATCAATATTACTCATAACTTATCAAAATAATCGTAATAATAATAATAATAATAATCATAATTAAAAAAAAAAAAAAAAAAAAAAAACACTACTTAACACCATCCCTTGGTATCCCACATGTGCATGTTGTAATAATTTACCATACCTTCCCTCACATATGTTGAGCCTTTAAGACCAACCTATAAGAGTTTCACACTTAACTTGTTCATTACTCACCAATAGGGAAAGAAGTGGAAAGAAAGTTACAATAAACAAATATGAGACCATGTGAGTTACATATGTAATCCTGTGTTAAACTCCTACATTAAAAAGAGAGGGTTAACACTTGCCTAAGGTGTAGCCAATAATACTTATCTACCTAGGTAGATCCACTAAGCTAGAGTCCTATATGGTCACATAGTTATGGGTCAAGGAGGTTGTTATTAGAAATATTGACTTGCTAGACGGGGTTGGGGTTAGGGGGGGTTCCATCTCATGAGACAACACATATTTTGGGAATCTGGACTTGCTAAATTTTAAGAAACTCGTGTGGGAGTTCGGACTTACTAAACGTGAGACCTCCATCTCATTTACATGACCTATAAGTGCTAAGAAATTATTCCCTTTAGTAATCAACTCATATGAACATACAAGTTCACATTAGTCCCTTCTATAACCCTATATAGAAATCTTATCGTATTTTCTTAGAGGTCATCATGAGTGCGAATAATCCTTTAACTTTATACATCACTTCACAATTGAGTAAACCTTTAACTTAACACTTATTATTATAATTATAAACTAGTTTGAATCACATAACATTTGTATCATGAAATGCATACCTAATTCATGTCTAATTTAATGTCTTAGGGTTAAGGATGAGGGTCACCTAGATTAAAAACATCAAAACGACACATTATATATAGGAGCATTACGATCGAAGTAACTCCTATTTCATAATAAATTCCAAGAAAGAATCAAGCCTCATACCTTATTGCTCTATGTATGACCTTTCATGCTTCCATTACTCAAGAGCACACAATTAAAACATAAAAAAGGTAAATAAAATAAGTAAATACAAGATTAATATCAATCTACTTACTCTATATATTCATTATATTTATTAAATACCATAGAATTTCAAGGATTCATGAGTTTTTGGGAATATCAAGGATTAAAGTAGAAATCTCAAGTAATTATGAAAAATTAGCCATAATTACATAAATAATAAACTATAAAAGATCATAATTTATCACAATTGAACAATAATTTCATTTTGAAAAGAGAATCCATGTCTAGATTGAAACCCTTGTCTTGGTGTAGCTGAAAACCTAGTTGAAGGGGCCTCTTGGGGGAAGGATCCCAAGAGTGAAAGAAACCATACCTTGGTGATAATATTTCAAAGAATTTGGAATGAAATACCTGGTGGATTCGTTCTCAACTTTGAGCCCTAGTGTTTCTTCAATTGAGGTTTTGAGTTTTGGAAGAGAGAGGTTAGAGAGATGAGGGTTTGAGAATTGTGGGGTGTTGGGTGAGTCTAATGAGGATTATTTCGTATATACTCCCTTAACTAACATAATTAACCTTCCCCTAACTCCTAATTAACTACCTATCTACTTAACTAATTAAATGAATTAAACTAAAATGGGACAACAAAACAAGACATGACTTATAAGACCCTAGCCTACGGTCCATAGGTTAGTGGGTTCCTTCTCAATCCCACCGTAAGTTCCATTTTTGGAAAATGACTATGTATATTACAATGGATACATAGATTCTCCTTCATCCAGACGACGAATTATTTTTTGGCAACCGTAGATGGCTACTCTCATTTGACAGCTTTTTGCCATTTTGAATGGATCCTCCTCAAGGGACTTCAGGTTGGTCCTTGGGGAGTTTTTAGGGTGGTCCTTGGGGAGTTGTAACAAGAATTTTAGACTCTAAACACACTCTAATACATGTTTAACACCTTTTCACCAATTTTCATCAAATTCTGACTCATAAAACCCCATAAAATAGGCCAAGGAACACTAGCACTTATTTCACTAACCTCCAAATATCATGGTCGTTTCTTAGCGTTTTGGTTGTAATACTTCTGAAACAAGTTTATCACACTTATTTAGGTCTATAATCATCATAATTCATTTCTTGAGGATCCCTTATAGGTCATAGAATTTTTGGGGTGTGTCCCAAGAACATCCAAATACGCTGAAAAATACAAGTACAAACTGAAGGAACATGGTACTAAGACTTAATTTACGCATGAATTACTGAAAATATTAATAGGAAAAATTAAATTAAGTTGGTATTGAATTGAAGGAAAGAGCCTTCATTTCTTCTTCTGTTTCAAAAGTATCTCCCTCTACAGAAAGAATTCTCCACAAAATCTTGAGTTAAGCGACTTCTTTGTTTCACAACTTTCATGCGTAATGATTAAGGATATAAATTGTTACCTTTTCATAACTAAGACTATTCTTAATTGCCACAATATCTAAGGGTACAATAGATGATGGGTTACACAGACACTTCTTCCAAAATGTGGAAAACAGGAAAACCTACCGCGAGTTTTGTTGGCAATAGTAACCCATAAGACACTTTACTAACCCTTTTAAGGATGTTGTCAGGTCCTAAATATATAGGAATGATCTCCTCTTCTTTACAAATCTTATCACCCCATTCATAAGAGAGAGTTTTCAGAAAACCTTATCAACTTGGAACTCTAGTTCCCTTCTCCTTACATCTACTTAGGTTATTTAGAAACTTTGGGTTGTCTTTATATCTCTAATGAGTTGCACTTTCTGCATAGATTCATGTACTAAATATTTTCCTATCAAGGATTCTTCAACTACTTCAAACCAACAAACTAGAGACGTACACTTGCGCCAATAAAATGCTTCATAAGGGGCCATCCAAATGCATGAATGGTAAATATTGTTTTAGGCGAACTTTCTAAGAGAAAAGTGATCATCCTAAATACCCATGAAATAGATCACACAAGATCTCAACATGTACTCTAAGGTATGAATGGTATGTTCTACGTGGCCATCCGTCTGCAGATGAAATACTATGCTAAGGTTAACCAAAGTACCAAGACTTCCAGAGATGAGAGGTAAAATGAGGACCTCTATCTGTGATGATATACAAAGAAACCCCATGCAACCTCAAAGTCTCATTAATGTAAATCTTGGCGTAGTCCTCCACAAAATCTACTATCTTGACTGCCAAAGAGCGTGAAGACTCAGTAACTCTATGCACTATCATCCAAATGGAATCATGATGTCCGCGAGTATGAGGTTAAAAAGTCTATGTTTATCTCGTCCGATTTCCATGTGGGAATGTCAATCTCTTGAGTCATACCTCTTAGTTTCTGGTGTTGTACCTTGACTTGCTGACAATTCAGGATCTAAGCAAAAAAATTATTGTATATCTCTTTTTATACAATTCATCCAATAGACTTCTCGCAGACTGTAGTAACTCGTAGTGGTGCCTGGATTAATAGCATCTTGAATTATGGGCTTCTACAAGAATCTGTTGTCTCAATTTA
The DNA here is from genome assembly GCA_027704765.1 of Solanum habrochaites. Lineage (NCBI taxonomy): Eukaryota > Viridiplantae > Streptophyta > Magnoliopsida > Solanales > Solanaceae > Solanum > Solanum habrochaites. The sequence continues at coordinate 28,596,260 of JAKWJA010002499.1, read as the reverse complement.
GCCACCTTAGGAACACATAATTGTCTCTAATGGCGAAGTACACCATCTCCCTGAGGGAGAAAACCAACTGTCTCGGGTGATGGATTGCATCCTTTATATCACTCAATATTTGATAATTGTCGTGTTTATTCTTAACCTGCACCACTGATGAATATTTTGCCTCAATCTTAACCATTATACCACCATCGCATATGCTCATTAGACGAACTCCTAGGCGAGAAAGTCTATGATCATCCTTTGCTAGGTCCTTTCATTCTTAGTCAACATGTGCTACACAACCCATAGATAATATGGTTAGAGCCTTCGCTACTACATTGGCCCTACTAGGACGTTAATGCATACTCATATCATAATTTTTTAGGAACTCTATCCATCTTCTCTTGCGAATATTTAACTCTTTCTGGGTGTACACATAGAGTAGGCTTCTATGGTGTATGAGCACTATACATGAAAACCACACGAGTAATGTCTCTAAATCTTAAGTGCAACACAAATGCTTCCAGCTTGAGTTCATAAGTCTATAGTTCTTCTCATGCACCTTAAGTTGTCTAAAAGCATAAGCTATAACCTTACCTTGCTGCATCAACACACAACCTAGGAACACTATGGAAGCATGACAATATATGACAAACTGGTTTGATCTTTCAGGCAGTGTCAAAATATGATCTATAGTCAAACCTCTTTTTAATTCTTCAAATCTTTTCTCACATTAGTCCTACCATTGAGAGTTGATCTTCTTCCAAGTCAACTTAGTGAATGGAGATGCTATATATAAAAATCCTTCCATGAACCTTATTTAATAACCTTCTAGACCAAAAAACTTCTGATATCAATAGGAGAGGTAGGTCTATGACATTTTTTAACAATGTCTGTTTTGTGGGATACAACTCGAATCGCTTTGCTCGACACTATATGTGCAAGGAAGGAAACTAAGTGGATTCAAAACTCACATTTTCTAAATTTAGGGACTAATTGGCAATCCTTGAGAGTTCGCAGAACAACCCTCAAATGACTCACTTGTTCTTCATAATTGCTAGGATAAATGAGGATATTATCAATAAAGACAACAACAAAAAAGTGCAGATACTTCTTGAACACTTTATTCATCCAATCCATCAAAGTTGCTTTTTCTAAATTTAGCGGACTAATTGGCAATCCTTAAAGTTTCAAGAACAACCCTCAATGACTCAACTGTTCTTCCTCCATTGCTACCTATAATGAGGATAATTATCAAATAAAAACACACAAAAAAGTGCATATAAACTACACATGAACACTTTATTCATACCATCCCATCAAAGTTGCTAGAGTATTTGGTAAATCAAAAGACCTTACAACTATTCATAATAAGCCAATAATGGAGTCTAAGATTCCATATTTACAGAATGTCCACTATCTATGATGTAAGAAGCTGGAGATAAGACTAGATCTGAAGTCTATCATTTGAGATATTACTCTCCATATCCCCTATGAGATGGTCAAAAAAGCATCCAATCCGGAACGAAGATACTTTATTCTTGTTTTGCACACTTTTTCAACCTCCGTATGGTCAATTACATTCTAGATAAACAATCATTCTTTATTGAATGACATCGGTGGCACTCAATAGGAAATACTACATCGAATGAACCCATAATACTCAAAACACGGTCGTATACAACATTCTCTTATCAAATCATTATAAAGATCTACTTAGTCCATTTAATAAGGAGGAATATAGATAGGTTGGGTATCTGGGAATTGATTGACTACATGAACTGACTCAAGAGTTGAGTTTTTAGATATTTAATTCTTAACCCAAACTAGATACTAGTTATAACCCTTAAAGAACATATTTTTGGACTCAAGGTAAAAAAATGAATTGACCTATAGGCGCTAAGCTACTTTGCTTCCCTTGTAAGATTGGTGTATCTGGAAACAAAAAAAAATCCTAGTTCTACAATTACTGAAGCATAATAGGAATGCAACAAATACATGCATAGAATAACATTGAAGTGGTACACTTGCTGACGTGACTTTTTGAGAGGCTACAACAAAACAATTATGTATACCCATCTAAGTATAATTGGATCACCGAGTAGAGTAGAGACTGAAAAAGGTTATGAGAGTTTCATTACTAATCATGAATTTGACCACTATATAACGAACAACAAAATAAAAATTCGCCCTTAGCGCTCACAATCCATAAGCATCAAAATTAAAGACACATAAATAACCAATGATCACATCAGGAGAATCTTCCTCATCTTGGCGAGCCTGGAGAGCATATAACCTATTTTGACACTAACTACCACATGTACGAGATTTGTTACAGTGCTGCGTCGGGTGACCTTTTGTTTTTGCTGATGTTGTGGACTGAGATGTAACATTATTTCCTTCTTGAAACTATCTAGAAGTACAATCCTTCAACCTACGAGCATAATGACTACGCCCAAAGCATCCTTCTTTCCTTTGAGACACTAGCCCGAAGGTTCTTACTATATTTCGAACAAGTTGGGAAGGTTATCATTCCTTAAACAATACCTTGAGTCTTAAAGGATGATTTCTAACTTATTTTATCATTGGGGAACTTTGAGGATGGACCACTAGCTTATGAAGGTGCTGGAATCAACGACTTCTGCTGAAATTACGAGCGATTTACACCACTCGATTTTTGTTTAAATAGGAATATTTTTCTATCCTACATTAATTACTCTTATTTGCATATTCCCTAAGTTTATCACACTAAAATATTTGAGCATGATTCATGAGCCTAGAGATGTTCATATATTCCAGCAACATAGCATTCTTGCACTCTTGTTTCACTAAGTCTAACGCTCTATAAAGAAATGTAATCATCTGAGCCGTGAATTCAAAAACCATGTCAGGAGAATACCTGCAGAGTTGGGTAAACTTGAGAATATACTTTTGTAATGTCATGATACCTTGACTCATATTCATATAGTCCTGAGCATTTGCTTCCCTTAGCTCTCTTGGAAAAAACTTATCAAGAAAGTTCTCAATAAAGCATTCCCAAGGAAGAGGAGTTTCATTTGTACCCCGAGTCTTCTTCTATTGACTATACCATATATGAGCTACATCTTTAAGTTGATACGATGCTAAAAGAACCCAATAATTCAAAGTTAATAGCATCAATTCAATGATCATCTTGACCTTATTAATGAAGTTTTGGGGATCCTAATCAACTTCAATCCTATGAGCCTGTAAATTCCTTCTCATAAAATCCCACACCCGAGCTACAGTTGACCTAACATTAGCATTTGTATGACTTTGAACCCGCTGATTGTTCTTGTTTTATACACTCTGATCCAACATCCTAATGGCATTCCAAAATTTTACATTCAAAACTTCCTCATGTAGGACTTGAGGAGCTGCATTTTTTCTTTCCTAGAATTTGCATTCCTGGTTAATGCTACATGGAGGCATGAACTTAAATGTAGAAGGTCGAATTAGAATGGAACTTGATTAGACCTTACACACGATAAGATTAATAAGAAAAATGAAGATTTTTCCTAATACACTTTGTACCATACCTCTCATTAAATGTGGAGCACTTCACGCCCATGAAAAGAACTCTACTTAGTGTGAGTTTTTATACCTCCTACGACATATAAACCTAGTGCAATAAGACCAAGTTTTGATGAACTTGGGATCTATTCATAACCAATAATCAAACAACATAAGCTAAATGTGGATTTTATGTATATGCCCCATAGAAAGGACCCAATATATCAAACCAAATGCATAGAGGAATGCATGCATAATCAATAAAATGCCCCATCGAGAGGACAAATATACTCGACCAAAGGTATGGAGGCAAGCTACATGATTACTAAAATGTTGCCCACCGAGGAGACTTACAACCTACGTGGCTCATATTTATTTGAAATATATGGGTAGTTTAACATAGTCCAACTCAGTATTATTCTACTCCTAATATATCAAGTGATTAAGATAGTATGATTGAATATCTATGATACACTAAATAGCTCAAAATGACATACCAACTCACAATGCACATTAATAAACTAATTATAACACATTTCAAAATGAAGCATGCATATCATAAATAACTTTAATATTTGGCCTAGCATGCATAATTAAAGAACTAAAGAACCATTTAGATAGGGTTCCAAAATTCATGCAATAAATTTATTAATAATATAATAATTTGATTTGGATCATTCTAACAACTAAAACCCCAATAAATATATTAGCTAAGAAACTCTAGGCCTATATTATATTGAGAGAGTCAAGAATTTGACTAACTAGGTACCTAATGTGAGAAATGAACCCACTAGTGAAATCTCACATACTTTGTGACAAATTCCATGGAGAAATCTTTTAATTTCAGTGCTAGAGCTGCTCAAACCTTGCTATGTTCTTCAACTAGGGTTGTCTCGCGTCTTTCTTCTTTTCCACTTCTAATATTCTAAGATTTGATTAATGAATTAACTATGGTTTGTACTAGTTATGTTTCTAGGATTAAATAGATAAAAATAACCTAGTTTAGGGGTTGAATGGCATAGTTTGAGTTTCAAACAAATAGGGGAACATACAAAAATAACCCAACTTAAAAATTTGACAGGCTGACCATTGCCATTTAAATGGACTATGTGAAGTACCCCGGACCGTGAAGGTCCCCGTGGTCCTCACTATATCCGAAAGTATGAGGGTTCTGGGTCTGGTCCACAACCCCCAACAACGGCCCATGTGGAGGACCACAGATTATGATAATCCCTGTGCTCTTCAGTTTGGCTTAGATCTGGACGCTTAGATCTAGGGGTCTACTTGTTAATTCCCGCGGTCCACCCCACAATTAGTGTGAATAATCACGTACTGCTAAGGTCGTGATCTACTGGATTTTCTAGGTCCTTATGGATATTATACTGACTCGTCATCCACACAATCAACCGTGAAGGGTTTCGTTGTCTGACGTCTAGGCCTAGTGGAGGTAAACTCTAGACCATAGACAGGTCTATAGACCATTAATACTATCAAGTTCCATGAACCCTGCCGTGCTTCACTACTTCTGGTATGTTTTCTACAATTCTTTTCTAGGTATGGCTTACGAGGAGTTACAATATCTCCTCCTTCGGAAAATTCATCCTTAAATGAAGGCTAAACTAAATGAAATGGTGGGAGAAGGTTGTAATCCCTACCACTAAGCACTTAAAGCTTATTTTTGGTTAAATTGGGTTCCAAGAACATGCAGATAAACTGAAAATAAGAGTACAAACTGAAGGAACATGGTACTAAGACTTAACTTATGCGCATGAATAACATAAGAACTTAACACAAACTATAATCTTAAGTTGGAATTGAATATGAGGGAAAGAGGTGAGGGTAATTGGCCTTCATGGCTGCTTCGTCTTCCCAAATAGCTCCCTCTAAAAAATGACTCCTCCACAAAACCTAGAGTGAATCGACTTCTTTGTTTCTCAACTTTCATGCGTAATGATCAAGGATTTCAAATGTTACCTCTTCATAAGTGAGACTATTCTTCATAGCCGTCCGACCGTACCTGATTAGGAATGTAAAGGCCTCCCCTTCGAAAGGATACCGGGGAAAGAAAGAGCTATGCTATTGACCAAACCCTTTTTTCTCATTTTGTTTGAAGCGGGCAAAATAGAGAACGAAAGGCATAAAAAAGTAGGGGAAGGAAGTCAGAGACACTTTCTAAGGGTATAATAGATGATGGATCACCCATACACTACTTTTAAAATTTGTAAAACTTGATGACCAACTACATGTTTTGTTTGCAACACTAAGCCATAAACCACTTTACAAACCCTATTAAAGATACTATAAGGGCCTACAAATCTGGGAAGAAGCTTCCCCTTCTTTACAAATTTCATCACTCCTTTTATAGGTGAACTTTGAGGAAAAGCTAATCATCAACTTGGAACTCTAGTTCCCCTCCCCTTACATCTATATAGGATATTTAGAAACTCTGGCTTGTCTTAAGTCTATCTCTAAATATTTTCACTTTCTCCGTAGCTTGACGGACTAAATAATTTCCTATAAATGCTTCTTCACCTACATCAAACCAACCAACTTATGACCTAAATCTGCAGCCATACAATGCCTCATAAGGGGCCATCCAAAAGCAGGAATGGTAACTATTGTTATAGTTGAACTCTATAAGAGAAAAGTGATCATCCCAACTACTTGTGTAATAAATCACCCATGCTCTCAAAATGTCATCTAATGTTTGAATAATATGCTCTACCTGGCCATCCATTTGTGATAACTAAACTATGTTAGTGTTACTCTTAGTAACCCAAGACTTCCAAAAAGTGCAAGGTAAAATGAACTCCTAATCTGAATGAAAGATAAAGAATCCACAGCAACCATTTTCTAAATCTCATTAATGTAAAGCTCAATAACTCCTCCGCCAATCTATTGTCTTATCTGCCAGAATGCATGAAGACTTAATAACTCTATCAACTTTCACCCAAATGGAATCATGATGTCTTCAGTACGAGGTAAACCTTTGATGAAGTCTATGTTGCACACTTCCTATTTCTATGTAGGAATGTGAATCTCATGAGGCATACATCCCAGTTTCTGATGTTCTCCTTTTATATCATTCTACCATTAGACTTCCCGCAGATTGCAACATATCATATTGGCATCTGGATGAATAGAATATCTAGAGTTATGGGCTTCTTCAAGAATATATTGTTTCAACTGACCTACCTTAAGAACACATAATCGACCCTAATAGTGAAGTACACCATCTCCCCCTTTGGAGAAAACCTACAGTCTATGGTGTTTGATTGCATCCTTTATTTCATGAATATTGGATACTTTCTTATTGTTCCTTAATCTCCCCACCGATGAGATTTTTTCCCCATTCCTGACCGTTAAACCACCACATCTTAGCAACTCCTAGACTAGCAAGTATATGAACATCTTTTTACTAGCTCTTTCTTTCCTTCCTCAACATGTGCTACACTACCCGTAATAATATAGTTAGAGCATTTATTCTATCTTGGTCCACCCTGATGTATGCACATCTAAAAATCTTTGAAAAAATCTTCCAATCTTCTCTAGCAGAGATTCAACTCTTTCTGGGTGAAGATATAGAGAGGGCTCCTATGTCCTGTGAACAAATCTTCGTGAACATCAAACAAGTAATATCTCAAAATCTTAAGTGTTAACACAGATGCTTGAAGCTAGAGGTCATGAGTTTGATTTCTCAAGCACCTTAAGTTGTCTAGAAGCATATGTTATAACCTTACCTAATTGCATCAACACACAACCTACGACGAATATGGAAGAATGAAAATATATGAAATAACCGTTTAACCCTTCTGGCATAGTCAAAATTGAGGTATAGTCAAACTTCTTTTCAATTTTGTAAAGCTTTTCTCACAATCATTAGACCGCTAATGCTTGACCTTCTTCTTAGTCAACTTTGTCAATAGAGAGGCTATGGATAAAAATCCTTCCATGAAGATTCTATAATAACCCACTAGACCACAAAAACTTCTGATATATATATAGGAGACATAGGTTATGACATTGTTTCAACTGCCTACAATCAATTCTCAATCTTTGAGAACCATCATTCTTCTCTACGAATAACACTGGTCCACCATATGGTGAAAATACTAGGTCTGTTAAAACCCTTATCTAGAAGGTCTTTCAACTTATCTTTCAATTTATTAAGCTATACTTGATCCTTTCTATAAGGAGAAATATAGGTTGGGTATCAGGAAGTAGATAAATTACAAAGTTGATTCTCTTTGAATATCTTTTTGAAAAACTTTTTGGAATACAGTGACTACAGGGACTAACTCAAGACTTGAGATTTTGGAGCTTTAATCCTTCACCCAAACTAGATGATACTTATAACCCTCAGAGTTAATATTTTTGTCATTAAAGTAAAAAAAAATAATCGTCCTATAGGCGCTAAGCTACTACGCTTTAAGATTGGTGAATCTGGAAACCAAAAACAAATAATCCTTGTTTTACAATGACTGAAGCATAACACAAATGCAACTAATACGTACTTATAATTTCATCAAAGCCTGCCATTTCTAACTCTACAAGATTTTATGAGGAGGTTACTTTTTGAGAGACTTCAAGAAAAATGATTTATGAATACCCATCTATCTATAACTGGAGCACCGACTGTAGTAGAGACAAAGAATGGTTTTGAGAGAGTTTCTTGGCTGATAGTCAGTTTAGCCTCTATATAAGGAGTAAGAAAAGAAAAATTATTCCTTAGATCTAACAATACATAAAAATCAAAATAAAAAAGACTCGTAATGTACTAACTTGATATACCGTGGCTTCACGGTATAATGATGCTTTTCCTTATGTTTAGTGCGTCCAAAAGACCTTTTTGTGCTATTTTTATACAGTTGTTTTCTTTGTTTTATAGGAAATCTGTCTCAAAGCCAAATGCGGAGATTTTGATAGAGAAATGCAGAAGAGACTCACCTACGGAGCTTATGACAGTCCTATGCTTGTGACGGTCCGTAGGTGCAGCGTAGAGAAGCTGCTGAAGGAAGATGGGGAAGTCTGCCAAGTGTGGGATTGAAACGGAGCTTTTGACGGTCCGTCATGTCCCATGATGTCCTGCCTGGCAGGTTCGTCCGTGAGATCAAGAAGTGATCCCATGTACCCAATTCTCCAACGAGTTAAAATCTTTTTGAAGCCACGTACCCCTCGGCTGACCGTTGTGCTATGACGGTCCGTCACACTTGCCGTTGGGGAATTAAGAAAGCAGGGCAGAAAAAATTGCACCAAGTTTGGACACGGAGTCCACGACGGCCCCGTCATACCACGACGGTCCCTCGCGGGTCCGTCGACCCCGCGCGTTTTGGCGATTTCCAGTAATTAGCATTCTTGTTTAATTAGGTTTTTGTATTTTTATAAATATTCGAAGTTCGAAAAACCCTACATTTTTGAAGGGTAGAGCACTGATAGTTAGACTCTGAGATATGAAACTCCGATTCGTAAACATTGTATTGTGACCATTCTCGATCATCATTAGACTTTTCGTGAGATGATTGACTACTTTGCATGCAAGATACTAGAAAGAATTGTTATAGTAGAATTATCAGTTAGACCTGGTGGGAACACGTACCCTATTAACTTTGATTATTGATGTAAAACCCACTTTCAAACTGTTACGTGTCTCTTTCAATTAGTTAGTTTTCTTTTTTACCTTATTAGGTTACAACCCCCCTTACTTAACATTTATGTTTTTTACTTTCAAGGAATTATCAACCGAACATAGTAACTAACAAGTTAGAAGTGGTAAGTCTGAACTATTTCCTCGTGGGAACGATCACAACCTCACTATTTGGGTTATACTACTTGACGCGACCGGCTTTCTTCTTGTTTGAGAAGTAAGTTTGAGCGTATCAATTGGGCGCCGCTAGCCGGGGGAAATTAGATTTGTAACGTGAACTTATTACTATGCAAGTTTTAGTTGATAGTTTCTGATTTACTTGTTTTATTGTTTTTGTGCATATCAGTAANGGGGGAATCGGAGTGGTCCACGTACCACACTAGAATTAGGGGACTGGGTCACGAACCGACACGTAGCTGTAGGGGATCGTGAGTGTCCCCGTACCGACACATTGATTAAGGGGATCTGAGTGTCCCCACGGTCCGACACATAGTAGTAGAATAGGGATCGGAGGTCACGTACCGACACAAGAGGATAAAGAGAATGAATCTTGAAGATGCTAATATACTCAATCTAAAGAACCATGTCTCCCAAACGGTTATGTCCAGGAGGCTGAGTCCTCATAGATATGAAATCGGTGATAGTATAAATGATTGTTTTGTACTTGTTGCTATCACATGTTAAGAATATTAGTTGATTTTTTGATATTATCTGAGATCTATTTCTTTCTATTTGAGTTGGCCGATGATATCTAATCAGTATTGTGGTTGTAACTGACCCCCTACTTTTATGTTTCTTTTTGTATAGTGTGGTATTCAGCCAAACGTGCCTGTCTCTTTCGACTCAACATAAGTTTCACAGCCCAGTCTTCGTCACACTGGATCCTTCCAGGGTGAAGCTAATGCTTCTAGCTTGGACGGGATCTCCTTCTCATGTATTGATGCCCTTGAAGTTTCGGCATGACTAGTTTTTATTTGTTTTTAGCTTCCTTAGAATACTCTTATTTTTAGTACATTGGATCATAGATTTTCTTGTGGGGTTGACTTCCAGATTTATGGGGAATAATACCTGTTGAATTTTAGAAGTTATTGAATTGTCTTTTATTTATGAGTTTTAAGTCTTCCGCCATTGCTTTAGTTGATATTAAATTGAAATGATAAGGTTTAGACTTGGTTGGTTGGGCTCACATAGGAGGGTAAATGTGGGTGCCAGTTTTTGGCTCGGTTTTTGGGTCGTGACACTACATGCCCTCATAAGGGGCCATCCAAAAGCAGGAATGGTAACTATTGTTATAGTTTAACTCTATAAGAGGAAAGTGATCATCCCAACTACTTGTGTAATAAATCACCCATGCTCTCAAAATGTCATCTAATGTTTGAATAATATGCTCTACCTGGTCATCCATTTGTGGATTAAATACTATGTTAAGGTTATTCTTAGTACCCAAGACTTCCAAAAGTGCAAGGTAAAATGATGACCTCTATCTGAGATGAAAGATAAAGAATCCACATGCAACCACTAAATTTCATTAATGTAAAGCTTCACTAACTCCTCCGCCAAATCTATTGTCTTATCTGCCAGAATGTGTGAAGACTTAATAACTCTATCAACTTTCACCCAAATGGAATCATGATGTCTTCAGTACGAGGTAAACCTTTGATGAAGTCTATGTTGCACACTTCCTATTTACCTATGTGGAATGAATCTCATGAGTCATACATCCCAGTTTCTGATGTTCTCCTTTTATATCATTCTACCATTAGACTTCCCGCAGATTGCAACATATCATATTGGCATCTGGATGAATGGAATATCTGGAGTTATGGGCTTCTTCAAGAATATATTGTTTCAACTGACCTACCTTAAGAACACATAATCGACCCTAATAGTGAAGTACACCATCTCCCCCTTTGGAGAAAACCTACAGTCTATGGTGTTTGATTGCATCCTTTATTTCATGAAATATTGGATAACTTTCTTATTTTTCCTTAATCTCCACCACCGATGAAGATTTTTCCCCATTCTGAACCGTTAAACCACCACATATTAGACGAACTCCTAGACTAGCAAGTATATGAACATCTTTTACTAGCTCCTTTCTTTCTTCCTCAACATGTGCTACACTACCCATAGATAATATAGTTAGAGCATTTACTTCTATCTTGGTCCTACCCTGATGGTAATGCACAATCATATAAAAATCTTTGAAAAAATCTTCCAATCTTCTCTAGCGGAGATTCAACTCTTTCTGGGTGAAGATATAGAGAGGGCTCCTATGTCCTGTGAACAAATCTTTCGTGAACATCAACAAGTAATATCTCAATTTAAGTGTTAAACAGATGCTTGAAGCTCGAGGTCATGAGTGGCTTCTCAAGCAACCTTAAGTTGTCTAAAGCATATGTTATAACCTTACCTAGTTGCATCACCACAACCTACCACAATATGGAAGAATGAAAATATATGAAATAACCTTGACCCTTCTTGGCAATAGTCAAAATTGAGCTATAGACAACTGTTTCAATTTTGAAAAGCTTTTTCTCACACTCATTAGACCGCTAATGCTTGACCTTCTTCTTAGTCAACTTTGTGCCAATAGAGAGTGGCTATGGATAAAAATCCCTCCATGAAGCTTCTAATAACCCACTAGACCACAAAAACTTCTGATATATATTAGGAGAAAACATAGGGTTTTACATAGTGTTCAACCTGCCTACACTCAATCTCAATCTTAAAGAACCAGCATTGCTTCTCTACGAATAACACTGGTGCACCATATGGTGAAAATAACTAGGTCTGATAAATACCCTTATCCTAGAAGGTCCTTTCAACTTATCTTTCATTTAATTACGCCTATACTTGATCCTTTCTTAATAAGGAGAAATATAGGTTTGGGGTATCAAGAAGCAGATAATTACAAGTTGCTTCTCTTGAATATCTTTGTTTGGAAAAACTTTTTGGAATACAGTGACTACAGGGACTAAACTCAAGACTTGAGATTTTTGGAGATTTAATCCTTCACCCAAACCAAAAAAATAGATGATACTTATATCCCTTAGATTTAATATTTTTGTCACTAAAGTAAAAAAAAAATAATCGTCCTATAGGCGCTAAGCTACTACGCTTTTAGATTGGTGAATCTGGAAACCAAAACAAACAATCCTTGTTTTTTTACAATGACTGAAGCATAACACAAATTCACCTATCCGTCCTTATAATTTCATCAAAGACTACCATTTCTGAACGCTACAGATTTTGATGAGGAGGTTAACTTTTTCAGAGACTTCAAGAAAAATGATTTATGTATACCCATCTATCTATAACTGGAGCACCGACTGTAGTAGAGACAAAGAATGGTTTTGAGAGAGTTTCTTGGCTGATACTCAGTTTAGCCTCTATATAAGGAGTAAGAAAAGAACATTATCCTTATATCCTAACATACAGTAAAAACAAAATAAAAGACCTCCGTAATGTACTAACGAGCCTAGAGAGAATACAACCTATTTTGGCACTTACGCCACATTTACCTCATGTGTTACAGTGCTAAGTCTGGTGACCTGCGGGTGCTGTTGAATTTCTTGACTAAGTTATAACATTATTGCCTCATTGAACCTGTCTGAAAGTAAAATCCTTCAACCTACAACCGGGCTGACCACAACCAAAACATCCTTCCTTTTTTGCGAGACACTCGCTCGGTTGGTTCTTATGATATTTCAGACAATTTTGGTAGGTTCTCGTGCCTGAAACACTACCTTGACTCTAAGAGTATTATACCTTAACTTTTGTTATCATTACAAAACATAGAAGATGGAACACTATCTAGTGAAGGTGGTGGAGTCGACGAGTTTTGCTGAAACTGCGAGTGATTTACACTACCCGATTTATGTTGAGAATAATCATAGGTGTACATCCTAGATTTGTTACTCTTCTTTGTTTGTTCCCATACTCTTGGACTGGCATGATAACCTTGCCTCAACTTCATATATTAGTGAGCTTTCACCTTCATGAGATCTCGAGAAAAACCTATCCTAAAAGGTCTCAATAAAGGAATCCAAAGTAATAGGAAAAGGATATGTACAGTGGTTCTCCATCTTTTTAGTATACAAGATATGAGCTACATCATTAAGTTGATACAATTCTAAAAGATTCCGATCATTCAATGTTACTAGCATCACTTCAAATATTTTTTGACCTCATAAACAAAGTTTTTGGGATCGTAATCAACGTATGATCGTAAGAACTATGGAAAATTCATTCTCATAAAATACCACACCCTTGGTACAACTCACCCAACATTAGCATTAGCATGATGTGGAACCCGCTTATTTTTCTACTTGGGTACACACTGATCCAACATCTAAATGGAGTTCCTAAATTTTGCTTTTGAAACTTCCTATTCTGGAACTTGAAGAGCTGCATTGTTTCGTTCATCACATTTTCTTTCCTTGTGTAAGCTCTACAAGGAGGCATAATCGGAAAAGTAGAAAATAGGGTTAGAATGGAATTTATCAGACCTTAAGCACAATAAGAGTAATAAGACAAATAAAGATTTTCCCCAATACACTTTGTCGCCTCCCTTTCATTAGATGTGGTGCACTTCATCCCCATGAAAGGAATCTATGTAGTGTTACTTTTACGACATCCTAATACACTTAAACCTAGGCCCTTATATCATGTTTGGCACGCCCCAAACTAACCCTATATATGTATACGAGACCTAGGTAGGATTACAAGTGACCTCGAGCTGACCGTGCTAGCATGACATGATCATATTAAGAATAATAATAATTTATGCAGAATATAATCATATTTAATTCTTAAACTACGGGTAAAACCCATATACTAAAACTAAATATATCGAATCTGAGAGTTTAATGCAAGAGAAATATCAAACTCAAATACTAACTTGTATCTAACTATGTCTTAAATAAGCTTATAAAACTGATTAAAATGTAAGGATATGTCCCAACTACATCAAAAAAATGAAAATAAAGATGAAAAATTGTAATGTAATTAGATCACTAGTCCTCAAAGAATGAGAACTCACCGCTGATTTCGCTAAACTGAAAATCAAAAACCGATCTATTTATAATGTGACTTCTAAGGACCTAAACCTACATCACGAGAATATGTAGCACTGAGTATGTGTCCTTACTTTAAAGGTGTTGAGCATTCATGATAGAGTAAACCTAAAATAGAATATGACAGAACAATAAATAAAGCAAGAGCATAATCTGAACATTCTAGGAATGCCGAATAATGAGCGAACTGAACTCAATGAACATTCATAACCTTCAATGATTAAATGCTAACTAAACTGAAATGGTCAATGCATTATAGTCTAACTGAGTTGTAGGAGCTGCTAATAACCGTTACTAAAACCACATTATCTAAATCTGGATTTTAATGTATATGCCCCATAAAGAGGACCTAATATATTTGACCAAATGGACACATGAATGCATGCGTAACCACTAAAATGATGCACATAGTGGGGACTTACTACCTATGTTGGTCGTATAGTTCTAGTATCACATGGGTAGCGGACCTTAGTCCAACTCGGTATATCTTACTCTCAATAGTTTAAGCTACTAACACAACATAAATAAATTTCTATGATATACAGGATATATCAAAATGACATGCAAAGTGATAATTCATATTAATAAACTAATAGTTACACATTCAATACAAAGGCTTCTGTACATGAAATAACTGAAATATCTGGCCTAGCATGCGTAATTCAAGAACTAAAGAAATACTTATCTAGGTTCTGAAACTAATGTGAAAATTGAGTAGTAACATAATAATTTATTTGAATCATTCTATTTGATAAAAACCCAAAAATTCTATCATTTAAGAAACACTAGGTCCATATGATATCGAGGGAGTCAACAATCTAACTAAAAAATAGGAATCTTATGTGTGAAAGGAGCCCATTAGATAAATCCCACATGCATGGTGATGAATTCCATAGATAAAACTTTGCTTTTGGGTCTAGAACAACTGGAACTTTCATGCGTTCATGAACAAGGGTTCCTAATCTCTTTCTCCTATTTCCCTTTTATTTTTCTATGTTTTGATTAATGATTTGACTAGGTTATGTTCTAGTTAGTATTCTTGGCTTAAATCGAATAAAACCACGTAGTTTAGGAGTTAAATGACATAGTTTAAGTGCCTAATAAATAGGGGAAAAGACTGAAATAACCTTACAAAAAAATCTGACATGCCGACCATGACCACATAATGGACCGTGTGATGGACCACAGAATGTGTGAGGGACCACATATCAAGAATGTCCTAGTGGTTTCACTTGGTTTGGAGATTTGAGGGTTCTGGGGTCTTGTCCATGAGCCCCTACCATGGCCCATGTGGAAGACCATGGAATATGAAGTTCCATGTGGTCCTCTCTTAGGCGTGAAGATCTACGGGACATGAAATTGGGGCTATTGGATAAGTCCTTATGAACATTACCACAACCATCGTTCAACTCATAGATTGTGAGGTTTGTGGTGATCTAACGTGTGTTCCTAGTGGAGTTGAACTCCGGATCACTAAGAGGTCAACGGATCGTGGACCCTATAACGGTCCATGAACCCTGTTGTGGTTCACTGCTTCAGTTAAGTTTTCTTAAATTCTATTCTATGTCTTGTTTTCGAGGTGTTACATTTTACAATAAGAAATTTATGAAAATAAATATTGGAATTTGAAATCATACCAAAGATAATAAGCCCCAAAAGAAAATTACTTCAACATGATGGAAAACACCGAAGAATAATAAAGTAGAGACACATGAAAGAAGTCATTTTATTTGTGTTTAATGGTTAATTTAAATTGATTAGAGACTCCTTATTTATAGTGAAAATACATTTATTCCCTTGTTAGGATTTCAAACTTTTCTCCAAAAGCAAAAAAAATAACTGAATTCTAAATGTTATTTAGTTTTATAAATAACTACTACAATTTATATCGAATGTAAAATTTAGCTTTAATGTGTTTGATTACTTATAAACTCAAACTTAGCTTATTTGTTGCTAATATTTTTCAATGACGCTCAAATGCTGACACCGAATTCAACACACAAAACTGACAAAATTATATTAAATCGTTGACAGCATTAAAAAAGGAAAATGGAAATTCTTTATTTTTTAAAAAGTCATGCTAGGGGGTATATGGTTACTTAATCTATAGAATACAAATCTGTATATACACAATAAAGGATGACTATTTTCACCACTATGTTTATTAGAACTATTGAACATTTGGGGGGGAAACTCAATTTTGTACGGTAAATAGTTTATAAGGAAAGTAGTATTAGAGTGGCTTGGAACGTGCATAATTTTCTCTTTGCCATTAGGGTTATGCAATCAATTCCCCCTTTTTCATATTATTAGCAACTCAATTTCTTGCAAATTATAAAATATAAATGAAATTTTAGAAGTACGTCATGACTAATAGCTCTGAGGAATCGGATATCGACATTATTTGTAAAGATACAATTTTAGTTATGAATAAAAATATACAAATTACCAAAATAGAATTACATATTTTAAGAGGATCAGTTTAAGTTTGTTGCATATCACAGAATCTAAATTAGGCCCATACTACATTTAAAGAAAGGAAATGAAATCAAAGATGTGTCACAGAACATGTACTGACTTTCCTTCCCTCTAAACTAGTAATGATATTTCGGGGAATGTCCAAATAAGGGAATCATTAGATATTAGTTCATTATTATCATACTAGCAAAGAACTACATGTAACAAATTTTCACTCCTCTCTTAACAAATATCGAATAATGATTTCAATCGAATCCTATTTTCTTTTATCTCATTATTGTTACGTAAATAGAGTCTCTTGTCATTTCCTATGTATCATTCTTGAAAATGCAAAAGTTCTAAGTTCTATTGTCGGGTAATTCTTTTGCTAAGTGTGCGAGAATTATTATAATTGTAATAATGTAATTGAAGATGGAAAGTTATTCCTCTTCATCAATATTTTCGTGGATATGTTGAAGTTATTGCTTTTGCACTGGTCCTCAATCCCTCCTCTGGATCGACCAATTCACTTATTTGAGGTTTACTCATCTCAATCAATTTCTTGGAGGTTATCTTCCTAAATTGTCCTATGTAGAAGATTCAATTGTTATTTGTGGGACATATTATATGAGGTTAGTGGCGTACTACAATACAACATCAAATGATGTACCAACATCTAATGTGAAAAATAAGATTACACTAGAATATGAGTTAAGCTATCTAACTCTTTATAATTAAAGTGGTGATATTTTTTTATATTTATTAGATATATGAAGAAAGGAGAATATATAAGTGCAGCGTGTACATAATTCTTGGAAAAAAAAGATCTTGAGAAATTTTTTTCATTAACAGTCATATTGCCTCATATAGCGTTATGGTAATCAACAAAACAAAAGGATATGTTATCACTTC
Organism: Solanum habrochaites; assembly: GCA_027704765.1. Taxonomy (NCBI): domain Eukaryota; kingdom Viridiplantae; phylum Streptophyta; class Magnoliopsida; order Solanales; family Solanaceae; genus Solanum; species Solanum habrochaites. The sequence goes on along the minus strand of JAKWJA010002499.1, from coordinate 28,578,662 downwards.
GGGGATCATAAGGTTGGGATACTCATGATTACATGAAAATGATATCCTTAGAGAAGATTCAAACCCTACAAAAACAATCTCGTTATGTACATGAATTGAAGAATTATGAACCTTGGTGAAATTTTCAATTATTGTCAAGTAAAAAACATATTGCATGTTCTTTTTTAAAGAATATATTTTCTCATTTCATTAGAACTCCTCGACAATGGTGAAATATAAAATATAAGGAGTTTTATTAAAAAGATAAAATATATGTTTCAACATAAAATACGAAAAAAGTTATTAGCCTTACAACATTGGAAAAAACATCAAAGGCACGTATTATTAAGCTCATGTTACAGAATGAGGTTGTTGATGTAAGATATAATCCTCCTTATGAATTTAGGTGTCTTATACTCTTGAGAGTCTCAGTCTTCTTCTCTCTCAAGCGATAAGGATATATCCTTTCAGTTTTGTAGATCACCACATTGTTGATAGAACTGTTAATAAAAAGTGGTATGCTAAGTGACACAACATAGTTAATAGATGAAATTTTATCAATTTTTTGCTTCACAAGACTTATTATGTGCAAGATTTTCATACACTATACTTAACATTTATGTTCTTTCCTCCACAAATATTTAATAAAAAATTATACTTAGAATCATTATAAGTAGTTTAAAAGCATAAATCATCTTCTATTGTGTTATGATACTATAGATTTAGGTTGAAAAGACATGTGAAATTGTTGTGATCTCATTTTTCACATTAATGAAAGCAAATAATTTGTTGTTTTGTTCTAATAAGACATTCCCTTTATATAATATTCTACCATTCAAAAATAAATCTTTAATGCTGGACAACTGAAAGAAGAATAACTTTTAATATTTTGATAGAGATATGTAAATCTAAATTAGGAAAATTTATTGAACAAAACAAGGTATTGTAGATACAATGTAACGATCCAAAAAAAATTAAATTATATTAAATAATAGGTATTTAAGGTGATTTAAATATTAATTAAAAACTAAAATTTTAAGGGCATAATGGTCCTTTCACGTATTAATGTTAAATAAAGTAAATTTGTATTAATATAATTAAATATATTGACTAAGTCTTTGAATGTTCGTTCTCCTAACCTAGTAACATCTATATCTCTATCTCACGTTCTCATATCTTTATCTCAGCGGATGGTTTTGCCAAAAATAATTTAAAGAACTGAAAATACATCAAGATTTTAATTACACTTGAAGAACTCCAAGAAATTTTTTAAGTAAAAGAAAAATTAAATAAAAAATGTCCAAGGCTAAGAGAGGTTGTCGAGTGGTGAAGGTGTACGTGAAGAGTAAATTTGGAGTGTTGGGGAGTTCCGGGAGGAAGCCAACATCAGCGTTTTAACATCTCATTAAGGTATGGCTTCTTGTCTTCTTGGTACCTTGTCCAAAGACCCTTAAGGTTCAGAATATCATTCCGAACCTAGGTTGGTCCCGTTGAATGTCCGTGTCACTCGGTCTCATTGAATCCATAGGTTGGTTAGTTTGCTGGTAGAAAACTAGGATGATGAAAACGTGTTTTCATGAAGATTTATGTGTGTTATATGGATGTTTGTGAATATGTGACTTATGTTGAGTTCTGAAAATGTAACTAGTGTGTATGTGTCTTTTGTTGTGGCTATCGTTACCTCCACTCGATTTAGGACTTGAAATGAGATTGATAAGTTCGTTGTAGTTCAGGTTACACATGTTGATATTAATGATGTTATTGCAGATATTAGATGTAAATGTGAGAATGATTTGAGGACTAATGTTTGCTGTAAACGAATACTATGACGGAACGCACCTACAAACGTTCTAAATGAACTACGAAATGTCCCTAGAACTAAGGTGTAAATTGATGAAGGTGCTGAAAAAAAAAATTAAAAGAATATTCCAATCTATTGATGAATTTAGGTCAGCAAAAGGGTTCAAAATTGTGATGAAAATAAATAATGAAAAACAAGTGAGATCATGGGGATTGAACCGTGACTTAACCATGTTAAAAACCAATAAAAATAACGAAGTAAAAACCAAAAAATGCTGTACAGTGGGATTGAACCCACAACTCTGAATGGATTAGAGAGGGTTAGGCGGAAAATATAGGAGAAAAAAAATGTGGAGAGGGGGATTGAACCCACAAACTGTAACTGGATAGAGAGTTAGGAGAAAATACAAAGAAATAAATCGTGGAGAGTGGGGATTGAATCACAACCTCTTGACTGGATGAGAGAGTTTGTTGAAATTAAAGGAGAACATAAAAATGTGGAGAGTGGGGATTGACCCACAAAACCTCTTGAATGGAGGGTTAGGAGAAAAAATAAATGAGGAAATTCAAATGTTGGGGAGTGGATTGAACCAACAACCTCTTAAATGGATGAGGCGAAGGTAGTAAGGAGAAAAATAAAGGCGAAAATAAATGTGGAGAGGGGGTATATAACCCACAGACCCCTTGGATAGGTAAGAAGAAAGTAAGAAATAAATTTTAACAAGAAAAAAAATAATGAAGTTTGTGGGGGATTAAAACCCACAACTCCTTTCCTTTAAAACGAAAAAGGGTGAGGAGAACAAGAAAGAAATTTTTTGGGGTGATGGGAAATCGAATAGGGTCGCCCAAATCAAAAAATTCGATTGTCAAAGTTACAGATTTAGTGTTGTTAAAGGGATCGAAATCGGGTTCCCTTGACCAATTCTTTTTATGTAATGACACATAAGTCATAACATAAAAAATATTAATGAATGTTTGCCTCTACAATTCAAACATCAATATCTTGGTAACCTACAAGATGACCATAAGTCTGTACACATAATCGTAGGAAGATATGTGCATCACTTAAACAAAAACTATGAATAATCTCCAAGGCTTGTACGTATAGACGCATACATCTAAAATTCTGTTCAAAAATAAGTTTAAACATAAAGATGAATACCTAATGAAATGATGACACCTTAGGAGGGTAAGACGAAGTTGTTAGGATAAACTAAATGGTCCAAGTTGCATTGATATGCTAGATGAATTATGAAATGACGAAATTGAACATTCAGTAATAAGAGGGAGTAATGTATGAAAAACCAAGGTACTAATAAATGAAGAATGTGGTGATAATCATGATGTGAGGTTAAGTGTATAGATGAGAGCAATCTCAAAGCCTAAGTAAATGTTACAAATACGTACTCATCAATGAGGACTGTAGATAATAAAGAGATCAGTCTCTATAACATCTAATAAAAATATGGAATTTAAAACAATTAATACTAATGATGAGTATGTAAACAATTAATCTATTTGGAAGAATGATGTCCTACATACTAGAAGTCAACATCCATGATGTACGAAGTTGAATGTAATGGAATTTGATATTGAGCACTGATAGGCTAGCTATGAGCGATTGAGCCTCATTTGGGAAGGGCGGGGAGGTTCAACATAACTCCATGAGATGAGACTGTCCATCTTGCCGGGGTTGTATGGGTCTCATAAATCTTAGTTTGAGACGAGATTGCAAACTATAGGGACCGGGCGGGGTTAAATCCCAGATACGTGATGTTATTGAGGCACTTGGCCGGTTGGGTGATTCCACCTCTTTTCGATGGGGGGGAGGGGAGATGATTATACCATGGTTTTCAAGGTTATTATAATACTTTTTCCCTTAAGTTTAGTGGTCCAAAAGGCTTTGGTGAATTTTTATATAAGTCTCTCTTATATGCAGGAAATCCGTTGGAAGATGAACTGCGGAGGTTTTGGAGTGATGAAATGCAGAAGAAGAGGACAACCTACGGAGCTGGTGACGGTCCGTCATGCATATGTGAAGGTCAGTAGGTGCAGCGTAGTGAAACTGCTGAAGGAGATGGGAAGTCGGACCAAGTGTGGGGTTATGCGAAAGCGTGACAGACCGTCGTAGCCATGACGGCCCGTCCTGCAGGGTGGTCATGCAGATTCAGAGAAGTAGCCTAGTACCCATATTCCAAGAGTTTAAGTGTTTTGGGAACGAAGACCATCAATGGACCTGTTGGCTCGTAACGATCCGTCATACCTGCCGTCGAGGGTTAATGAAGAAAGCAGCAGAAAAAAAGTGCACAAGTATGGGACGACGGAATCATGAAGGCCCGTCGTAACCACGACGACCGTCGCGAGGATCCGAGACCCACAGCCGCGTTTTGAACAGATTTACAACAAATAGAGTCCTTGTTTAATTAGGTTTTGAGTTTCATAAATAGTTCGAAAAACATCGTTTTTGAGTTTAGACTCTGTTATGATTTTAGAGTATATATATGGTTAGCTCAGTATATTCAGTAGACTTCGCTCTATTAGTTAGACTTGGATCATTTAGACCTTGATATGTTTAGATTCTTGACATTCTTTGAATGATTGTTGGTTGATTTTTGTTGTAATCAACAAACTTTCGGATTTTCTCTTTCTCATATTAAAGTAAGTACTGAATTCTTATACCAATATATTTGAATATTGTGATTTGACGAGGGAACAAAACTTCATAACTAGGGTTGTGCGGAACCATAGGCTAATAATGAGGGTAAAACTACTAAAATAACAATTCTAGAATAGGGTCTTGCAGGTATTGATAATTCTTTCGTTTAGAAGTCTTTTTAACGGGAGGCCAATGTTAGAACTCGCCTTAGTTGCTACTTGCGGACCAAAGGGGGTAGATAATAGCAAAAGAATTATCAACATAGATTTAGGGTATACTATCTAATAGGCTAGTATTGATTTGTACGATTTTGGTGTGTTTTGGGTAATATAACATAGTCATATATCGAATATGAGCTGAATCTGAGTAAAGATAAGGGTTTAGGAAGCAAGCACGTAGCCGGACAAGGTGCGGAGTAGTGACATTTCTCGATGTGGACCAAGGATTTAGAAATACACAACTTATCAGACTTATCGAGGTATGACCTGTTGGGGAACACTTACAACCTAGTTACTTTGATTACTGTACACTCCAAACAGTGAAGTGTTAGTTGTCTCCTAAATTTATTTTGCTAGTTATTGCTTCCATTTATTTAGAAAAGAAATAGAAAACACCCTTTTATTGTTTTTTATGATTTCCCAAAGGAAGTAATTGACTGAACAATAGTAGTAATGATTGAAGTTAAGTCTAAAACTATTTCCTCGTTGGGAACGTCCCAACCTCACTAGGAAGTTTATTCACTTGACAGATGCTTTAGTTCTTATTTGAAGAAAGTTAGTAAGTTTGGGTGTACATCAAATTTGGCGCCGCTGCGGGGAAGGAAACAGCTTTTAGATAACTTAGATTTATTAATATAGTTTAGTTGATATTTTTTTTACTTTACTTGTTTGATTGTTTTGATTCTTGCAGAACCACTTACTTTGTATCCAAATACACGGAGAGGAAAGAGATACCCTTGTTTCCCTCGAATCACGAATTAGAGGACTACACTACGGCAACATGAATAGAAACGTGGGAATAAATGAGTGATGATCCAAACTAGAAATCCAGCTCTAGTTGATGTTCATGGACAGTTGTTACCGGAGCTCCGGAGTGAACACCCACCGAGGGATAAAAATCCGCTCCACGGCCCCAAGCATCTATAGAGGCTATGACAACATAGCAGGTACTGCGATGGGCCATGTCTTGCCTCTCTACCACCAACCACTCCTTCGTGGTAACTAGAGCCTGATGCAAATGTTACTGCCAGAGTTGTTTTCAGGCTACATATGAGGTCCACATGCCCATATAGCTAAGGTTAAGGGCAGTGTTTGTAAAAGTTGTTGTAGGGAGGCCGACTTGGACTTCGATGTAATAGGGCTTACCAGTATTTCCTATCTCACTGACGGGAGAGGCTTGCTATATGGTTCACCTGAGCTATTCTTAAGCCACAATTTTCACTTGGAACCAACTAAGGGATGTGTTATTAGCACCGCTACTATCTTATCCAGAAACTAAACAAAAAGATAGAGTGAACAACTTTGTATCACTACCAGGAGAGCAGTCAGTAGTCTTGGGATAGATTCACCTCGTTCATGAGAACGCGTCCAAATCACGTATAGATGATGAGTCATCTGAAGATACTTCTATCGAGGACAGAGATGATACATAATAAAGTGGTGTGTGAACACTATAGCCGGTGGATCTTAGGGGAGTTCCATGCTTAGATTGTAAAAAAATAGAGGAAATTCCCGGAAAATAAAGCTTGGAGTATAGCAAGTCAGATACCGGAGAGAAATAGCACTAACTTCGCAGTACAGTCCAGTAACAACCCAGCCACAGATGAGATGAGATACGTGAAGAAAAGAAATGACTCAGATGAGAACTGAGCTTGGGTTGGTACTAAAACATGTCACTGAGGGGCAGAAAAGATAAATGCAGGTTAACTACTTTCCTAAACCCACCACCTCCTAATGATAATGATTTATGTGGAGGAATCCATGCCAGTCGTAAATGAGCAGACGCAGAATGTTTCTGACCGAGTGCCCAAGGCTCAACTCAGGATAATGGCGCCAAGGTCAAAGCGGAACCAAGGTCGGATATTGGTAACTACAAGCGTGAGAGGTATTAGTACGAGATGGAAATTATAACCGCGATAACAACTTCACCAGGGGTAACTACGGTAACAGAAATTATAGGATATGGGCCTATGTCCCTCCGCAAAATTGTGAAGTTACTCCTAGGATGGTGGAGATAGTGGCGCAAGTTGATGAGGATATGGTGCACAAATGAGAGGAGTTCGATGCTAGTGATGACCAATTAGAGAGTTAGGTGTTGTGATTTAGCAGGTATTGGGCAAAAGTCGACAATGCATATCGATTTTAAGAAAATCGAAGTGGAAAATTGAGTTTCCCAATTATCTGCGCTGGTTGAACACACGGCAACCAGGCACCTTTCCTAGCAACATGTCAAAATCCAAAAAAATGATGCACATTGTATGGAAATCACTACTCGTGGTGGTGGTAAGAAACTATTGACCAACCTATGCCGTCTTCTAATGAGAAAAAGGTGAAGAAAGATGATGATACGGTGGGGTAAATGTGGGTAGTGGTGAAGCAGAAGAGAACTTTGAAAGATGCAGAAGTCCCTATGAAGGTAATTCCCATGACTAGACGACCACCACCCTTTCCGCAGGAGATTATGAAAAAGCCGAGGATGGTAAAATCGGCGTTTTATAACAATGATGGAGCAGCTTTATATCAATGTCTCCTTTGATAGAAAGCTCTTGAACAAATGCCAGTTATGCCAAGTTTATGAAGGACATGGTTTACAAGAAAAAGATCAAGTTCACTTTCAACGATGATGATAGGCGGCAGCATTGTAGGTTCTATTGCTACAAATTCTTGTACAAAAGAAAGAAGATCCGGGTGCGTTCACAATCCCTGTACAGTTCTGGTCATTAAATTTGCGGGAAAAAAAAGCATTATTTGATTCTGTGGGCAAGCATAAATCTCAGCCCCTCTCGATTTATAAGATGTTGGGTTGGGAGTGACAAAAAACCCACTACGATGCGCTACTGATGGCTGATCGAAAACAGGAAGAGGCCTATATGGATTACTCCATGATGTGCTAGTAAAAGAGGAGTCATTCATATTTCTGCAGATTTTGTTATTCTTGATTGTGAAGTTAATTTTCGAAGTGCTATTTTTCTTGGGAGGCATTCCTTGTTACAGGTAAACCATAGGTTGATATGGAAAGGGGGGCGATGAAAATTCGGTTTGATTGAAAAATGAAGAAGATCCTTCAACGGGTTAGGACATCAGGCAGAGTGGTGAGCTTCCCACTCGGTATCGCCATATCCCAAAGAAAAGTGGAGAAGGAGAATGAACAGGAAAAGTGCAAAAACAGAGTTTATGGTTGGGGATTGGTGCTTTTAGCAGATCTGGGTTGCCTGTCTTCCGGGAAAGCTCAAGTCCAACGGATATAGCCCTACTATCACCTAAGTATTTTCTCATGGAGAAGTGAGAGTTGAGTAAAACCCAACGATGGAGTGTGGGTTTAAGGTGAATAGAGACAGAATAAAACTCTATGTTGGGCACTACATACTGTGAATGATGAGTGATAGAGGCATACATCTTGATGAAGGTTGAGTAATCGTAGTGTCACTCAGTCGTGCCGCGACGTTTTTAAATTAGGAGCTTTTCTTGGGAGGGCAACCCAATACTTATATTTTTTATTTCTAGTAATGGATAGCATGTTCTATTAATGGGTTTAATTGCAGGGCACATCACCAGGAACTCTGCAAAAAAAATACTTTGCCGAAGTCACGCCGAATACAACGACGGACCGTTTCAACTGTGATGGACCGTCGCATGCATTCGTCGTGCCAGGTACGTCTTTCTGTTATGTTCAAACTCGGTCACACGCGACGGTAACCTCCGAAGGTCGTCACATATGAAATGGACCGTCGTCGCGGGAAATCGTCGCGTCATAATGAGGCACATACCCGACCCCGGGCTGGGGGTTTAAAAAAATCAACATTTGAAAAAACCCCCAACCCCTCATTAATGAGTGTTGAATTTGTTTTTTTGAAAGTGAGTGTTTTTTAAAAGTATCTTATACTCAAACTGAAAATCACTGTGGAAAACATGAGGATTTGTTTTGACAGTGAGGAAAATAGTGCAAGACGAGGAAATATTAGCACATCGCTTGAGAGAAATTGAAAAAATGATAGGTGTTAGGACATGGTGAGTCTGTGTCATGGTCTGATTCCACATAATCAAGAGTTAATAGTGATAGCATGCATAAAATATGATCGAGATTAAATCAGGATTGATAGTCAAATGATTTCAAAGGATAAAACATTGGATACTTATCTGTCTTACAAAAGATGTTTGTATTGAGTCCAGGTGGTCGCGTGAAGACAAACCAACGTTTTAGTTGAGGGGGGTTGATATTACAGTGGTTTCACGGTATTATTAATACTTTTCGTAAGTTTTAATGGGTCCAAAAGCCTTTTTGTTGCAAGTTTATATAAGTTTCTCTTTATTTGCAGGAAATCCGTGCGAAGATAAATGCGGAGGTTTTTGAGCGAAAAAAATGCACGAAGAGACACCTACGAGCTTGCTCAAGGTCCATCATGCGTTGTGACGGTTGAGGGGTGGCGGCGTAGGCACCTGCTGAAGGGAAGAGGGGAAGTCTGACCAAATGTGGGAGTTACGGAAGACGTGAAGGATCGTCCTTAGCCATGACGGGCCCGTTCTGTAGGTTCGTCATGAAGATTCAGAGAAGTAGCCCCAGTACACAATATTCAAGAGTTTAAGTGTTTGGAAAATGAAGACCCTCGACGACCGGGTGTCGTAACGATCCGCCATACCTGCCGTCGAGGTAATGAAGAGAAAGCAGCAGAAGAAATTGCACAAGTATGTGGGGACGACGGAATTCATGAAGGACCCCATCGGTGACCATATGATCCGTCGCGGAGGTCCGCGACCCAGCCGCGTTGTCGAAAGATTTCCAGCAATCTAGAGTCCTTGTTTAATTCGTTTTTTCATTTTCTAATAAAATAGTTTGGAAATTTGTTGAAAAACACCTCGTTATTGGGTTAGACTCTGTATTATTTGTTTAGACTCTAATTATGGTAGACCTCAATATTATTAGTGACCTTCGATGGGTTATTATTAGTTAGACTTGGGAACACTTTTAGACCTTTGAATTATTGTTGAAAAAAAATTTTTCTTGACATTCTTTGATGAGTGTTGGTGATTTTGGGATTATTAATCAAGCAACTTTCGCGAATTTTACTCTTTCTCATGAAGTAGTAAGTACATGAATTCTTATACCTATATTGAATATTGTGATTATGAATGGGTAACTAAACTCCATAACTAGGTTTATGGGAACAATAGGCCATTAATGAGGTAAACCAAACTAAAATAACATTCTAGAATAGGGGGTCTGCCATGTATGATAATTCTTAGTTTAGAGTATGTTTTACACGGATGGCCAACGTAGAAACTTCTCCTTACTGCTACTTGCCGGACCAAGGAAGCGTAGATAATAGGAAAGAATTATCACAACATAAATAGTGTAACTATCTAAAAGGCTAGTATTGATTGTACGAGGAATAAATTAGTCAATATGAATCAGGATGCTTATATGAGGTAACAGAAAGGGTTTTAGAGATAGCAAACACATAGCCGGACCAAGGCGCGGAGTGACAGTTTATAGATGCCGGACCAAGGATTTAGAAATAAAAAATTATCACTTTGAATGCAAGATCTGGAAAAATCTTTATAATTGACTTATCGCGTTAGAACCTGTGGTAACACGTAAATCCTAGTTATTTGATTAACTGATTACACTCCAACATTCAAGTTGTTAGTGGTCTCCTTTATTTTGCTAGTGTATTTCATACTAGAAATAGGAAACCCCCCTTTTGTTGTTGTTTATGATTGCCAAGGAGGTAATTGACCCGGTTGAACATAGTAGTAATAGATTGAAGTTAAGTCTAATTATTGTCTCGTGGGACCCGATCCCAACCTAATTAGTTGGGTTATTATTGACACGACCGCTTTACTCTATGTGAGAAGTAAGTGTGGCGAATCAGTGGCTCTCCCACAAAAAAGAATCCTTTTTAATTTTATGATTGCAAAATTGTATTCCCTTTCATGAAAAGTTGTGACTTCTATGAGGAGTTATGACTTTTATGTAAAGTTATGACTTTTATGAAAATTGTCACTTTTATGAAGATTTGTTACTTCAATGAAGAGTTGCGACTTTAATGAAGACTTGTGACTTTTATGAAAGGTTGTGACCTTTACGAAAGGTTGCAACTTTTCCAAATATTTTTAACCTTTCCGATAAGACACAATAAACATTTGCGCAGGCTACCTTTTTTGTCTATAAATAGAAGGATCTCCTCTAATGTTAAAAACAACGAAAATTCTAAACATTTCTTCTTTTTTTCTTCATTTTATTCACAACTAAATATTTGTGTACTTGGTTCATGTTAAGTGGCTTAATAACACAATTGCTTACGTTACAGATCATGGTATGTGTTTTTATAGTTATTAGTTTATACTTATGTTATTAAGAATAAATGATAAGGTAAGTAAACTTTATCAACTAAATATTTGTGTACTTGGTTCCTGTTGAGTGGCTCACTGGCACCATTGTATGTGTTACTTATCTTGGTATTTTTAAAGTCATTTAATTTATACTTATGCTATTAAGGATAAATGATAAGATAAGTTACCCTTATCTCAAAAAAAATGATAAGATGCAATATATTTAATTTTCATTTACATTAGTAATGTTTGTTGTCGCGTAATCTTGTATATAGGATAATATAGTGTTTTTAGTTTTAATGACAGATAGACTTAACTTATTATTATATAAATTTTGTGATATAAATTTCCCGTGCGAAACGTCTATAAATTTCCTAGTCATAAATAAATCAAAAATGACATGTATTACACATATACTAAATGTAAATATATAATATCTAAAAGTTCAGTACAAGAGAAATACATAATTCAAATACTAAGAAGATCTAAATATGTCTCAAATAAGCGTAAAAAATTAACTAGAAATGTTGAGTCATATCCCAACTAGATCTTCAAAGTGAAACTTAATAGGAAAAGAGGTAAGATAAATATGTCACTAGTCCTGAAAGATTGAGACCTTATCATTAATGTTCTCGGACAAAAGATTGGGATCCGATCTACGCATGATATAACAGATGGGACATGGACCAATATCACGAGACAAAGAGCCCAGAGCTTGTGTCAGTATTTAAAATATTTAAGCATGCAAGATAGAGTAAAGCTGAAATAACATATAAGTTAACAAGAAATAAAGTAAGAGTGTATTCTCAACATGATATAGATACTGAATACTGAGTGAATTGAATGCAATTACCAATTCATAACAAGTTAAGACTTAATACGAACTAAAGTACAATGGTCAATGAACAAGAGTTTAAATAAACTGTGGGAGCTACTAATAATCCATAATAAAACAACTTGAGTTAAATGTGGAGTCTGATGTATACGCTCTATCTAGAGAACCAAATATACCTAAACAAATGTATAAAGGCATAGTAGCGTGATGCCTAAAATTCTGTCTACCGAGGGGACTTACAACCTATGTGGTTCATAGTTCTCGAACTATATGGGTAACTGAACCTAGTTCAACTCGGTATTATTCTACTCCCAATATACTAAGTGATTTACATAATATGACTGGATTTCTATGATACACTAGATATCTCAAAATGACATGCATACGGAGAATGCATATTAATAAACTAATTATGACACATTTCAAAATGAAGCATGCATATCTGAAAAAACATAAATATTTGGCTTAGCGTGCGTAATTCAAGAACTAAGGAAATACTTAGCTAGGTTTTGACATTTATGCAATAAATTAATTAATAACATAATAATTTTATTTGGATCAATATGAAGCTAAAACCCCAATAATTATATCAGTAAAGAAACTATAGGTCTACATGATATTGAGAGAGTAAAGAATCTGACTAAAAAAATAGGACCTAATGGGTGAATGGAAAGGAACCCGCTAGTGAAATACATATTAACTCCCCTGGCGACAATTGTCCCTGAACCAAAATGTTCGATTCTAGGTAGAGCTGATGTTTGTAGTAACCTTATTGCATTTTTCAACTAGGGTGGTCTCCCCTCTTTCTCATTTTTTGCTTCAAATTTTATAAGTTTCGATTAATAATTTGAGTAGGGTATGTACTAGTTATGTTTCTATGATTAAACTGACTAAAACCGCGTATTTTTGGGGTTAAATGGTGTATGTTAAATTCCCAACAAAGAGGCAAAAAGACAAAAATAACCCTACCTACAAATCTAACTAGCCGACCACGACCACTTCTACAGACCGTGTGAAATACCCCGGACCATGAAGGACCCCGTGGTCCTCACATGGCCAGAGGTTTGAGAGTTCTGGGGTCGGGTCCACAACCCCTACAACGACCTGTGCGGAGGACCACATACCATGAAGGTTCTTGTGGTCCTCACTAGGGATTAGTTATGGAGGATCAGGTCTAGGGTATTACTGGTTAAGCCTCCATGACCACTCCAAGATCCATGTGAAGAACCACAAACCGCTAAGATCCTTGTGGTCCTCACTTACCGTGGGGTTATACGGGATGCTCTAGGCCCTTATGGACACTATGCGGTCCTGTCATCTAGACCATGATCCACAAAGAGTTTCGTAGTTTGACGTGTAGTCCTGGTATCCTTAAACTCTGAAACACAGACAACTAAATAGACCGTGGGCCCTATCATGGTCAGTTAACCCTGGCATTGTTTACTACTTCACGTATGTTTTCTGCAATTCTTTTATAGGACTTTCTTATGAGGTGTCACAACATCTCCCCCTTTGAAAAATTTATCCTCAAATGAAGGCTAAACTAACTAAAATGGAGGGAAAGGGATGCAATCCATATATCTAAACATAAGAAGCTGATTTCTGGTTGAACTAAGTTCCAAAAACATGCATATACTCTGAAAATAAGAGTACAAACTTATCATCAACTTGGAGCTCGAGTTCCCTTCTCCTTACATCTACATAGGATATGTAGTAACTCCGGGTTGTCTTAAGTCTATCTCTAATAAGTTTCACTTTCTCCATACCATCATGGAATGAATCTTCTCCTATAAAATTCTTCTTCACCTACTTCAAACCAACCCACTGGACATCCCCATCTGCGCCTATAAAATGCCTTATAAGGGGCCATGCAATACAGGAATGGTATCTATTATTTTAAGAGAACCCTATAAGAGAAAGGTGATAATCCCAATGACCCATCAAATTGATCACAGAAGATATCAACAATTCGTGGAAGGTTTGAATGGTGTGCTCAAACTGGTCATCTGTCTACAACTGAAAATCTGTGCTAAGATTAACCTGAGTACGAAGACTTCCAGAAATGAGAGGTAAAATGAGGACCTCTATTTGAGATGATAAGAAAAGAAACCTCATGCAACCTCACAATCTTATTAATGTAAATCTTTGTTTACTCCTCCGCCGAATCTATTTTATTGACCGCCAAAAGGCGTGAAGACATAGTAACTCTATCCACTATCACCCAAATGCAACCCTGAAGTCTGCGAGTATGAAGTAAAAATGTGATGAAATCTATGTTGATGAATTTTCATTTCCATATAGGAATGTCAATCTCTTGAATAATTTGGGCTCTTAGCCAAAAAATCTGCTACATCTCTTCTTATACCGTTCCACCAATAGACTTTTTGCAGATCGCAGTACATCGTAGTGGTGCTTGGAGGAATAGAATATCTGGAGTTATGGGCTTCTTCAAAAGTTTGTTGTCTCAACTCACCCACCATAGGAACACCTAAGCGACTCAAATAGGGAACTACACAATCTCACGCTTTGGAAAAGACATATGATCCTTGGTGATGAATTCCATTCTTTATTACAAGCAATATTTGATAATTATCCTTTTTATCCTTAACATGCACCACCGATGAAGATTTTTTTCCCTCTTAAGAACCGTTAACAAACACACCACTAATGATATGTCATTAATGAACTACCTAGGCGACCGCAATATCTAGAATCATGAATTTCTATGTCCTTTATTTCTTCCTCAACATGGCTACACTACCCACATACAATATGCTAAGAGAATCTTCTACTACATTGGCCCTACCAGGATGGTAACGCACACTCATATCGTAATCTTTGAGGATATCTATCCATCTTCTCTGGTGAAGATTCAATTGTTTTTGGGTGAACACATAGATAAGATTCTTATGGTATGTGAACACATCTACGTGAACACTGAACAAGCAATGTCTCCAAATCATAATTGCAAACACAAATTGTTAGACGTTGAGGTCATGAGTTGGATAGTTCTTCTCATGCACCATAAGTTGTCTAGGAGCATATCTTATCACCTTACCTCGTTGCATGAACACACAACCTAGGACAATTGTGGAAGCACGACAGTATATGACATTACGGTTTGACCCGTCTGGCAGAGTTAAAATAAAATATATAGTCAAACTAGTTTTTAATTCTACAAAGCTTTTCTCACAATAATCCGATTACTGATAGTTGACTTTCTTCTCAGTTAACTTAGTCAATAAAGAGGCTATGGATGAAAATCCTTCCATGAACCTCTAATATAACACACACTACACAAAGAACACTTCTTGATATCTCATCTGGAGGTAGGTCTTATTACCTTTTTCACCCTCTTTGACTGGAACCGTTTATATTTTTCTAGGTATCAACTCGAATACTTTTCTCACAATATGGATGATGATGTCAAAAGAAGGAAACTAAGGACAACGAAAACTAACATTTGCTAAATTTAATGAATAACTGGCAGTCCTTAAGAGTTTGCAGAACAACCCTCATATGATTCACACGTCCTTTTTTTATTCCAAGAATAAATGAAGATATTATCAATAAAGAAAATAACAAAAAAGAACACATACTTATTGAACACTTTATTCATCAAATCCACGAATGTTGCAGGAGCACTGGTTAGTCCAAATGACCTTACTACGAACTCATAATGATCATACCGAGTTCTGAAGGTTGAATTTAGAATGTCACTATCTATGACTCTAAGATTATGATAACCTGATAAGAGGTCTATCTTTGAGAAATTACTAGCACCATGAAGATGGTCGAACAAGTCATCAATCCTAGGAACGGGATACTTATTCTTGATTATGACCTTGTTCAAATGCCTATAGTTAATTCTCATTCTTAGAGAACCATCATTCTTCTATATGAATAACACTGGTGCATCCCATTGTTAAATACTAGGTCTGATGAAGCCCTTATCTCAAAGGTCTTCCAACTTTTTTTTCCATTTCATAAGATCTACTTGAGCCATTATATAGGGAAGAAATAGAGATATGCTAGGTATCTGAAACAGATCAATTTCAAAGTTAATTTCCCTTTTGGGAGGAATTCCCGGAAGAAATCTTTTGGAAAATGTTCCGAAAATCATTGACTACAAGAACTAACTCAAGAGTTGAGGTTTTGGAGCTTTAATTTTTAACCCAAACTAGATTATAACTAAGCATTTAACATAATCTTTCTTTCCTTAAGGTTAAAAATTAATTGACCTATATTATCTAAGCTACATTGCTTCCATTAGAAGATTGGTGCATTTGGAAACCAAAAACAAACAGTCCTAGTTCTACAATGAGTGGGCATAACAGGAATGCAACCAATGCATGCTTAGAATGACATAAAAGTCTACCATTTCTACCTGTACAATATTTGATTAGATGACTTTTTGAGAGACTACACAAAAAAATTTATGTATACCCGTATAGCTATGATTGGATCACCGACTGGAGTAAAGGTTCTGAGGGAGTTTATGGACTAATCGTGAATTTGGCCGCTATATAAGGAGTTACAAAACAAAAATTAGACCTTAGATCTAACAATCCATAAACATCAACATCAAAGACTAATAAATTACCAAGGAACACATTAAGAAAATCTTCCTAATCGTGGAACTCTTGTAGAGAATACAACCTATTCTTGTATCAACCGCCACATGTACCAGTGTTAGTGTGCTGAGACGGGTGACCTGCTGCTGTTGTTGATGTTGTGGATTGAGCACTAACATTATTTCCTCCTTGACCCTATCTATAAGTACAATACTTCAACCTAAGAAAAGACTGACAACACCCAAGCATCTTTCCTTTCATGCAAGACACTCACTCGAATGGTTCTTTCTATATTTGGGAAATGTTTGGTATGTTCTCGTGCCTGAAACACTACATTGAGTCATAAATGATGAATCCCAAACTTTTTTTATCGTTACGGAAGTTGTAGAATGGAACACTAGCTGATGAAGGTGCTGGAGTCAACAACTTTTGTTGATACTGCGAGTGATTTACACCACCCAATTTTTGTTGAAAAAAGTCAATAGTTGGATGTCCTAGATTTCTTACTCTTCTTAGCATTTCCATAAGCTTATAACCCTCAAAGTGATTAGCATGATTCATGAGCCTAGAAATTTTCATATCTTCTAGCAATATATAACATTCCTGCACTATGTTTTCACTAACCCAACACTCCATTTAGAAACTTATTCATATGAGCCCTCGAATAATCAACTATGCTAGGAGAATGCCTGGAGAGTTAGGTAAAATTGAGCTTGTTCTCTTGGACTGTCATGATACTTTGCCACAAGTTCATCTATTCCTGAGCTTTTTCCTTCCTTATCTCTATTGGGGAAAACCAATCCAGAATATTTTCAATAAAGCAATCCCAAGTAATAGGAGTTGCATATGTACCCCGGTTTTCCTACCATTGAGAATACCATATATGAGCTACATCCTTAAGTTGATACGATGTTAACTGAACTCGATCATTCCAAGTTACTAGCATCACTTTAAAGATCTTCATAACCTAATCAATGAAGTTTTGGGGATCCTAATCAACCAGAAATCCTAAGAAATTTGGAAAAATTCATTCTCATAAATTTGACAACCTAGCTAACGTTGACCAAACATTAGCATTTGGATGAAATGGAACTTGGTAATTGTTCTAGTTTGCTATACTCTGAGCGAACATATGAATAGCGTTCCTATATTCTGCGTCTTAATCTTCCTAATTTGGTACTTGAGAAGATGCATTTTTCGTTTCTAGCATTTGCATTCTTGATGTTAACTCTATAAGGAGGCATGATCTGAAATGTAGAACGTCGAATTACAATGTAACTTGATCAGACTTTACTCATGATAATAGTAAAAAGAAAAATTTAGATATTTCCTACACTTTGTAGCCTCCCTCTCATTAGATCTGGTGCACTTCACACCCATGAAAAGGAATCTACTTAGTGCGGCTTTTCACACATCATAGGACACATAACTTGGTGGACTGAGACCAAGTTTGTCACGCACCAAACATCCCCTAGATGCGTAAACGGGACATAGGATCACAAGTGACCTCGAGCTAACCCTACAGGTATGACATAAGCATACTAAGAATAATAAATGATGTGGAATATAATCATAAATAGATTTAAAATGACAGGGAATACTCATATACTAAAATTGAATAGATAAAATCTGATAGTTTAATACAAGAGGAATATCAATCTCAAATACTAAGTTGAATCTAACTATGTCTTAAAGGAATATCAATCTCAAATAATAATTTGCATCTAACTATGTCTTAAATAATCTTATAAAACTGATTGAAATGTACGGATATGCCCCAACTAGATTGACCAAACTGAAACTAAAGACAAAATGTTGTAAGGTAAACATGTCATTAGTCCTCGAAGAATAAGGACTCACCACTAATTTTGTTGAACAGAAGATCAGGAACTGATCTATGCATGATGTGACTGTTGGGGACCAAAATCTACATCAGGAGAACAAGTAGCACTGAGCATGCATCAGTACTTGAAATGTACGGAGCATGCATGATAGAGTAAAAATGAAATGGATTATAACTAAACAAGAAATAAAGCTAGAGCATAACTACAAAAGGAACCTCAATTACTAATAAAAAAATTTGTTGGTTCATAACGATTGCAAATTGAGTTAAAAACCAAAAGTCATCTTATACAAATCCATCTCTAAAAATCTCATCGGTAAATATTACTAATTGATTTTAATTTGTTGGTAAACTTACCAACCAAAGGTGTTGTTACAAAATTTTGAAACATGGCCCTGAAATTTCCGCTGGTAAATTTACCAACTAATTTTTTGTAAGTATATGTTAATACCTATTATTTTTTCTTCATTATTCGATTCATACATTGGTAATTGGTTGGTAATTTCATATATTGGTAATTGGTTGTTAATTTTAGTAACAAAAAAGTAGTGTTGGTAAATGGTCCAATAAATTTTCTATACTTTTTTCTGCTTCCCATCTGGTGTTCGGTACCCACATTGGAGCTCCCGACTAAACCCGGATTCATTTTGGGAAGTCTCACATTGGGTGGTAAAGCGCTCTCTAACAAAGATAATTATGTAACTAACGGAAATCGAACCTAAGACCTCTTGTTAAGGATGCAGGAGTATTTACAACTACACCACAACCCTTCTTGGTAATATATTTTAAATACATTAGTATTATTATTTATTTTTCTAATAAATTTACTAACTTATTGTTAGTTTATTGGTAATATTATATTTAAATTCAATGTTCGGTTAGTAATTGACTGACAATATTTTCAAAAAATTATTAACTAAATATTTATTAAATAATAAAATATTTATTAATTTATTGAATTTAAAAATCTAAGAATACGAATATAAATCCAAAAATAATAATCAATTTTTTTTTTTTTTAAAAATCATGATTGAATACAAACAATGCTAAGCTGATAATAAGGTAAATTAATCTCAATATGGCACATATAATTATATCAAAAAATTTAATGTAAGCGCGTTTACCAAAAATATTGTCGAAATTTAAATTTTGGCAAAAAAATTAAAATCAAAATGCCTAACAACACACAAAATGAAAATGGAAGCGTCAAAACCTGAAAAAACAATTTTATATAGATTTAAAAATGACGTAATGAAGCTAATCGCGCTGACAAAATTTTCATCTGAGCATGTCTACAAAAAATACTAAGAAAAAAATAATTTTGGCCAAAAGTTAAAAGTTAAATCGACTAACTGTACAAAGTGAATATGAAAACATCAAAATCAAAACTAGTCATCCTATAAAGCGAAAAATGACCTTCTAGAGCTAACCTTATTGATAAAATTCAAATTTGAGCATTTTTTCCAAAAAATTTAACTAATTCAAATTTTAGCGAAAACTTGAAAGTTGAAACGCTTAATGACACAAAGTAAAAATAAAAGTCTCAAAACCCAAACCAACCATACTATGAGATAATACTGAACTTATAGGGCGAACTGTAGTGAAAAAATTTCAATTCGAGAATGATTACAAAAAATATTGACTAAAGTGAAAATAAGGACAAATCTTAAAAGCTAAAATTTTTAACGATATAAACTAAAGAAAAAGCATCAAAACCTGAACCCTCTATCTTATTAAATAAAATTGACTTTTTGCATTTAACTGCACTGAGAAATATTCTTATTTGGCAACGTTATCAAATATATGGACCAAAGTTAAATTATTGCTAAAATTTATATATTAAAAAACCTTATAGAAAACAGTATAAATGAAAGCTTCAATACAACCAATCCTCCTACTAGATCAACAAATAAATATCGTGGAGTTCATTAATGCTGACCACAATTTTCATCATCAGAGCACTGTCACAAAAATATTGATCAAGTCAAATCTTTTTTTCCTAAACTAAAATTAAACACCTATGCACAACAAAAATGAATCCTCAGAAACATTAACCAACCTTCCCGTTAGATAAAAAATGACCTTTCACGGCTTATTACCATTGCAGGTTTTTAATCTGAGCACGCTTACAAAAATATTTATAAAAAAAAATTTCAAGTTTGGTTAAAGAATTTAAAAGTCCAAACACATATGACACAACAATATGAACGTCTGTACAATATATGTTTTTGCATTAATCAAAATATTTAACTTCAATTTGTAAATTTTACCAACTAGTTAAAATAATTGAAGTTAGTAAATTATAATTTATACTTTACAATAATTTTTATCAGAGTGGGTAATAGTTCTATTTCAACTACATTCATATTTACTACCATTACCAACTAATAATTCTTATGTTGGCAAATTTTACCATGTATTCAGTGATCGTTGGTATATTACCATTATTTTTTAATGATGTTAGTAATTTACTAAATACACATTTTTATTCGTCTCCAGAATCTCCAAATAATTTGATATTGGTTGCATGTTTAACCAACAAATTTACATTTCGTTACTATTTACCAACACATTTTTATTTGTGTTTAAGTAGAAATTTAAAAACATCAATCTTGTCGTGGTGATGTGGAGTAATATAATTTGGTCGTCTTTTTAATTGGCTACAATATGTTAATAAATTATTTAAATAATTTTTCTGCATATTTACCAATCAATATATACTTCGTTTGTAATATTACCAATAAAAGGTGTGTGTTAGTAATATTTCTATTGGTAATCCATTTATACAATGTTGCTAAATTTGGCGCATTTTTTACCGCCATATTTACAAACTAAAATATTTAGTTAGTAAGATGTTTGTGGGTAATCTGTTAGAATTTTGTTGTTACATTTTAAAATATAATTCAGTTAGAAATATGTTGGCAATTTGTTAGTTGAATACTAACAGAATCAAGTTATAAGTAAAATATGTTTGCAATTTTGAACATTTGGCTTTAGTACGGATTTCTGAACCCTGAGCGAAACTGAACTCAAACGAAAATTTACATAACCCTAAGACCTCAATACTGACTACTAAGCTAAAATGTCATTCTTCTAGAGCTCGCTTGAATGCATTTTGGAGCTACTTATAACCGATAATTAAATCACATTAGCTAAATGTGGATTCTAATGTATATCGCCCATAAAGAGGACCCAATATATCTGACTTAGCGTATAGAGGAATTCATGCGTAATCACTAAAATGATGCCTACAATGGGGACTTACTAACTATGTTGCTTGTAGTTCTGGGACTATATAGGTAGTTGACCATAGTCCAACTCATATATTATGTTACTGTCAGTAGATTACGTGATTAACATAGTATAAATGAGTTCTATTATATACTGGATATATCAAAATGACATTCAAACTGATAATGCACATTAAAAACTAATAATTCCACATTTAGAAATAAGGCATGTATATCTGAAATAACTTAAATAACTGTCAAAACATGCATAGTTCAAGAACCTAAGAAACACTTAGCTAGGGTTCTGAAACTCATGCAATAGATTGACTATTAACATAATAGTTTGATTTGAATAATTTTGTTCGATAAAAAACCAACAATTCTACAATTCAAGAAACCCTATGTCTAGATGATATTGATGGAGTCAAGAATCTAAGTGAAAACTACGGAACTAATGGGTGAAAGGAACCCACTAGAAAAATTTCACATACATGGTGATGAATCCAAAGGAGAAATTTTTGTTGTAGGGGCCTGAACTGATGGATCCTTGTTGCGTTCATGAAGTAGGGTTGCTCGCCTCTTTCTCTTCTTTCACTTCTAATTTTCTATGTTTTTATTAATGATTTGACTAGGGTAAGATCTAGTTATGTTTCTAGGATTAAAATGAATACAGTCATGTAGTTTAGGGGTTAAACGACGTAGTTTAGGTGCCTAGCAAATATGGGCATAGACTAAAATAACCCTACTGAAAAATTTTATGTGTCAAACACAACGCTCCTTCGCATTGGACCACAAATCTTAACTGGACCCCCGAGACTATATGAGGGACAACAGACAAAGAATGTCCCACCTGGTGTCCTTACTTTTGTGTTTTGACTTCTGAGGGTGTTCTAGGTATAATTCATCCACGAGCCCCTATCAGACCCGATGTGGAAGAAACCAAAAGAACCAGTGAGGCTCCCGCGTGGTGCTCCAATTTTGGCTAAGGTTTGGAGGCTCAGGTCTAGGGGTCTACTAGTTAAGCCTCCATGGACCACCTGAAGATCTTTGTGAAGGACCACAAACTATAAAGGTCCTCATGGTCCTTAGGTGGTGAAGATCTACGGACATGCAAGGGGGGCTTTTGGCTAAGTTGTATGTACACTACCATGGTCCATCCTTCAGATCATAAATCATGTCCCGTGAAGGTCCCGGTAATTTGATATTTTGTCCTAGTGGAGTTAAATTTCGTACCACTGAGAGGTCAACGGATCGTGGACCTTATAACAATCCTTAACCCTTTTGTGGTTCACTGCTTCAGGTAATTTTTTTTTCAATTATTTTCTAGGTCTTGTTTATAATGTAGAGAGAGAAGAAAGAAGTCTTTTTTTTTAAGTTGAATGGTTAATTTACAATGAAGAGACTCTTTATTTATAGTTAAAATATATTTAGTCCCTTGTTAGGATTTCAAACTTTTCTCCAAAAGCACAAAAATAATTGAATTTTAAATTTTAGTTTTTATGACTTACTACTTAACATTTATTATCGAAACTTAACTTAGTCTTAAATGTCATCTTGATTACTTATCACTCAACATAGCTTATTGTTCTCATACGAATTTTTGCTATAAAACTCAAATGCTACATAAATTACTCCTCACCAACACAGACAAAATGTATATAAATTCTACTGATGCCCATGCAACATGTAGTTTAATAGCAGGAAAATGGTGACCATCATTTTTAAAAACTCTAATGCTGGATGATTTTTCATTACTTAATACATAGACCATAATAATGTAATAGTGGCTACACAATAAAGGCTGACTATTTGTTCCCCACTTTGTATTTCCATTAAGCTATTAGAGTATTGGTGGGAAAAAAAATCTAATTGTGTAGATAATGATAAATTATGTTTTATAAGGAAAGTAATATTAGAGTTGCTTCACGTGCACTATTTTCTCTTCGTCATTATGGTATTGCAAGCAATCCCAATCCCACCTGTACACGTCATATATTTATTAGCAGCCCTCAAATTTACCTTGCGAAATATAAAAATAATGAATTTTTATAATTACGACAATGTATACTAATAGATCTAAGAAAAATTGATACCGCCCACAATTTGTAATCCCACCCACTTTACTACAGTTATGGAACAAATATGCAGGTTTTACGCGATTAAACCCTACTGATAGTGTGCAATTATCCATTTTTTAAAGATGAATGATTTAAGATTTTGTTCTTGTCAGTAGAAATGGTATGAGGAATCTTTATTACCACCATACTACATTTAAAGAAAGGACATAAAATCAAAGATGTGTCACAAAACAGGTAGTGTCTTTCCTTCCATCTAAATAGGTAATGATATTTCGGGGAATGTGGGAATCATTAGATATAAGTTCATTATTATAATACTAGCAAAGAACTACATGTAAAAAAAATTCACTGTACTTTTTAACAAATATCCAATATGGATTTCAATCTAATCCTATTTTCTTTTATCTCTGTATTGTTATGTTAATAGAGGATCATGTCATTTCTTTTATATGATTCTTGAAAATGCCAACGTTCTACGTTATATCGAGGGGTTATTCTTTATTCAAGGGTATATAATTATTCTTATTGTAATAATGTAATCAAAGATTGAAAACTTATTCTTCTTCGTCAATATTATGGTGGATTTTTGATGTTATTGCTCTTTCATTTAAGTCCTAAAGATAATATTGAATCATATTATCACATTGTCACTACAGTCCCTCCTCTGGATAAGCCAATTAACTTATTTGAGGTTTAATCATCTCAATCAAATGCCGGACGGTTCTCTTCGAAAATATTGAAGATTATCATAGGAATTTACAAGTTTTCTTGTTAGGAGATATTGATGTTAGGTTGCAAATGGCGACTGGAATACAACATCAAATGATGTGCCTGCATCTAATGTGAAAAATGAGATCACAATAGAATATGAGTTAATCGATGTAATTTTTTATAATGAAAGTGGGGACCTTTATTATATTTATTAGATATATGAAGGAATGCGAACGTGTAAGTGCAGCGCTAACGTAAATCTTGGACACAAAAAATCTTGAAAAAATTTTTTTCGTTAATTTTTAAAGTGCGTTGGTCTATCAAACAGTCTAAAGGATAATGGCCTTGATTCGTCATGGATCATAAGGATTGGTTTCTCATGAAGTACATGAATTGATATCCTTATGACGAGATTCAAACCCTACAAAACAATCTTTGATATGTACTGAATCGATGATCAGGGACCTTGATGTTATTTTGGATTGTTGTCTAACTAAAAAA
Source organism: Solanum habrochaites (assembly GCA_027704765.1). Taxonomy (NCBI): domain Eukaryota; kingdom Viridiplantae; phylum Streptophyta; class Magnoliopsida; order Solanales; family Solanaceae; genus Solanum; species Solanum habrochaites. The sequence goes on along the minus strand of JAKWJA010002499.1, from coordinate 28,553,907 downwards.
TTATATTGCATGATCTTTCGTTAAGGCATATAGTTATCATTCATTAGAACATCCTACACATGGTGACCATAAATATAGAGGATCTAATAAAAGACTATTATATTTTTCAACATAGAGTACGAAGATTTTATCTTAATTACAATATATGCAAATGCCATAACAGGCCCTGATTTTTTCACCTCATGTTATAGAATGAGGCTATTGATATGCGGTAGAATCCTTTTTATGTATTTAGGTGTCCTATACTCTTGAGAGTCCTCACCTTCATTTGTCATCCGCAGCGATAAGGAATATGTTCCTTTAAGTTTTCAATACAGAATCGCGCCCAATTGTCGATAGAACTTTTCAATTACAGGGTGATCTAAGTGACAGCACACCATAGTTAAGAGGTGAAATTTTCTCAAATGCTAGTTTGGCAAGACTTCTTATGTGCAAGATTCTCATACACTTCAATTCACATATATGTTTTTTCCTCCATAGATATTAAATATAAAAATACATACCTAGAGTAATTATAAGATTTTTAAAAAGATATCATCGTTTTTATTTGTGTTTTAGATATGCTACAGAATTTATGGTTGAAAAAGACCATGTAGTTGTAATTGTTGTAATGTCATTTTTCACATTAATGCAATCACATATTTTGATGTTTCATTCTAGTAAGACATTTCCTTCATATAACATTATACCATTGATAAATGTATGTTTAACGCAGGACAACCTAAAGGAGACCACCTCTTAAGATTTTGATTGAGATGTGTAAATCTAAAATAAGAAAATTTGTTGACTGAAAAAAGGTATTGTAGATACAATACTACCATGATGTTCAAATTAAAGAATAACTGCTAGAACAAATCCATGATAACAGTATTGAGGATGGATAATTTTCGGGTCTTTGATTATAGGATTATAAAAAAATTAATCTCCCACCCTAACAAAGGAGCAACCAACTACTAGAACTTAGAACTTTGATCATTTTAGGAAGGAAACAAAGGAAAGGACAGGAAATACCATTTGCAAAATAATCCAGAGAATATAAATGATTTGATTCGAAATCAATATCCATTCTTGTAATAATCCAGTTGTCATCCTGAACGTTGTCAACGATGAAGTACTTTGCTGGTATGATAAAAAAAGCACAAAAATTCCCTTCTAATGCAATTTTCTTGCTGGTAACTTAGATCCATCATTCCATTTCAGGTGATAAAAAATAGTCTTAGTCATTCTACGAATATTTTATAATCTCAATCCCTTTTTTTCAATAATTTCATCATGTGATTCAATGATTTATTTTTTAGTGTGTTGGTAATTTCGTTGCTGAAAAATCAAGGGGAATGGAAATAAATGGTTGCAAAACTTTTGCAGTGATAATAAATATTATGCACAAAACAAATTAGTTTAAAGCTATAAAGTTATGAATTGCCTCGCAATATAGGTTTATATAAGATAAGAGTATATTTCCTTCCTACATGTAATATTTGCATGTGAACAAGATAAAATTTAACATTTATGTGTACCTTATTTCAGCGGATTAAATCAAGAACTTGAAGTATAGCTACAAAACTTTTCTTCCAATCACTAGTAAACAAAGACAGTGTTTCGCAAACTAAATGTTTTTTGTTGTTTCTTTAATCTCAGTCTTTTTGAGTTTTGGTTGTTCTTCTTATTTTACTTTCTTAAGTGTAATATAAAAAAAACGACTTAATTTTAAAAGGAAAACATAATAATGTTGGAAAAGTTACCATGTAACTGTTCTTACCCCTTTTAAAAATAATATTTATCTTCTTCTTAATTTTTCTTTTTTTATGATGAAAAAATTTTTTTTGTGGGAGTTTTTTTGTGTTTTGGTTGTGGATTCAGTTTGGGTCGATCCCACATGGTTTACCCCAAAACCAAAATACACTACCTCTATAATTCAGTGTGCCTCAATCAACTAATTTAATACTTCTCTTTGGTGTGAGTGCACAATCCTTAGCACTATATGGAGTAAACAAATTGGTATATCATAAATACGACATAAAACCAAAAATCTATCAATATTGTTTATGATGTTAGCTATTCTAAATATTTCTTGACCATTTGATCTGAAGTTTTTTGATTGAATGACATATTTTTTTCCTTTTTTTTTCTCTTCACTAGACAATAAGTCAGAAAAAATTGCACACCCAAATTAAAAAGGTTTTTGGACAATGTTACTAAAATTTAAGTTTCTCAATGCATTTTGTAATAGCTTGAAAGTGTAACAAAGTATACAATCATATTTATAATTGGACTAGTTCTTCGAATACAAACAAATTCATCAAATATTTCATATATATATTAAATTATAGATTTGGATCTTCAGTGTTATTTTCAACAGGACCAAGATTGCCCATTGATTTTTTTAGCCCACACCTCCATTCGAACTCCTCCTTAAACAACATTCAATTAAATCAGAAGGACTGGAGTTGTTGGATGTTTCTCATCGTTCGCACGATTGCGTCCACCGCGTTTCCTTTTCTTCTTACTTTCCGCTCTGTCAGCTCTTCCTGATCAACATTGAAGAGTTTGGCTTTGCTAGCCACTTGGATATGCCGCACTCATATTAAAAGGAGTTTGTTCCATATACAGTTTTGACACCTTTGTATCGAAAAAGTCCAGGCATTTAGAGGAACCAGCATCCTTTCGCAGCATACTAGTTATCAACTAAACGCCTAAACCTTGAAATTGAGCGTTCCCGTTACTCTGGGATACTACTTATTTATAGTTTACTTGGTTTTTGTTAGTAGAAATACAATACACCATCAAAACTAGGAATAGCTGGTTCCTCTTCTCTCTCGTGCTTCTCACTCCATCTCCTCCGCCCCATGTTTCGGTTCCTCTGCTCTCTCTCTATCCATCTACATCTATCTATCTATCTATCTATCTATTCTCTCTCTTCATATCTAATATATATCTTAAAGAAGGTTCTAGGGCAAGTGAAATTGAGACCAGTCTCCTTTAAAGAGAGTTAGATAAACCAACCAGAGCAAGAACTGAACCGAAGCTTTAGTCTATGAGGATTCCTTTCCTTCCTCTACGTATTTTCATAGGTAAGTAAAGATCTTTCACAAAATTTAATATTAGAAAGAGCAAGAAATAATGTAAGTAAGATCCGACACCCACTTTCTTGTTTGATCCTTGAGTAGCATTTCTTCGTGTTGTTTTTTAATCGAAATAAGGGTTTACTCATTGTTTATTTGATGTATATTCGAAATTGTTCGAATTGTGTAATCATAAATTACTCTTTCTTCGCTCAGCGTATGAGAGATATAATTTTTATTTTTCTTGTAAGTATAGAAAGTTTATCTCTCTATAAAGTTCATCCATAAGTTTTTCTAACTGACAAAAAAGTGTAGGACTTTGAGGACACAACTCTTGTCGTATAGTTGTATGGAATGAGGTCTTGAACCCTATTAGATATATTCTGACAGGTCTTCCTAAGAAATTAATTTTGATATTCTATAATGATTAATTATAGAATCTCTTGAATGGTCCAAAACATTGTATACCTTTTACTAGATATGTGACTAAATTTATTTTTTACATACTGTTCAATGATGTTTTTAGAAGATTCAATAATATGTTTGTGTATTGGTGTTTGTGTTTCCTACTATATTATAAGTTATTTGGTGTTCTTGACAATAACATACCTACTGTTGACCAAAACTATCTTCTCACTAATTTATATTTTAAAAATACCTTATTGTTGACTCAAATCGTCTTGAGGTTTCTGGTGAGGATAGCTTTATAGTTGTTCGAGCATTGGATTTCTTCTATTTTTTTCTCTTTTTCTATTTCATTTAACATTTTCAGACTGTGTAATTTCTTGCTTTTCCATATCAAAATTATACCAGGCATTTCCTATTGTGAATATTTAATTTCTATATTTGATTTTCTAATACATTGTTTAAATTTTGTATGTTGTATTTTGCCTTGCATTTTCTGCTACATTCTTGAAATTTTGCTTAATTTTTTTTATCTTCTTAAAAGGCTGCCTTTACTGAAATTCCTGTAATTCTGATTTCCAATTCGCCTCCTACATTTAAATTTTAATTTTTGTCTAATTTCTCACTGTCTTATATTATTGCGTTATTGTTCATTATCTTCTACCCATTCTTCCCGTGATTTCAGCGTCAAAATATACCTTTTTTGTTCACTAATTCTCTCTGTTCGTTGCTCCTTGCCATTTTAGTATTATTATTTAATCATGATTATTTTGTTGTATGCATCAAATTAATTTAGTGTATACCCTGAATTAATTTATTCATGATTATTTTATTGTATGCATTAAATTCATGATTATTTTGTTGGTTTGATATATTTTATATATTCTTTATCTCTATTGTCAAAATGAGATTAGACATTTTTCTTAAGCTTTTTTTTGTAATGGTTTTGAATGTTCTGCTAATTTTGGTATGTATTCCCTCACTTGGTTTACTAATCCTAGAAAAGATTGTAATTTCTTTATTCTATATTTTTTCATCAAGGGTGATTATTTTCTGTCACTATGTTGGGTTTTGCATTTTTACTCCTATTTTTTAATCTATTTGTATTCCTAGAAATTCTATGTGAGGTTTCATAATTTCTTGCTTTCTTTTTTACTTAGGCATTATTCGAGGATGTTCAATTACATATGTATCCATTTTTTTCCTAATAATCCTACATGTTCAATCGTTGTGTTTTTTAATGATACATATATCAAATATATGAACAACATTGCAATTTTCTATTGATTAAGTAATTGTCATAAAATTTTGTTTATCTCCTTGTGCATTTTATATCCAAATTTAGAACATTCCATTCATAATACCCTTGTACGTACTGGTAAATGTCGTTATTCTTTAGATTCTTCTTCTAGTTTTAGATGGTAAAATCCTGATTTGCATCAATGTGACTAAAGTATTATAACTCCTTGGATTTATCTAATTTTTTAATTTTTTGTCGGTATCGGGTAGTTAGAATGTTTTTGTGTTTGTATTTAGATTACGATAAATCTATGACTTCCTACTTTTACTTCATTTTTGTTCATAATGTTTGTTTACAATATTGCTGGGCTCGTGTGTTTACTATTGCTTTCTTGTATGTGTTTTATTTAGTAATTCAGTTAGATGCATCTTAAATCTCTGTTAAATCATTAGCATTTATATTTTAAGGATTTTTTGGTTATTATGCTAGTTTTCCATCAATTAAACACTAAATTTTTATTTTTGTTTTATGTTTTTTTCCATCCTTTTAGTGTGTTTTTATGGTACATAATTCTAGCTTATTCATTGAATGCTTCTTAACTTTTATCTATTTGTAAAGTACTAATTTCTAACGTTTTGTTTTGATTTTTGCTTAATTTTCTTTCCAATTATGCGTATTTTTTCACTTCCTTTGATCCATTCTTTGGATTTTACGTCGTTTGTTATTTACTTTTTTTCTCCTACTTTATGTTTTGCATGGTGGTGGTTCCAAACCACCCATGTGTTCTTGGTATCATATGGGGTCTAATTTATCTAAGAATGGCTTCTTCCTAATACATACATCTTTTGTTGTTGAAATCATAAATTATAGGGCTTTCTCCTAGTGTTAGTATTTTAATATCCCATATTGGATTTTACATCTTTGCTTTATAGTAATCAGACTTCCCTTCGTTATTAAATCGTTACCCACCATAGGGTGTTTCTAATTTTTTCCATTTTATTTCCTGGTAAAAAATTAATACTTAACCTTATTGCTTCTGCTCCTATATCACTATCATTGTGTACTAATTCTGTTCGTAATATCCTTCTACAATAATCTTGGCAGTTTATAAATTTTCCATTATTCATTTGGTTCTTTTGATAATCTTATCTTCTTTATTTTGATAAGTTATAGTTAATTGTTCTTTTAAATAATGATTATGATTTAAATTTCTCTAGCCATTTTTATCCCTAAGGTTAATGTTTTTGATTTCATTGGTAAAAATTTTTTAATTGAATTATTAAGGGGCATACTACTATAATTATTATCGCTTTTGCTATCATTTCCATCACTTGTTCTATTTCTCTAGGTATCTCTGGGCATAATTGTCCCCTTTTTTTATATTTCCCCCCTGTTTCTTTTCTGGTATTGATTCGCTTGTTTATATATTTTCTTCTTGTTCCTTATTTATTTTATTAAGATTTTGATATTTTCTTTTGTCCATTATTCGGTTATGTTGTACTGGTATGGACGTTTTTTTCGTCTGTGTTTAGTAGTAAAGTTTTTGGGACGTAACTATAGTTTCTTTTTGATGGTACTTCATTTCTTTAATGATGTAGCTCTTTGTAGTATATTGTGGTACGCTTGAAACTTAATCTTTGTTTTAACTATTCTAGGTCTTCTTCTATGTCCGATTTGCTTTAATAATTTGTAGTGACTATCCTTTTCAAATGGATTTTCTTTTGTATTTATTAATATTATTATTTGCCGTTATTTATTTTTGGTTGTTGAATACATATAATTTTACATCTTGCTGTGAATATCTTCCTTCCTTAATGCTAATTCTAAGCAGACATTTTTCCAGTATAGAACTAATGGAGTTTATTTTAATATTCGGACTGTTAATGCTACTGAAGAGTTTAGCAATTATTAGAATTTTGAAAGTGTTTTGTGTGTCGGTGGTGTAGAGTTTTTTCTTTGTACTGCACTGATTATGCCTTTTTTTCTATAGGTTGTATAATTCGATCGTCTGTAGGTATATTTCAATAGGATTTCTATTCCTTCTCCTAAACATGATTTTTATTAGTTAATTTCTGTTCCTCCAAATTAACCTATTGATTGTTTCTTGGTTTTTATATCTTGGGTATTTTTCTTTGTTTATTATTCTTTTCTTTATTATTGGTATTTGTTTCTTTTTCCTTTTGGTATATTTACAATCTTTGATATGTTCCTTTTTACTAACTATATAGTATGCATCTTTGTGTTCTTTCTGAATTTCTATCCTGATTGGTATCTTGAAATTACTTTTTTTCGACACTTGAAGTCTATTTTTTCTTTTGTCTTTTATTTTTTCATATTTTACTACAAGTAATGATTTTTTTGATCGCTGAGTCTTCTCATTTGATAATTTTTTTTTTGATTTATTATTATTGGTATATATTTCTTCGGCCATTATATTTCCTTCTTCGGTTTTTGCTTCATCTCTTTTCTAAGCTTAGTCGTTGTCTGATTGTTCTATATGCTGTCGTTTCACTTTAAATTCATAGTCTAAGTATCCTATTGCCACTGTATTTCTTCGTGTCTATATATTTCTGCTATTTGTTTTTTTTCTTTGAATTTTTTGTAGTTTGCAAATCTTTAGTCATGTGTCCTACGCATTTCACTGTTTGTAACAAGTACCCTCTTCTGGTTTCTGTTTTTGGCTTTATATGGTCCCCTTTTATGTTATAATTCTTTTAACATAATAGATTGTGGAGGGTTTTCCTGTATTTTATATTTATTCCAGAGATTTTTACATCGTCTATGTCGTCGTTTTTTTTTTAATATTTTTCTTCTGTTTTCCTTCATTTAATTTCCAATCTTTAATTATTTTGGAACTAAAGGTTTCTTAGTTTTGAGAACAATATAGCTTTCTTGTATCTCCTTATTTAGTTTTTATAATCTTATATTTTCCTTCGTTGTAATATTCCTTAAATGCACATGTAATATTCATCTAGATAACACATATTGCATAATGCTAATTTTGTCATAAGTGAGCCTATTTGTTAATTTTTTTTATTTTTTGTTCTACTGTCCCGCTCCTAGTTCTTTTCTTCCTTCATTCGGTCATACTACTGAATTCGTTTCTTATAACCATTTCAAGTCTTTAATATATATCCATATTTATTGTGCTATAGTTTCCATCCAATGTTTAAATTACTTCTGAGCATTTCTAAACTTTTTCTTAGATAGTTTTTCGCCCCTGTCTCATAATTTTTTTGTTTCTCTCCTAATAGTGTTGTCTTTCTATATATAGCCTGGTGTTTTTTCTTTATTGCTATTTTATTGTCAATTAGTGTGTTTAATATGGTATCTATCCATAATTTGGATTGTTTTTTATTTTATTATCTGTACACAGTCTAATTTATGAAAATTATGTTTTGTTCTATTTTTGTTTAATGTGTCCATTTTTTATTTATCTACTGTTTCCACAACGTTATCTGATCTATCTGATTGTTCGTAAGTGTATAGTAGGGGGTTGTTCTTCTTGGCACTACTTTCTTGGTTTTTTTTTTTAACTCCTGATGTCCTGGGTTTGTCCATCCTTTTAACATCTCCTGTATTTTTTCCATTCATTGGTTTTATTTATTTATTCTAAAAGTTCTGTATAGTTTCCTCATATCACCTTATTTCTGTTGTTTTTGTCCATGACCTATTGTATTTTAATTCACCTATCTCATCTATTTCAAGGTTTCTTGTACCTTTTGTTTGAATTTTATTGATTTCGTTGTTCATTCAATTTATTACTTTTTTTCCCTTTTCTTTTTGTTTATTTCATATTATTTTAGTTCATTTAGTTCGTTTTCCTAATTTGTTGATTTTTTATTTTTTCCTTTTGTTATTTTATTATTTCAATTTCTTTTTGGCTTATCTATCTCTTCATTTTCTTTGTTATCGTCATAAGCTGTTTGGGGGCTCTACTTCTCAGTTTTGGCCGTTTCTATTTTCGTAGCATTAGGTATAAAATATTCCTCTCTATCTTTTTATATCTCTCCTTCCTAAGTTTGAAATATTATTTTTATTCTAATCCATCTTGTTTTTTCTCTAATGTCTTTTATCTATGCAAATTCTCTTATTCATGGTAGATATGTTGTAATTTATATTTCTTCTAGTGACATTAATTGTATTGCTTAAAGTAACTAGAACTTTTCTTTGGTGCTAGTATTTATTTTTTGCATATTGCTGCTACATAGTTTCTTTCAAGTCTGTCTTTTTGATGTCTTATCTTGTTCGTTTTCAATTATTTTCTCTTATGATTTTGTTTGTTTTATGTTCTTCTTGTTCCTATTATTTTTTTCCTCAAATACGCAAATATTTTATTATATCATCCACTTTAGAAATTAAGTCACTATATAAAGTTGGGTCCATATACTTGTCATTTGGATCCTTAGTAAACATGTGTTTGTATTTTATTGTTTTTTGTATAACGTTTTAACTTTTTTACTATATTTTTCTTTTTATTTATTCCTTGTTATGTCAGTTGCTTATTTTTGTGGTGACATTGATCTTTTAATATTTTCATACATTTCTCTTTGTTGTATATGGATTGAGCCTAATTATTATCCCTTTAATGTTTCTCCAGTGTAACATTCTTTTTTTTTTCAACCTGGCATATCTATGGGTTCTTTGATATTCCATATATTTTTTGCGTATCAGAATGTCCTAGTAGTATCAGGTGTTTTTCGATTGGTTTCACTAATACAATATCATACAAAATCAGTATCGAGAGTTTATGATTGGTTGAATAATTCTAAGTCATGATATAGGTTCAATTTCAATTTCTGTATATTGATACGATTCCTTCATCCAACCTTTGGTGTAACTTCTATTATTTCACAACATAATATTTTCTCATAGATCATCCTTTTTACCATTTGTGTTTTATTTTTTAGTACATATAAGTACCCAATACTTTGTAGTTATCATCAATCGTATAGTAAGTAAGGTATTCTTTTAATCACATGTTTGCTTAAAATTTCTATTCTGTTTTCGTCCGCACGCACGAAATGCATTAAATCAGCCTCACTTTCTAGTTAGGGGGGTTGCCCCTATACCTCTTAGCTATTTATACTTAATTTGTCGTCATCTAAATATTAATGAATTTACTAATCACTTTTACTTGTCACTACTATTGCCTTTCTTCTTGCTAATCAGGGTACCCTAACCGCCTGCAAACTTTGTTTACTCCCCACTACAACTACCTTCTTGCCTACTGATTTCACTTTAGGATGGCATGAGTCCTAGTATACTATTCTCAGAATATTCCATACAACATTCTAGGCTCATATCTTTACATTACCGATAGCATGATGCACGCGTTATAATTAGCAAGAGATTATACACGAATAAAAAGTTATTTTAGCTGCTCAATGCCAAAATAAGTATACCTCTGTTTGTAGATTCTACAATGCTGGAGTTCTTCGTACATTTTATTTTCTTTTTTTGCCTTACTTTAACTCTGATAACCAAAAAGGGGGCTGTGGTTAGGAAATAAGAAGATAGAAAGAGGATGCGGTAAAGTCTCTGCTTTTATTGATGAGGGGACAGTCCCTATATATTATCAACATTCTTTTCCTATGGTCCCTAACATACGTATTGTCTAAAATCACTATAAATGGCCCATTATAAAATTTTTTTATAATGCGCATAACTATTTATAAACTTCTAACTAATGGCCTTTACTTTTTTATAAGGCGGACATACTCATTTTTAACTTTACATAATGACCCTTACTTTATAGTGACCGACATACATTTTATAACTTTTCAAAATGTCCTTTACTTTTACATATGGCCTAAGCTACGATTTTATAACTTTCAACATAATCTTTGTTTGTCTTCTAGTTTCTTGGCTGTTTCTGCTTTTATTATTCCAGTTGTACATCTGGGATGTAGTTTCTTCCTCCGTCACATTTTGTGCATAGATGATTCTGTATTTTTTGACCTACTATTTTACAGTATCTAGTCATCACATTTTGTGAAATAAAAATTTTTCCGATAGCTCTGTGTAGGTGGCTGCCTCTGGTTTTCAAAGGCCCTTAGTATCCAATTGGCGAGGTCTTCAAATCTGCTGTTTTTTAGCTCTCCTGCAATGGAAATTTTACATTGTGGTGATCTCGTTGTAAGTAGTTCAAATTGCGTTCCTATTTAGATAATTCCATTCGATCATCTTCCAATGGTAGCTATCCCAATAGTTCTTTTACTTGCTAGAATCTCTGGGATTTTTACACCTTGTATTCTCCTTCTTGTCTTTCTATTTTACTCCGGGATTATCATTTCTTTGGGTCAACCGTATCTTGATAACTTTTATTATAAAAAAAATAATAGGTTTGATTTAGTCCTATAATATTTTTCGCAGGTGGCTGACCCAAGAACTTCTATAGAAAAATAAAGTTCTTTAGTTTTCGTTTGTACTGTAGAAAATGCTTCTTGCTTTGTATAATTCTTGTAATCTTGGTTATTTCTTCACTCGTCATGTGTATAATGTAAACTTGAAAAGTCATAATGTTCGCAAAGTTTCTTACTAGATTGGAATTGGTGCATGGTTTGTGCTTATTAGTTTATTATATATCCCTGTAAGTTTGTTGAGGTTTAATAATCTTCATTCCCGGATTTTACGGTATTTTTAGCTCTGGTTTATATTCAAAAAGGTTTGAATTGTTGTGTATACTTTTCTATAAGTCTGGGGATACATGATTATATTTTGTTGTGTGATCCAACCTGGTTTTGGGTAGGTATTTACTTGATTGGGGACAAATATATGCTTTGTGGGTGTTTTTTGAAAGGCTGGTCTGAGAGATAGTTTATTCATATTGGACTATTACGTTATATTATTGTCTTACATCTTTTCTTTTTTTGTATTGATCCGCCTGTTACGATGTGCTACCAACTGCATCTGTATTTAAACTCCACTTTTTTTTTGTGGTTTTAAGGTTTTTCCACAACTCCACCTTTTTAGCTCCGCATGTTTAGAGTCTCTGCTGTCTGGACTTAGCTCTCCCTCGCATGTTTTAGAGACCTGTTTGCTGACTATTAGCTGTCTTTTTTTAGCAATCTGTACTTCTTCGCGTTCCTTATTTCTTCCATTTTTCTTACAAGTTTGTCTTGGTGCTAGTATTTTTTTTCGCAATGTACGACCTCATTTTTTTTCTCTGTAGAGATTTAATCCTTCCATGAGATGTTTGTGTGAGTGTCACGCCTTGATCACTTCATTGTGTAAATGTGAAATTTAATATATTCATCATAATCTCCTTATTTTTTGTGTGTAACTGAATCTTTGTACCTTTCTTTGGTCTATCCTTCCATTTTACCTTGTAAAGTTGTCTGTTCCTCACAATGAATTTATTGAACCAATATATGTTTCAAATGCTAATAAACAGTTATATAATCAAATCATTCTTTTCTATTTTATTTTTCCATTTTTAATTGGTGCTTTCTGTATAGGTAATCCTGATTACTTCTCAATGGTGGTCATATTTATAATCTTAGGACTCCTCATAACTGTGATTCTTGCTCGAATCCGTTTCAACCAATATAAGTAAATAATTTATTTCATCGCGAAAATATAGATTGGTAGTTTTTTTTGCGATATTCTTTTGATTATGTCCTTTATGTTTTTTTACATCTCGTATCAAAATTATTTGACATCTTTCTTAAGTTTTTTTTTGTAATTGTTTTTAAATGTTTCCTACTAATTTGTATGTTTCCCTCACTTTGGGTTTACTATCCTAGAAAGGATTGTAATTTTCCTCTTTTTTTATCTATATTTTCATATCAAGGATGATATTACTATATCTCACTATGTAGGTTTTCAAAATTTTTTATCTCCTAGTTTTATCTAGTTGTATTCACATAGAAATTCTATCTATCTGAATTTCATAATTCTGTTTTTCTTTTTACCTTAGGCTTATGCCAGAAGTTTCAATTGTTCGCAAATTTTCTTCTAATAATCTGACCATGTTTCATCTTGTGTTTTTGATATAACCTATAATTCTCTATATAAGCGAATGCATTTTTCTAATTGAATGTGAAAGTATTGGTCCATAAAATTTGGTATCCTACCTGGTGCATTTTTATTTTCCCAACTAGTTAAGAAACAATCCATTTCATAAATCCTTAGTGGTATCATGTAAATGTCGTTAATGTCTTAGATTCTCATTCTACTTTTTTACACAATGGTAAATCCATGATTGCTAGTTAAATTTACTGAAGTAATTAGATCCTTGGATTTGTCATAGATTTTTAATATTTTTGTTAGGTTATTGCATTTTAGATTACGATAATCTATGATCCATCTCCTACCCTTACCATTGTTTTTGGTTCACTATGTTTGATTTACAATAAATGCTGGCCTCGTGGTTTACTTACTATTGCTTTCACTTGTATAGGATATTATTTGTAGTCATTTTATGCATCTTAAAATCTCTTAAATTAATAAGTAGCATTTATTTTAAGGATTTTCTTGGTATCATTATGCTAGTTTCCATCATTACTCATTTTTATTTTTGTTTTATGCCTTTTTCCCATTCTGTAGTGGGTTTTTCATTGTGACAGTAATTCTAGCTTGTCTTGTATTGCTTTAACTTTATCTCCTGCAAAGTTTAATAATTTCTAACTGTGTTGTTTTGGTTTTTTGCTTATATTTTCCATTTTTGGCGTATTTTTTCACTTCCTTTCCGATTCCTCAGTTCTGTGGTTACGTCGTTTGTTTTTACTCTTCTTTTTCTCCTACTTGATTTTTGCATGGTTTGGTAAACCACCATGTGTTCTTGTTATTAATGTGGGTATAATTTATCTAAGAATTTACATTCTAATAACATATCTTTTGTTGTGAACTCAATTATAGATTTCTCCCTATTGTTAGTATTTTATCCCATTTTTGTATTTTTTACATTGTTTTGCTTATACGTAGCATACTTCCTCATTATTAAATCATGCTACCACCATAGGTGTTTTTTAATTTTTCCCATTTATCTTCTGGTAAACAATTATACTTACATATATTTACTTTTTGCTCATGCTTCTATCATTGGTGTATAATATCTGTGTATATTCCTTGCTCCTAACATAATCTTGCACGTCTATAAACTTCTCATTATTCTTTTGTTTCTTTTTGATAATATCTTTTTTATTTTGATAAGTTATAGGTAAATTGTTTTCATTTTCCTATATATATGAATTTCATTTCTCTAGGCATTTTATCCCTACGGTAATGTTTTGATTTCCTTGGTAAATTTTTATTGAATTATTAAGGGCATTCCTCCTATACTTTCCTTTTCTGTCATTCTCCTTCATTTGTCCTTATTTTCTCTAGGTAGTTCAGGGTAATCATATAATTCTGTTTTTATGATTTCTGTTTCTGGTATTCATTCTCTGTTTAAATTATATTCTTCTTCTCCTGTATTTATCTAAGATTTGGTAATTGTCTCTTTGTCCATTATTCCGGTCTGTAGTAATGGGTGAACCTTATTTTAGTCCGTGTTTAGGTAGTACATTTTTTTTGTGGTAGTATATAGTTTCTTTTATATGTACTTATTCTTGATGATGTAGCTCTTATAGTTATATCGGTAACCTCTTGAAGTACTTATCGTTTCTTTTACTATTTCTAGGTCTTCTTCTATGTCGATTTTTTTATAACTGTAGTTGTTATTATCTACTACAGTGACTATCCTTTCAAATGAATTTTCCATTTTTATCTTACTAATCTTATTTTTTTGCCGTTATTTTATGTTTTGTTGTCAATACATATAAATTTTGACATCTTGTTGTGAATATCTTACTTCCTGGTGCTAATTCTATGCCGGACATTTTCCAGTATAAAACTAATGATTATCTTTATTTTGGTCTGTTAATGCTACTGAATAGTTACCTTTTATTATGAATTTAAATTTTTTGTATATTAAGTTTCCTTTTACAACACTGATTATTCTTTTTTCTATAGGTTGTATAATTCTATCGTCTGCTAGGTATATTTCAATAGGAGTATCTATTCCTTCTCTAAAACATGCTTTTATTAGTATTTCTTTTCCTCCTTAATGTACATATTTTATTGGTGTCTTGGTTTTTATATCTTGTATTTCTTTATTCATTATTGGTATTTGTGTCTTTCCTTTTGTATATTTACAATCTACGATGTTGTTCCTTTGACTAACTTATATAGTATCATCTTTTTTGCTTCTGAACCAATTTCTTATGATTGTATCTCAAGTAACTTTTTTTTTCGACACTAGTCCTAGTTCTTTTCCGTTTATTTTTTCAAATATGGTACTATTAAATATAATTTTTTTTGTTCTGATGATTCTTCGTTTTGATAATTTTTCGTTTTGATATTATTTGATCTCTATTTCTTCATGAAGTAAGATTTTCTTCTTCGGGTTATTTCAATCAATCTATATATCTAAACTAGGTCATTTGTCTGATAATTTTGTATATGCTGTCATTTTCCTTATTCAATCAGTCCTACGTAATCTAATTTGCATGGTTATTCTTCATTGTCTATTATATTTTCTGTTATTTGTTTTTTTTCTTTTGAAATTTCTTGGTAGTCCTGGCCATAATTTAGCAAGTTCCTCCTTCCAACCGTTGTAACAATACATTCTGTGGTTTCTTTTTTGGCTTATATGGTCCTTTTGTTTTAATAATTCTTTACAACAGAATATCTTTTCCGTGGTTTACTTTATTTAAGTTTAGTTTCAAATATTTGTTTCTATCGTCTATGTCGTCAGTTTTTATATATTTTTATGTACATCCAATTGTGGGGCTGTTTTATTTTTGCAGCATGTTTAGTTTTTGCGTAATACTTTTTCCGATTTTTCTTTCGGTTTTGTGTTTTTCCACATAGTTGTTAACCATGTTGTAAGAATTTTATTCTTGCTCCAGGTATCGTACTACTTCACTTATTCAAGCTTTAATTTATTTTGGAACCACACAAAAGGTCTGGTAGTTTTTAGATATAGCTTTCGTATCTCCTTACTCGTTTATATCTTATTTCCTTTGTAATAATATTCCTTAAAAAATGACCACATGTCATATTCATATCCACTAACTGTATTGCATATAGCTAATTTTGTCTAGGGAGTCCTATTGGTTAATTTTTCTTTATTTTGTTTTCTATTCTGTAGTCATACTACTGATTTCATTTCTTATAGCCCATTTCATATTAGCTAGTATATCCCTTATTTGTTGTCCGCTATAGTTTTCCACCCATTTGTTATTACTTCTATTACTATCTAGCGTTTCTAAACTTTCCTTAGATAGATTTTCCGAGCCATATTTTTGTTTGCTCCTATTAGTGTTTTTCTATATAGCCTGGTATTTCGTTGATGCTATTTTTATTGTCAATTAGTATTTTGATATGGTATCCTATCCATAATATCCATCATTGGATTATTTATTATGTATTGGTAACCCATTGAAATTTACGAAATTATAATGTTCTGTTTATTGGTTAGGTGTCCTTTTTTTATTTAGTCTCCTTTTCCATAGCGTAATAACCTTGATCTATCTGATTGTTCCTAAGTGCAATAAGTGGGGGTTTTTCTTCTTAGACTTACTTTTTGGGTTTTTTTACAACTCGTCATGATAACTGGGTTTTTCATCCATTTAACATCTCATTATTTTGTTTCTAATTTATTTGGGTTATTATTTATTCTAAAAGTTTATAATGTTTCAATCCTATCACTTATTTCTGATTTTTTGGTCATGACCAATTGTATCTATTAACTATCTTTTCGATTTCAGGTTTTCTTGTAACTTTGTTTATTTTATTTATTTCGTAATTTAAATTCAATTTCTTTGCTTTTTTATTTTTGTTTATTTTCATATATAATTTTAGTTTCATTTAGTTCTTTTTCTTATTCGTTGATTTTATGTTTTTATTTCTTCTATATATTGTGTTTCTTTTTGCTTGTTCTTTTAATTAGTTCAATTTCTTTTGTTGCTTATCTATCTCTTCATTTTCTTTTGTATACGTGTTGTTTAGGCTATCTTCTAGTTTTGCCATTTTCTTTTGTAGCATTAATATAAAATATTTCCTATCTTTTTTATATCTCCTGATCATGTTTTGAAAATACTATTTTTTATTTTAATCCATCTTGGTTTTCCATATTTCCTTTTCTAACTACCCTGCAAAATTCTTCCTACTTTATTATGGTAGATTATTGTCGTAATTTATATTTTAAGGTGACATATTTGTAATGTCTAAAGTAATTATATAACTTTTTTTTGTGCGAGTATGATTTTGCATATTCCTCTGCAAATAATTTTCTTTCAGTATGTCTGTTTCATGTCTTTAACTCTTGTCCTTTTTTTAATTATTTTCTCTATCCAGTTGTTGTTTAATGTGTTCGGGCTTTTGGTTTCATATGTTTTCTAAAAAGCAAATATATTTATATTCCATTTTAGAGAAATTATATCTATTAGTGTTCATATTACTTCATTGTCTTAGTAATCTGTAGTATTTTTTATAGTTTTTGTACTAAATTTGTTAATTGTTTACGTATTTTTCTTTTTATGTTAGTCCCTTGTTATGCAGTTGCGTTATTTTGTGGTGTTTCTTTAATATATTTCATAAATTTCTCTTTGTTGTTTGGTTTAGCCTATTATTTCTGTATGTACTCCAGTGTAAATTCTTCATACTGCATATCTTGTGGTCTTTATACTCCATATCTTTTTTTCTTATAAGATGTCCTATGTAGCACAGGTTTTTCTGTTGTTCTAGTCCAATAATCCAAATAGTCGTATTTTTCATTGGGAAATATGATTTTGTAAGTCATGATATCGGTACAATTTAAAAATTATTGGTATTATTAATTTTGTCCCAACTTTGCCGGTTGTAACTTTTATTATTTCAAACATTAATATTCTCATAGATATCCTTTTTACATCCTGTTGGTTTAATATTTTTTAGCAATATAGTATCATAAACTTGTAGTTTCATCACGCTAGTAGTAGGTATTCAGTTTATCATATGCTATGCTTAAAAATTATATTCCTCCCCTACCTCTTAGCCAATTATACTATTCATCATGAATATTTATAATTTAATAATCATCTTTTCTGGTCACTACTATGGCTTTCTTCTTCAATCAGTTACCCTAAAACATCGCGCCTCAAACTTTATTTCTTCCCCTAAACCGCCCTTACTTGCCTACTGGTTATTTCATCACTTTAGGATGGACTAGTTTTTGGTATCACCTATTCGCAGAATATTTCCATACAAACTTTCTCGAGATTGATTAATCTTATATTCCCTATAAGCAATGATTAACCTTTAATTAGCATAAGATTAATAAGGAATAAAAATGATTTAGTTGCTCCTTTGTCTATCATTTTGGATAGAGGTGACCAATTCACTTATGGTTTTTGGAAATTGTTTTCAAAAGGGTTTAGGTACTCAAGTGAAACTTAACATCGCTTTTCATCCCCAGAAAGATGGTCAAGTGGAATGTACCATTCAGACCCTTGAAGTTATGTTAAGAGCCTGTGTTATTGATTTCAAGGGAAGATGGGACGATCACGTACTGATTGAGTTCTCCTACAACAATAGTTACCATTCGAGCATCTCCATGACATCTTTTGAAGCTTTTATGGTAGAAGATGTAGGTATCCCTATATGATGGGGTGGGAGGTTGGGGAGTCCTTGCTCCCTATTCTTAGATTATCTATGAGGCATAGAGAATTTTGGGAGTCTAGGAGATAATTGCAGACAACCTATAGTCGGCAAAAGTCTATGCCGACATAAGACGAAGCTTAACCTTTGAATTTGAAATAGGTGGCATGTCCTATTTGAAAGATTTCAATTCTCTATGAGGGATGATGAGGTTTGGTAAGAAGGGGAAGTTAGGTTCCCGATATGTTGTTCCTGATGAGGTTTTACAACAGGGTGGAAGGTTGCCTATAAGATGAAACTACCTAATGAGATAGCTTCAGTTCATCCGGTATTTTCATGTTTCTATGCTCAAGAAGTGCATATGCGACCCGGTGTCTATTCAGCCTATTGAAGGTTTACGGGAGGATGAGAACATATCCTATGAAGAGGTTTCGGTTGAGATCCTATATCACCAAGTCAAGAATTTGAGGAACAATGAGGTTGCCTCTGCAAAAGTTCTATAGAGGAACCATCTTGTTGAGGGTGCAACATGGGAGGCCGAAGTCGCTACCCTCATCATTTTACTCCTTGAGGTTACACATTCCTATTAATAAGTCAATTAATGAATAGATATGAACTTGACTTGTATTCTAAATAGGTGCATGTTTTGGTAAAACTTTTAGCAATTTGAGTTTTAGAAAAATGCCTTCATACTCTGTTCTTGCACTTATATGAAATGCATATGCATGTTATCTTCTTGAGATTTTTGCTGATTGTTTTTGTCTCGAGAAGAACAATAACTTGGTAACTCTTTGATGTATTTTGAGCTCATGCTGATGTTGAGAAGGAAATTCTTCATTATGTGTTATAAAATGTTAAAGCTCTTATATGTTATGAATATGAATTGAGTTACTATATGTAATGTTGTGGTATGTGTTGAAAGGAGTTGCCAAGTACTCCTATAGTTGTGACACATTATGATTATATATTTTTTATTGGTTGGGCAGTTAGTATTGAGTCTATCCTTACCCTCCAAAAGATTTTAGTGTCATTCGTGGACGAATATTCCTAACGGGGAATAATGTAAAACTTCGGAAGTTCCACGATTTAGACAAGAGCTTTACCTATTCAACAATGATTAAAATGTTGTTTCCTAACCTATATTAATGTAGTAAACTCACATAAAAAATGTTACAGCCAAGACGACAAAGAAAAACATTGACGTCCGAACACTAGCTAATTTGAACTAGTTGATGTCCCTATGTTTGGTGAAGATTTAAAAGTATCAAATGAAGTCCAAGACATATACAAATACTTTAAATAGGTATTTTGTAGTACAAAGGTTCCAAAATTCCGGTAACGACTCCCCAAGGACCGCCCCAAGGGTCCTTGAGGAGGACCCAAACATGGGCGAGCAGGCTGCCAAAGCTGTCTGCGCGCAGGCAGAATGTGAGGTGCTGCCCGAGGTGCAGCAAATACGTGGAGGTACAAAAGTTGCCTCGTGATTCATGCACTCTAAGAGTCTCACTGAATCAACCCGTATTTTGAAAATTAAATCATTAATTGACCCCGTGACGTGCAATCACTTCCCAGATTCGTTAAAGTCGTAATTTATGCATTTTAATTTCACAAAAAGACCCATTGAAGTTAGGGGTCTTTGGGTATTTTAGGGGACGAGTATATAACGGACTTAGGTCAGTTTTAAAAAAATTTCACGCACTCCAAATCAGAAACTTTAAATTCCTCCCATCTCTCAAGAACACTCTTTTTAAATTCCATTGATGAACTGGGAGAAACTTAAGAAAGAAGACGAAGACTTAAAGATTTTAATCTGAAATTCATGGAATATTCATCAATTAGGTGTTGGATTTTAAAAAGGTGTGAACGGAAAATAAAGAGTTGGGACTTTTATGAAGAGTTGTGACTTTTATGAAATGTTGCGACTTTTATGAAAAGTTGGGACTTTTATGAAAAGAGAAGATCTTTCTGAAAGATTGTGACTTTTCCAAAGGTTTGTGACCTTTCCGGTACGGTACATAAGAAACCTTTTCGTACTATCCTTTGTTTTCTATAAATAACCTTTTCCCACTACCCTTTATTTTTCTATAAATTGAGGGATTTCCTCTAAATTTTAAATATAGAATTCCTGACTTCTTCTTCACTACTAAATCTGTATTGTAAGTGTACTTATACCGTTGAGTGGTTCCGCTGAACCACCAGAGATTTTTTGGTATCTATACCTTGTGAGGAGATCATTTACCCCTGGGAGTCATATCCAAATCACAAACCTCGGATACTATAGGGGATAATTTCCTTAAGGGGACCTGTGAGTTCCCATTCAGTGAATTGATATTTTTTTCTATTAAAAATTTTCCAGATTTCTGGACGTGTTTTACAATTTTAAAATTTTGTGAAGTACTTTCAGTTCTTCTATTCTTTTTGTTCTTTGTTCATTAATTTTTTAGGCAACATATTAACACAATTCTTATTTAAGAAAACTTTCGTATATTTTTTTTAAAATATGTTTCTGATTCTCGTTCTAACTACTAGTTTAATTTTCTCTCTAGTTTGTGAAAAATTCTTAAACGTGCTTGTCTTACCAAGATAGTTCCATGTTTTGTTGTTTCTAAATATGTTTGCAATAAAGATGAACAATATTCTTAAGAAAATTAATATACTATTAGTATTTTTGTAATTCTACTGATTGAAAAAATCTTATCATGAATGTAGAGGATATATGCATTACTTCTGTCTCCATAATCGTGTGCTTTTGTTTAGCAACGTCAAAGTGTAGAAGGTAACATTATATTTTTATGTATTAGTTAAAGATTACCATGTAACGCCGTCTAGTAAATTATCAAGGAGAAAATAGTTTCTAATAGTTATCATCTTTAATTTATTTTTCTTGGGTATGTGTATCGTTGGAAAAGATCTGTAAATCATATGTTGTGAATGAATTTGGAACTTCCCAAATATAGTTTGCTTCTAAAAATTTCTTTAGTTTGCAAAAAGAGAGATGCATATTCTTGTTTCATAAAATAGATATGTCAAAAGTTATAGTTGGAAGACTATTTGATAAGAAAAATATTTTCTATGTGATAAGAATATGTGTTATCTGTTTGGAGAATTTTTTTTGTAGTTTTGACTCAATGAGAAATGTTAGTGTTGGGTCTGAATTTTTGTAGACTAAAAACTTTTGTGGTATTATACTCTGCATAAATTGGAATATGCAGTCGTTGAACATCTGAAAACCTTCAACATAATAAGTTAGTGTAGTACTTTTGATTTTCTATAAACGTCATGTAATATAGAATAAATTGACAATTTTAGGTCCTTATTGTTATATTAAAATACTAAGTGGGTTGTCTATTGCGGATAGAGGAAAAGGGACCATGACTTAGAAAATTTGTGATTTTGTGTCTCTATGGAATGACTTTGACATTGTGTAAACATTGTCAAGAGAATTGACAGCACATAATTGTTTCGTTAATATGTTCCAAAGTAAAATATGTATAAAACTCTTTTCAAATACTTGAAACATATTTTTGAGACTTTGTGGTAATTTTAACTGGAGGCAAATGATTGAACATTACTGTACTTTTGTCTTAATGTTATACCCAAATTCTTGGAGTATTTTTGTATGGGTTGTTCATTTTCTCTATACTAGTATATAGTGTGCTAGTATGAAAATCCAAATTATATATATACTGTTCAAAATAATGTTTTTGTTATGGAAAAATATCAATTAAATTTGTGATTTTTCATGACAGATATGTTCTATATATAAAATATTTGCTAGACAAGGAATATTGTTGAATAGTCATGTGATATGTTTTGTAACAACAACATTTGGACTATATTTCTTTTATTGAACCCAATGAAACCTTGTTTCATGAGACTATTTATATAGACCATCATATTGAAAGTTTATGGAAATGTCTTTCTGAAAGGACATTTGCCAATCTAAACAATGTTGTATCACGACAAAATTGTAAGAAATATGACAACATATTAGTGAGGAAAAAGCTACCCCGCGAAGATCTTTTCGAACTCAACGTCTTTCTTGTTCTTACTTGTTTGAGTCAATGTTTGTGACATTAACACTTGGGTCATGTCAATTACGAAACCTTCTAAAGAAAAACTGATCAACTTAGAAATTTTGTCTAACTTTTGAGTGCAATAAATACAAATGTCAAGTTTTTGTAGAATCTAAGTATGTTGATCATTCTTATAAATCTGCTGAAAGGAATTCTAATCCTTATACTTAAATTTTAAATAAATTGACATTGTGATATGAAGTTACACCATCTCATGGTGGGAAAAAATTATTTTGTTACTTTTAATTTGACAATTGTGTTAGAAAATGACTATGCGTCTATTTGTTGAATGGTAAGGATAAGCAATACAATGTCTAGACCATGTCAATATCAGAATTTGAAAATCAAGTTGAAAAAATTTATAAGAATGTGGAGAGTATAAATCTCATTGATGCTGAATATTTTTGGTGAAAGTGGCTATAACCATTAACTACTGCCAATAGTTCACCTCACTGATCATGAACAACCGAACGTTTAAAGAAATGATGGGTGCATTATTTATAGGTTCGGTTTTCACAAACTTGTGTGGAGAAAACTATCCTTACTGGCCAAGGAAAAATAAAAAGTTGTCTTTTTAGACAGAAAGCATTTTTGTTGATCAGAATGCCTCTAATCTCTATAGAAAACGGAAAGGAAGGAAATCCACTTGACATATTTTAAAGTATGGGGTATCTAGTCAAAGTTGTTCAAATTCTTCCTATTCCTAAAAGATTAAAATAGGACCTATGATAGTGGACGCAAAATTAGAACTTGAGTTGGGGGGTCTAGAGAAATTCTCAAAGGTCTAGGAAATGAAAAAGCTAATGTATTTATAAAGCAGATTCATAGCTACTAAAATTAAAGGACATTTACTTCTTTCGAATATGATTTTGTACATTTCCTATGTCTTTTGTAGACTCATTCTTTGGAAAGATGGTGTGCCAATAAACAATATTGGAAGTTAATTGATCTTCTTCAAGAAATAAACTTTGGGGTTCATAAGTGAATCTTTAGGATGGAAACTGACAGTTGATGGAACTGTAGAAAAATCTAAAGCAAGAAGACTTCGTGTCAACGACTTTAGACAAAAAAAATCATGTTTTGGATCTTCTCGATAATATACTCATTAGTAATTAGACCTAAAATCCATTCGATGCAAAAATATTAGTATGGTATATGACCCTTCCAAATTCATCCAATGATGTGAAACGAACCTTCTAAATGTAGAATTGAGGACGAAATTAACACTCCGTCGGTTCTGCTAGCGGGTGTTGCGCTCTCTTTACTTATCTTTCCCATCCATCCCTTACCATCTCCTACTCCACTCCTTCCCTCCTTCACGGCGTGATTATGCCGGCCTTAGAACCTCTCTCTTGAAAAAGAGAATTTTTTATTGGCCTTCGGGCAAAGACGCTTTCTTCGCCATCCGGCGATGATAGAGAAAGTCATAGGAAAAAACACGTCTCTCTTTTGTCGAGATCCGAAAGTGGAGAACGCATAAGCATTCTTGGGTAGGATCAAACTGGGTACGCAAAGCGCTCTCTTGGTAGAGTTTTAGGGACGGCCAAGATACTTTTAGGTCTTGTTTTGTAGCTTCTGAGCGTAACGAATCGAAGCCGAAGACGGTCAGGTAGCTTGCCTGCCAGCGATTAGGCTAAGGCTGAAGGATGGAACGCGCAAAATAGATCGTGCACCTGTCCCCGTGTGACCGTTGGTCCTAAGCACTAAACACCCAAGGTTTTGTGTTTTTGATAAATAAATCAGTGTGTGACTACAAGTCACCTTAAAGCACCCAAACAATGACAAATTTGATCAAACCATTCAACAAATGGATTGAAGAAGATAAAAGTGATAATTGTTCACATTAAAATCATAGCTCATTGTTTGTTTGTAACATTGGTGATATGTTTAATCATCATAAAGATACTAATGACATAAATCTACTACTGTATGCTATAAAGAAATTGTAATGAAAATTATTGTGAGTTTGCTAATGCGATCTTAGATATAACAATTCTAGAAACTCCATAATGTTTCGCTTTTTCACGGTCTCCATTTCATTGAAAAGGTCTTAAATAGTTCAAATTTTTTTTATGTTCAATATGTCCAAGGCTCCAATAAATATGAGCCTTTGCATTTTCAAAATAGTGCAAACAAAGTGACTCAACAATTGGATTGGGCTAGAGTTTTGGGAAGCTGATGTGTATCATATAGTGGTGTGCAATAGATATAGTATTTTGCTATTTTTAAACTGTGTTGGTTCACAATGATCCCAAATAATTCATTATATGACAATAAATAGAGTTTTTAAGTATTTAAATATTACTTAAACTCTGCTGCATTATACAAATATCCAACAATATTGACTTATATAGTGATGCAAATTGAATCATCGGGAACATGAAGTAAAATTTCACTAGTAGATATAGTATTTACTATTAGTAGAGGAGCAGTCTCTAAGAATATTTCAAAAGAGACATGTCACTAGCTCTACAATGATATTTCATCTAGGTCCTCTAGATTAAGTCGGTGACTAAGTTGAAAGACTCCGGAATTTCTTGAGAGAATTCTTTTTTTCCCAAACCATTGGCATTAGTATGCATACACTTTCACACTCAAGATGCAATAAGATACGGCATGGGAGCTTGACCTATAGCGGAAGTCCCTCATATGCGACATAGACTGATACCGGTTAACAAACTCTCTCTATTTGAATTAATCAAAATTGACTATGTACGTACAGGATAATTTTAGGATACATACAAAAAAGGCCTTAAATAGAGAGGAGTTAAAAGTCATTTAAGAGAATGAATGTACGGCTTTTAGGAAAAGCATTATGCAGTCACTCTATTTAGCAGACTGAGATCCCAGAGCTAGATTCAAGGAGAAAATAAGTTGTGACTGACGTTTACATTGTCACAAACTCAATCCATTCTCATGAATGATTTAATAAAGCTTAATGGTTTTAATGATTTGCTAAGTTTGGTAAGTTACCAAAAGTGTCATCTCTGCGATAACACATTTAATGATCAGTTTATGTGGAGTGTGAAGTGTAAGCCGATTCAAAAGAAGAATGATTGTAAAACACATCTCTTATACACGCAGAACCATGATGTGTTCATGGCGAAACAAACCCAACAGTAAGACGCATAACGGTAAGGGTTAATTGTGTGACATAATGGTTGTCTAGGTATACACCAAATTTGATGGTTCATCAAGAGATCAACATCTACGATTACCGAGATATCCGACATATGTTCACTAACGGAAAGTCACAGAGGGACCTACTTATCTAGATGCACTAATTCTTTCTTGCTGGTATAGTACACATACTTGTCCGTTTCTCTGTCTTCGAGTCCTTCCCCATATCATTGCGGGGGATTGTTGGTTTTTAAAAGTTGTGAATGGAAAATGCAAAGATTGTGACTTTTATGAAGTTGTGACTTTTATAAATTTTGGGGCGACTTTTTATGAAAAGTTGTGACTTTTATGAAAAAGTGTGTGACTTTATGAAAAGTTGCGACTGTTATGAAATTTGGTGACTTTTATGGACAGTTGTGACTTGTTATGAAGATGACGACCTAGTACTTGAAAGATTTGACTTTTGCAAAGGTTTGTGACATTCCGGTAAGGCACCAGGAAGAACATTTTCGCACTACCCTTTGCTTTCTATATAAACCTTTTCGCACTACCCTTTATTTTCTATAAATGAGGGATTTCCCTCATTTTATTATAGAATGCATTGAGTTTCTTCAACTACTAAATCTAGTATTAATAGTGTACTTACTTGGCCTCTGGTGGTTTGCTGACACCGAAGTTTTGGTATCTTGCTCTGGTGATTGATATCATTTTAAACCCTGAGATGTCCACTATTTCAATCAACCCTCGGAATACTAGAATGGAATTTCCTTAGGGGACACTGTGAGTTTGTGGACTTGACTTTTCCTCTAAAAATTTTCCATCTTCTGGTACGTGTTTACAAATTTCTAGAGATTTTTGAATTAATTTCAGTTCTTCTATTTTTTGTTCTTCACTGGTTCAATTTAAACTTGAATAACTTCATGTTTCTGCAAAGATATTGAAATCATTAAGATTCTTTGACCATATTACACACCAATTCTTCTTTTAAGAAAAATATTTCGTATAGTTTTTTTAAATCTGTTTTTGAATCTAGTTTAAGCTACCTATTTTAATTTTTAGTTGTGAAATGTACTTAAACATTGTTTGTATACAAAGATGTTCCAAGTTTTGTGTTCACAGTATGTTTGGAATACAAAAGGAAAAACATAAGGTACAGTTCTTCACTCTTGGGATTCCTTTCCCAAGAGGTCGTTTCAAAGATGATTTTGTTAAGAATTCAACTCCTAGGGTTTTTAATCTACAAAACGGGTTTTCTTCTTAACTCAAGATTTATGACTAATGATGAAAAATAATGATTTTCTATGGTTAGTTAAGTATGTATTGTTGGGTTATTGGTTTATAATGTTTTATTTTCATGTGAATCATATTCCTTCTTTAAATAAGGGCTTTGATTGGGTTATATCTATCACTTGATAACATGTTAACATTGGGATTGGAACTTTTTCTTCAATGAACTCTTTAATGACCGTTTCCCTTATCCTTAACTACGAATTGGTCTTATATATGACTAGATATTTTGGTATTGGTTATGTTATTAAGTATTTCACTATGTTGTTGGAAAATTGTTGTAAATTTAACGCAAGTTCTCAATGAAGGTTTTTGGATGCACTAGGTAAATCTTCTAAAGTCATGATTTCTCTATTTATGGTTAAGTGATGTTGCTATGCAGTTGGAGTATGTATAGTTCTGCTATGTATATATTTTGGCCAATGAATATAATAATGTGAGATCATGGTAATGATATAATAATGCAACTCATGATGTTCTCTTGTATGCCTTACACAATACAATTATGATATGTTAATCTCACAAATGAAGGGTTATTATGAAAGGAAATTATCATCTAAACCTTAAGAGATTATGATCATGTTTTATACCGAGGAGTAAGCGCCTTGACCTATGAATAACATTTATGAATAAATGATGACTTAAAAGTGATTCACAAGGGACTTTACTAGCACAATGAACTTATATGTAAGATGTCCCTTCCCGCGTTTGGAAGTAGTTCACAATGACTTTCTCTGATCTAGAACGCAAATGTGGAACTATGGGTCCTCTATATATCTCCTCAGTTCTTGGAATATGTTTCCTCCACCATAGGAATACTCTCTGTGTATCCACCTAGAAATTTATGTTTTCATGTTTTGTTCTACTTTGGCCGTAGACTACCTTCTTTCATTTGGGGTTTCATGACAACATATTCCATGTTTAGCTCACATAGTCTAATGTCACTGAAAGCGATCGTTCCCTCAAGTAAAATGAAATACAAGTAAATGGAAATTGACTTGGGTCACTTGAGGAGTTTACATAGTATAGGTAGCGGTATGAGAATCTACCTAGAAACTGCACAAGTTAACTATAAGAGAAGTCCTATGAGATTTTCTTATGTAATATGGTAATATGAAATGTATAATCCCTATGATTTATGATGTTACTCTTATATGATGTTTGTTATGTTGATGAACATATTATTAGCCTATATTGCTTTATGTAGTGCCGACTATCTATAAAAGACCTTGTTTGAAGCAAAGCATTACTTATGATCTCCTATCTAATTTACTTGATTATGCATGGTTATAGGGCTTCACATGATCAGTGCAGTAGTACATTTGGGATGCAATTATTAATAAGTTATTTGTATGTTAAGTTGATATGAATTATTTAACATGAAATGATAATATGAATTTATGATGTTTTGCCTATACGTTCACTCTTGATGTTGTTGTGATCCTCATCTTGTATATGCTTTACTATATGTACATTAAAGGTTTTCATATGGTAGCTGCTCTCTAAAGGAAATGGTCTTCTCATCATGTACTCACGTGTTATGTTAGCTACGCCTGTTAGTACTATAGCGTACAACAACCCCTTAACTTTTATATAACTACAAATGTAGGGTCCGGATGTTGAAGATTAATCAGGTTGATTGAAGAATCTTGGAACTCTTTCTCCAAGTGTTGGAAGAACCTCATGTTCGGGGATGCTATATTTTCATATTTCTAGCTTCTGATTACTTTAGTAGTTTTTAATAATTATTTTTATTCTATTTTATGTTGTTTGAATTCTATTGTAGTAAGGCCTATATCACATATTAACATTTTATTGGTTATGTACAACTTATACTCTTTAGATGGTTTTTATGTGAGACAAGTATTAGAATAATGTTTGTATGTTAACATGTTGCTATAAGTAAATCCTAAGTAAGCTTCTATACGAGAGGTCTAAGTACACCTCAATATGTATATAAGTATAAAAAAATATAAAATTTTCGGAAATTCTTAGTGATGAGATGTCATGACGAACGCTAAGGGCTTGTTTAAGTCCTCAGAGAGGATGCCGCCGCCGGTCACATCAGGTAGGTGCTCTATCCGAATGTGACATGTTCTATGCGAGAAGGAATTATATCCTTGTTAGATTATACTTCTCACTTCTGTATAGTTCAGTCTTTATACTTTATTCACCTTAGTATACATATCTTGCTTGATTAGTGAATTCCATGTAATAATTCATACTTTGAGCTACATCTTTTAATGTAGGTTTAGGTACTCATCATACAAATCAATAGATTTAGAAAACTACTCTCTAGTCTAGTTATTAAATTTACTATATAAAACCAAAGTATAATGTGTCGGATTAACTTGGAAAAAGGCCTTACTAGATAGAAACTATAAAGAATATCTAAAGGAATGAGTTTAGTGCTTAGTACATGTCATTATGGTGGTAACTCAACCAAGATTACTAGAGATCCTAAATTCTAAGATCAACGACTAAAAAAACATTGTTAATGATGGTTAAAGATTACCAACAAACTCAATCCATTCTCATGTTTAATACTATGTTCAAGAATAAGGATAAAAAATGAAGCTCGTTAACGAGTTCATAAAGCCTAAAGTATTTAATGATTTGCTATGTTTGGCAGATAAAACCAAATTGTGTCTCGATGGGATAGTACTTATTAGAAATCACCTATATGAGTGTAAGAGGATACCTCTTCAAAGAATATCATTATAAAAAGCCTATTATCTATACACTCATGAAACTAAGAGTGTTTTTGGCTTAAAAGGTTACAATTATAAGAACTATAATTGGTTTTGTAACATATGGTTTTCTATGTATGCACCAAAGCTCGACCGTTTTGAGGATGTCACACCTACCAATTGAATTATTGTATATATCCGATATATTTTCACTACAAAAACTTCAATGGGAAAGCTAATTATATTTGCTGAAACTTTTCCATTTCTTTGTCTTAGATTCATTCCCCATCAATGCATGGAAGTGTTGGGTTTTTAAAGTGTGAATGAAAAAACAAGTTGTGACTTTTATGAAGAGTTGTGGCTTTAATGAAATGTTGTGACTTTATGAAGAGTTGTAACCTCAATGAAAAAGTAAGAATTTTATAAAAGGTTGAGACCTTTGCGAAGGATTGTAACTTTGCCTAAAGGTTGTTGCACTTCTGCGTTAAGGAAACAATATTGACCATCCTTTTCTCACTAACCTTGTTGTCTATTAAATAGACGGAATTTCTTCTCATTTTAAGAGAGAGAGGAATCCATCTTTTTGGACAGTTTTCTAAATTAAATTTTGTTATTGGAGGTGTACTTTACTATCATTTGAGTGGTCCGCTGGATACCGATGGGTATGGTAGTAGAGCTACTTTGCCACAATGTGAGTTTAGTATGTAGTGCTTATTGCTGCCTAGAAGGATGTATTCCATTAACGTAGGGACTTGAGGGAATAATTACTTTTTAGTAAGACATCTGGCATTCTATAGGCTGGATTTTCTTCTTTGAACACAATATTGTATTCTTCATCTTTTTCTTATAACTATTTTCAACCGGTTTAAATTTTCTAATTTTGAAAATAATCTTTAAGCTCATTTTTTTTACCAAGTTCTCCAATGTCTTTGTTCTAAGTATGTTAGGAATACATGATGAACAACATGACATTGCATAAAACTTATATAGTGACTTATATGCTCACCCTGCTAGAGGATAGAATATCAACACATAGAAAATCAGTCATAACAATAGCATTTTCTTATTAAATCCACACATACTACATCAAAAAGTAAAGAGTTTGAATTCCTTATATGAAAGAATTCAAGCCCTAGTAACACTCATACAAGAAGTAGGAAGAGAAGTGATGTTCTCTATATTAATGGACAAGATAATACATTTCTTAGATTCTGGGGTTGCAGTATATTCTTCAAAGAAAATATATAATGACTTTACTAAAATAGCATTTTCTTATTCAATCCACACACACTACATAAAAAAGTAAAGAGTTCGAATTCCTTTATCAACACTTGTTCAAGGAGTTGGAAGAGAAGTGATGTTTTCCATATTAATGAACAAGATAATAATTCTCATAGATTGTGGGATTACAGTATATTCTTTAAAGAAAATATATAATGCATTTAATATAGTAAATCATGGCCAAAAATTTGTTTCGATCAGTAAAAGCTTAGTTGCAATTCTTTGTGAAAGGATCAATCTTTTTTATCACGCCCAAAAACAACCTGAGACGCAGACAAAGGACCTAATATCTACCCTGACTCCAAGCTAATCACAAGCATTACCACTGATCATCCAAAGGAATATAATAATGATGCGGAGGAAACTAATAATAAATTAAATCTGGGAAATTGATGTTTGGTACTGATGCAGGTACAGTAAATGTTATAATATATTCAAACCTAAAAGTTAATACAAAGAAATATATTAAAACTCCGAATAAAACAACATTTAACTATTTCTGAAATGAAATAAGCCTCTAAATTCAACTAAAAAAATGTTGAGACATGCCAAAACTAGATCTACCAAACTTAAACTAAAGAACAAAAATGGGAAGATAAACATGTCACTAGTCGTGAAATCATGAGATCTCGCCATGGATGTTGTCAAACCGAAGATCAGGATCTGACCTATGCATGATCTAAGTGTTAGGGCCTGAACCTACATTACGAGAAGAAGTCGTGCAGAGTATTTGTAAGTACTTGAAACTTATTGAGAATGTAGGATGGAGTAAAGTTTAAATAACATATAACTAAACAAGAAATAAAGCAAAAGCGTAATCTCAACATGATATAGATATTGAATACTAAGAAAATTGAATGCAATGATTAATTCATAACATGCTTAGACTTAATACTGACTAAAGTTAAATGGTAGAGGAACAAGACTTTAAATAAACTATTACAAATAATCGTTAATAAAACCATATGAGCTAAATGTGAATTTGATGTGCATAAGCCCCATTTGTGAACCAAAAAACCGACCATAGGTATAGAGGGTTCTATTGGCGTTATCCTAATAAATTCTACTTGTCGTGAAACTTAAAACATATGTGGCTCTAGTTCTCAACTATATGGGTTTTAGCTCAACCTAGTCAACTTTGTTTATTATTGTACTCCATATAATATATATATATATATATATATATATTATTATTATATATATATATAAAATTGATTAGATAGTATGACTAAATATGTATGATACATCGGATTACCTAAAAAGACATACCAACTAAGAATGCACTATTAATAAACTAATGGTATGACACACATTCCAAAATGGAGCATGAATATCTATAGTATAACATTAATATTTGGCCTAACATGCGTAATTCAAGAACTAAAGAACTACTTAACTAGGTTCTAAAATACATGCAATAAATTGATTAATAACATAATAATTTTATTTGGATCATTCTAATAGCTAAAACCCCAATAAATATATTAGTCAAGAAGTTGTAGGTCTATATGATATTAAGATAGTCAAGAATTCGACTAAAAACTAGGTACCTTATTTTATTTTTCAACAAAAGGGGTCTCGCCTCTTTCTCCTTTTGTGCTTCTAATTTTCTAAGCTTTGATTAATGATTTTACTATGGTATTTACTAGTTATGTTTATAGGATTAAATTGACTAAAACCACATAGTGTAAGGGTAAACTGGTGTAGTTTAAGTTCCCATCAAATAGGGGAAAAGACAAAAATAAAACCCTACTTAAAAATCTGACTGACAAACAAGTGCCACCTCCACGGACCGTGTGAAGAACCCCTTACCGTGAAGATCCCTGTGTTCCTCACTATGTCCAGAGATAAGAGGGTTATGGGGACTATTCGACAACCCACTACCATGGCCCGTATGGATGACCACACACTATGAAAATACCCGTGGTCCTCAATTGGGCTTAGATCTGGAGGATATGGTCTAGGGGTATACTTGTTAAGCTTTGGTGAACCACCCCAAAATCCATGTGAAGAACAACGGACGGCTAAGGTCCTCATGGTCCTCACTTAGGCATTGGGATCTCCGGGATTTTCTAGTTCCTTATTGATACTACACGGTCTGTCATCCAGACCATGACCCGTGATGGGTTTCATGGTCTGACGTGTAGGCCTTGTGGATTTAAACTACAGACCGTAGACAATTAAGTATACCATAGACCCTGTCACGATCCGTGAACCCTACAGTGGTTCACTACTTTGGGTATGTTTTCTACTATTCTTTTCTAGGTCTGGTTTACGAGGTGCTACAATATCTCCATATTTGAAGAATATTTCTTCTAATGAGGCTAAATTAACTTAAATGGACGGAGAGGGCTGCAATCCCTACCACTAAACACTGGAAGCGTATTTCTTTTTAAACAAACTTCCAAGAACATGCAGAGACGCTGAAAATAAGAGTACAAACTGAAGGAAAATTATACTAATTAAGACTGAATTTTCACATAAATAACACAAAAACGTAAGAGGAACTATAATCTCAAATTGGAATTGAACCAGTTTGAAAGAGATGAGGGTACTTAGCCTTCATGGTTGCTTCCTCTTCCCAAGTAGATCCCTATATGGACTGAGTACTCCACAAAACCTTAACTGAAGTGACTTCTTTGTTTCTTAAGTTTCAAACATAATGATCAAGGGTTTCAATTGGTACCTCTTCATATGTGAGACTATCCTTCACAACCACACTTTCTAAATATACAATGTACGTTGGAGCAACCATACACTTCTTTGAAAATTTGGAAAAATAGGTACACTACTGCATGTTTTGTTGGCAACACTAACCAACTGTGACTTTACTAACCCTTTTCAGTATACTATAAGGGCCTACATATCTAGGAATGAGATTCCCCCTGTTTACAAATTTTATCACCCCTTTCATAGGTGACACTTTAAGGAAAACATAATAATAAACTTTGAACTCTAGTTCCCTTCCCTTTACATCTACATAGGATATAAAGCCAATCTGGGTTGTATTAAGTCTAATAAGTTGCACTTTCTCCATAGATTCATGGACTAAATCATGTCCTATCAAAGCTTCTTTAGCTACTTCAAACCAACTAACTCAAGACCTACATTTGCGCCCATACAATGCCTCATAAGGGGTCATCCAAATGCATGAATGGTAACTATTCTTGTGGTGAATTCTATAAGAAGAAGGTGATCATCTCAATTACCCGTGAAATTGATCACTCAAGATCTCAACATGTCCTATAAGGTCTGAATGGTATGCTCTACTTGGCCATCCATCTGTGGATGAAATATTGTTCTAAGGTTAATTTGAGTACCAAGACATCCAGAAGTGAGAGGTAAAATAAGGACCTCTATCTCATATGATAGACAAAGAAAACACTCAACCTCACAATATCATTAATGTAACTTGGCATACTCCATCTTGACTATAAAAAAGCATGAATGCTTACTAATTCTATCAATTATCAGCCAAACTGAATCATGATGTCCGCATACGTGGTATACCATTGATGTTCTATGTTGCGCACTTCCCATTTTCATGTAGGAATGTCAATATCTTTAGTCATACCTTCGAGTTTCTTATGTTTTGCCTTGAATTGGTAGAAATTTGGGCACTTGGCAAAAAATCTGCTATATCTCTTTTATACTATTCCACTAATAGACTTCCGGCAAATTGCAATACATCGTAGTGGCACTTGGATTAATAAAGTATCTGGACTTATGGGATTCTGCAAGAATATGTTGTTTCAACGCACCCACTTAGGAACACATAATCGAGCCTAATTGCGAAATACACCATCTCCCCTTTGAAAGAAAACCTACAGTTTATAGTGATGGATTGCATCCTTATTTCAAGCAATATTGGATCACTATCTTGTTTACCCTTAAACTCCGCCAGTGATGAAGATTTTGCCCCATTCTGAACTGTTACACCACCACCTGATATGTTGATTAGGAAAACTCCCAGGCGAGCAAGTCTATGAACATTCTTTGTTATGTCCTTTCTTTCTTCCTCAACATGTGCTACACTACCCATAGATAATATGTTAATAGAATCTGGTATTGCATTTGCCCTATCAGGATGGCATTATATTTGAGGAACTCTGGCCATCTTCTTCAGTGAAGATTCTACTCTTTCTAGGTTAACACATAGTGAAGGCTCCTACGGTCAGTGAAAAAATTTATGTGAACACCAAACAAGCAATGTCTTAAAACCATAGGTGCAAACACAAATGCTTCCAACTCAACGTCATTAGTCAGATAATTCTTCTTATGCACCTTATGTTTTCTTGAAGTAACCTTACCTCGCTGTATCAACACACAGCTGACGACGAATGTGAAAGCATGACATTATATGACATTACTATTTGACCCTTCAGGTAAATTAAAAATAGGAGTTGTAGTCAAACTAGTGTTTAATTATGCAAAGCTTTTCTCACAGTGATCTGACCCCTGATACTTGGCCTTCTTCTCGATCAACTTAATAAATAGAGAGTCTATAGATGAAAATCGTTCCACAAACCTTTTGTAATAACCTACTAGACCAAGAAACCATCTGATATTTGTAAGAGAGGCAGGCTTATGACATTGTTTCGGTGCATTATTATGGGAATCAACTCAAATCCCTTTGGTCAACACTATATGATCTAGGAAGGAAACTTAGTGCAACAAAAACTAACATTTGCTAAATTTAGCGAATAACTGACAGTCCTTGAGAGTTCGCAGAACAACCCTCAAATGTATCACATGTTCTTCCTCATTTTTAGAATAAATGAGGATATTATCAATACAGACTAACAAAAAAGTTCATATATTTCTTGAACACTTTGTTCATCAACTCCATGAAAGTTGCAGGAGCATCGTTTAGTCCAAATAACTTTACTAAAAATTCGTAATGACCATACCGAATTCTGAAGGTTGTATTTAGAATGCCACTGTCTATGAATCTATGATGGGGATAACTGATACGCTCAAACTTACTTCTCGAATAAGAAGTAAAGAAGCGTCGTGTCAAGTAAACCCAACTAGTGAGGTTTTGATCGTTTCCTCACAAGGAAAATAGTCTAGACTTAACTTCAACCTATTATACTATTGTTGGGTTCAATGACTTCCATTCCTGGAAAGGAAAAAAAAAACATCAAAAGGGGGGTTTATATCTCTAAACGAGTAAAAATAAACTTAACTAATTTGAAAGAGGAACACTTAACAGTTTTGAAGTTGGTTTTTCATCAATTAATCAAAAGTAACTAGGGTTTACGTGTTCCCTCACAGGTTCATACTTGATAATCTAACTATAACATTCTTTATCTTTCCTATATCTTGCAATACAAAAGTGATAGTATTTATTTTGCTAAATCATTGGTTCGGCATCTAAAAATCTCACTCCGCACCTTGGTCCGAGCTACGTGTTTGGTTTTCCTAACCCTTACTTTACCAACCTCATATTAGCATCGTATCGATTTTGACTAAGTTATTACCGGTCGTAACCAATCAATACTAGCCTATTAATCGCAACACTAAATCTTGTTAATAATGTCTTTATCTATTATACTCAATTATCTACCCTTGGTCGGGAAATATCATTAAGGCGAGTCTCTAAAACGTTGATCAGCCCGTTAAAAAAACACTTCTAATGAATTAGTAATACATGCAAGCCCTATAGCTAGACTTGTTTATTTTAGCTTTAGGGTTTATCTCATTATTTGCCTATGGTTCCCACAACCTAGTTAATGGACTCATACCCATAAACACAATATTCAAATATAGCAATAAGAATTCAATTGTACTTACTTCAATGATAAAGAATCAAATCCCAAAAGTTGCGCTTGGATTAATCACCACAATCACTTGCAAGAATTCTCAAAGAATCAATAATCTCACGAGAGTCTAATGTATTTCCAGAATCTGCACAATACAATGTTTACCATACGGAGTTTCACAATCTAAATCTCAGAGTCTACTATCAGTGTCCTACCCTCAAAACAGGTTTTTTGAAAACTATTTAAAATAAAAACAAAAACCTAATTACACACGATTCTAATTGCTGGAAATCCTGCCAAAACGGCGGCTGGGTCGGACGGACTATGCTATGGACCCGTCGTGGTCATTACTGACCGTCATGGCCCGCGTCCATACTTTGTTCACTTTCTTCTGCTGCTCTCTTCATTCCCCTCGACGGCAAGATGACGGACTCTTCCATAGGCACAACGGTCGCTCGAGGGTCTTCGTTTCAAATACTTCAACTCTCGAAATGCTGGGTACGAGGGATCACTTCTCTGAACTCACACGACAAACTGCAGAACGGACCGTCATAGCATGACGTACCATCACCAGCTTCGTAATCCCACACTTGGTACGACGTCCCCATATTCCTTCAGCAAGCTGCCAACTACGTTGTCCACTACCCTACGGACCGTCCCAATAACAGGGACCGTCATCAACTTCCGTAGGTGGTCTCTTCTATCTGCATTTTCTTCTCTCAAAATCTTCGCATTTGGCTTTGGACAGTTTCCTGCAAACAAAGAGAAACTTATATAAAAATTAGCACAAAAGGCTTTTTGGACGCACTAAACTTAAGGGGAAAAACAGTATTATGATACCGTGAAACCACCGTAACAACACCGCCAACTTAATTTCGTTGTTTGTCCTCAGCGACGCACTATGACTCACTACACAATCTTTTAGAATTAGTAGTCCATGTTTTATCTTTTTTCGCATCAGTGGCTATCATCCCGATGAATCTCATCAACTCTATGCAATTCTATAACATTAGGATTGATTTTTTGGGGATCATAACATGACACAGACTCACCATCATTAACCCTATCCTCTTCATTTCTCCCAAGGGTGCTAACAATTCGGTATTAACAACTAATCTCCTCACTTTAGAACAAATCCTCATTTTTCACACAATGATTTCAGTTTGAAGTAATAAGGATTACTTTTCCACCTCGCATCTCTCAGACAAGTCACACTCATTCATACCTCTTGCCATAGCTTGCCTCTTATTTTCCACACTACTGCCTTAGTTTCGCTATAACCAACCCTTAGGATCACGATAGGGAGACTTTTTTAGCTTGTGACACTAAGTCTCAGGGTCCAGGTAGGGTATATTTAGGTATACTTTTAGTGACTTTTTGCCCTCCTTGACATTCGTCTAAACCTTACCCTCTTTCTAATCTTTATCTCGCCCAGTTTTCTCATATTCTTTCACGCTTGCTATTTTCTCTTGTTTCTTCATTTGTGTGAGTGCCTCTCTGTCTTTTCTTGTTTGAAATTCTTTGTATATTTTTTCTTTTTCTTACTTTTCTTCAACTAATTTGAGTCACTTTAACTTTGTTCTTCTCTCCTCTTTTGTTTCGTTCAATCACCCAACTTTCCAGAGTAATTCTCATAATAGCCACCCTCCAACTCAGGCTTTGCCATGATTCAAGTACAAACCAAAATACCCAAATGTTTGGGTCGGGCCATAACGATGTTTTTACTACATTAGCCACCTCACTTTATGCGTTTGGCATAATCTGAGGTGGAACATGTCCAAGTAGGGACCAGGGCGAACACTTGTTCCCCGAAAAGATTCATTAGGGTAAAAAGAAGAGGTCTAATTTAATAAGCTCAGATTATTTGGATCAAAGAAGGGATAAATTTCATTTGGTTTCTTTTATTTAGGCTAGAAATGTTGCTTTTTGAAAAAGGGCCATGAATCCTTTCCTAATTGGTCTATTACAAACTTCCTTCAGCAGGACTAACCTAGCAAGTTCTAGCAAATACCATCGTGGATTATGCAAATTCTCCTCACACTCACTGACTCCACTCATCACTATACCAGATTGTAGAAAACCTATTTCGAATTTAAGACTTATAGGTAATGCAACTGTGTAAACTCTATTTCATGCTTAAAGCCAACACAATTATCAGTTACTGATGCCTAGTCATGCATTATTTTTCCTCCAGTTATCAAGATGCATCTTAGTCCATCATGCCTAGAATTAAACTATGTACAGAAGATATAAAAACATGCCGTTTCACAGAAAAAGTAATCAGTCTTTTGGGTAAAACGAAAAAGGCGATATAACCCCAAAGGAAGGATAGTGAATTGGCTACTCAGACTTCACCCAACAACTCACTATCCATTTACCCTCCAATTACCCCCCCGCCCCCAAAAAAAAATCATTTAAAATGTCCCCAATGCATAAAAATGTAAAACTTTGTTTGTAGGTGAAGCAAACCTATGGCGCAGCACCGTCCTCTCATCAGCAAGATGTGGAGTCCGTTCCCCAGAACCCAGTCCGCTGCAACTGGACACCTGATTGATGTCCCAGCAACAACCGCAACATGAGTATGCCGCCAGGCAAATATCCTACAGTGCTGGATCTAGACGCCCTCCCCCAGCCACTACTCTGACGCTTTCATCTGGTTGGGCCGCCTCGGCAATCAAGTTAGGCTCTCCTCGCAGCCTCTATTTCTTTATCTCGGCGCTATCTCTTCCTTGCTCGGCCATCATCCTCTCTCGACCCCTACGCCTCTGGCACTCTCTCGAGGGGGAGGTGTTGGAATTTCTGAGATAAACACAGGGCCTCTAGCACGGTATCCTCAGCAAGGCTCGACAGAAGGGTCCTCAGACTCCGGCACCCTTGCCTCTAGGAATCGTGTCCGATGTCTGCACGACGACTGTCACTGACAGCCTGAAGAGTCAACAACATCCACCGGAGGCCTGTCGGGCTAACACTCTCACTCAAAGGTCGTTCTAGACGCTGGTTGACGCAGCAATCTTCCGCTCTGTAAACTGTTGCATCTTCCTCTAGACGTGCTTCAGAAACAATCAGTAATCTCGCTTCTGCATCCACGGCTGATAGATGCAGAAGAGTGGCCATTTGTAACCCTCCATTTTTTGGACCTAAGCAAGCGAGCGACCACTAACGGTATAGGGTTTGTGCGAGAGGAGCTCGGGGCTGTTGCTCCTAACGCGGGATAGACTCGACCGGGGTAGTGTCCAGTGGATTCCTGTGTGGCTTTGCGTCTCCCTCCTAGGCTTAAAAAACCGTATTCGCAAGATCACACATCAAGTTGGGGAGCTTCAGGACGGAGGCCCTCTGCGGGGAGCCAACCTCATTGGCCTCGTCTCTAATGAGCGCCGACGTCAACATTGCCCTGCGGTCCTTAAGCTGATCTAACGTCCATATGGGCCACCTACGACCTGCAAAAGGCAACGGATCAATACACGGTAAGGGGTAGGTAGTAGTGACTTGATTTCCTCTCGTGCATGCTGCCTGGAGAAGCCATGAGAAGTCCACCTCGAAGCCGGCTATCATCATCATCCGCCGCCATCAACACTGCTCTAGTCCCCAGGTAACGATGTTACACAGCTGTGGGGAAATGCACTTGTACGGACGAGCAGCCACAAGACTTTGCACGACGTGAGGTTGTCCTTCTTGATGTCCCCCCTTCGGCTCGGTTACCCAATCGGCACCCTCTACCTCTCCCCATCCATCTACTGACAGGTGGCAGGGCCATCCCCTCTAGGTGGTCTTCTCTCAGTGCTGGCTCGCGCAAGAACTGTCGCATCTTTTATCTATCTTCCCCAGCGGTAGTCAACTCGGGAGTGATGGGGGTCCGAGTAGCATCTGCATCTCACACGTAATAGGAACCGACTGATGGCTGCAGGGAAATGATGTCACCTACCTGCAATGCCCCGGACTTCGAACCTTCTCCAAGTGGGGCCTTTTAGTCAGTAGCAGCCCGCCTTGTCGATTGTGATCGGAGAGTACGCACGGAGAGCGTAGAACTCTCTCGGACGATTTCCTTCCTTTCCTCGCTGTATATCGTCCCAACGGACGTGCTGTCCCTCTAAGCGATGCCTGGTGAAGAGTTATGGATCTCTGGTATCGTGGGAAGACTCCCTGTAGAGTCCCCTCGCGCTCCAAGGTGAGTGTGTTGAGTCATTACTCCTTTATATCGGTCCAGGAACTTGCGTCAGAGTAAACGTGAAAATGGCCGTCGACACACCCACCGGTTTTGGCTGGTCAGCGGCTGGGGTGGGGACCTCAAACTAGGGCCCGGATGTAAGTCCTAACTGTCCACCTCATCATACGAGGCCGAACGCTTGCAGCAGTGGCGGGTGCGGAACCTCTACAGAGCCATAGAGCTTCCTCGTACCATGATACTCCTAAGGAACCACACGCTGCCACCTCCGCATATTGTGGCTGCCAAGGGGTGTGCCGTCAGTGTTGCACTCCTCATAGACTTGAGGCAGTGACTACGTTGGACGCCACCGTCTTGGTGTATCTCTATGAGCCGGTTGCAGCACAGGAAGGCGGAAGTGCCTGGGGGCCGTACTTAGGGTCACGCTCATCATCATAGCTGTGCCATGCGGGCAGACGGAGCGACAGACCTTAGAATCGCCCGCCGTCGTTATGTGCGGTCTTTCTGGGATCCATAGTAGATAGTAACTTGTAAAGGTCAATATTAGTATGTTCGTGTCAAAACCGACATCCACGCCATACAAAAATAAAACTTGAAATAGTGTGGTTTAGTGAATTGAAACTGCATCCCACGAACGGGCCAGATGACGGCTCGTCGTGGCTATGACGGACCGTCTGAGGTCCGTCGTGTTGTACTTAGTCGATGTATATATAAAGAACCCCTACGGAGGGGTCCCTCTGACCATCACATACGGTCTGATCGAACGACGACGTCGTGGGTACGACGGTCCGTCGTAAGTGTTCGTCGTCGGACACTTAAGAAAATTAAAAACTTTGAGACCCTTAGCAGAGGGGTCTCTGACCATCATCGGTCGTCAGGACAGACCGTCGGGTACGACGGTCCGTCGTAGGTGTCCTGTCGTAGGCACACTTGAGAAAATTTTGGGAGACCCTTAGCAGAGGGGTCTCCTGCCTCATGGACGTCGTTGCAGGACGGACCGTCGTTGGTATGACGGTCCATCACTGTCGCCATGGAATTACAACGTAGAACACGGTTGGAGACCCGTAGAAACATGGTCTCTACAACCAGAAGGTTGTGCAGGAGTCGTTGGGACGGGTGCTAGGGCTTTTGACGGACCCTACAATGGTACGTCGTGAGACATGTTTCCGTCATCGGGGTCCCTCGTTCTAATGCAGTGATAGAACTGGGGGTATCCTATGGATCCCCGATGAACCCCACATGGTCCTTGTAGGGTTGTGGACCGATATTGTCTATCCCCCTACCTAGGACCTAGAAAATGCAAATCACCTTGTTTAGGGTTGTCCACAATGGCAAATTTGAACACATTTCGGCCTAGTTTAGCATTTTTCATATAAGGAAACAATATAACGACTAAGACCTAAGATAATACTAACTACTAAGCAAAAAATGCAAGATAAATGAGTAGACCCTACCTTAGAAATGGAGAAAAAGCAAATGACCAAACTTGACTTAGTTGCAAGGTAGACCCCTACAGCAGCAGCTCCGACTAGTGGATGATAATTTTAAGACTTGGGAGATTTTAGGGCGATGATCCGTGAGGGGGAATGTGGGAGTGAAAAGGAGTGGGGAGATGAGAGGAATAATGATGAATGGGGTGAACGATGGTTACGTGTGTAAACGGTCAAGATTTTGGAAAAAGGATGGGTCCAGCCGGGTCGAGTCGGGTATAATTCATTAATTCACGGCGACGGTTTGTTCTCCGACGACGGTCCATCCAGTTGTGAAACCGTCGTGGGTCTGTCCGGTGTGCCTAATTTCAAACAACCGGGAAAACGTACCTGGTAGGACGGAGTAGCGCTGCCGCGCCTCCGCCTGCCGGCCACGCGTGTCTGCGAGCGCGGTTCAGCGCGCGGCGGGCCCGCCAGATACAGCAGTCACAACGTCCCTCCAATTATGTCCCGTCGTGGCCGGCGCGTTGCTTGCATAGTATTTGGTCTGGCAGAATTTCCTGGTGATTGCCTGCAAATTTAAAACCCATTAATTAGAAAAATGCTACCCATTACTAAAAAGACGATAGTATTGGTTGCCTCCCCAAGCGCCTGATTTAATGTCTCAGTAAAACTACTGGGACCTTGAGTACTCAGACTTCATCACGAATGGTAAATGCCTCTTAATCATTCATGCCCCATGCTTTTGTTCTTAAAACTAGAGTTTTATGCTATCTCTATTCCTCTTAACAACCGCACTCCCTCCTTGGCTTTGAGAGGGGGGGGGGGGGGGGAGGAGAAACTCAACTGGCTCCTGAGGGAATACTTGGTAATCAGGTAAGGGTCAGTCCTTTGACCTTGAGCTTGCCCAGAAGACAAGGCACCCCATATTTGTCTACAAGCAACCAAATCCGCCCTCCATAAACTCTTTGTTTTGCCTTTTTCTGTTCATTTCTTCGTTCTTCATATTTTCTTTGTGGGACTGGCAGCTACCGATTGGAGCTCACCAATCGCCTCATGTCCTACAAATGTTAAGGTTGCTTCTTGCATTATTCACTGAAAGTCCATCTTTCCCCTCTCTATATCACTAATGCTCTACTAAAAAAAAAAACCCCCTGTGCAAGGATGGCCTCCCAAGAATAATAGGTAAGTTCGAAATCAAACCTCACATCAAGAAACCAAAATCAGCCGGAAATATGAATTCTTACTCTCCACTTTTACTAGCACATCATGGAGTATCCCTATGGTTGGTCCGTTTCACTGTCCCGAGATCAGCCCATCCAGTCGCGCGCATCGCAGTGGGTTTTGATCTCCTAAACCCAACTTCTTGTAATTGAGAGGGGCATGCGATTTAATGGTTGCCGCCGATCACATAATGATTTCCAAATGTAACGACCCAACTGTATAATAATGACTAGTGAACGCACCCGGATCTTCTTTCTTTTGCACGAGGGATTCTTGTAGCAATAGCACTACATGTTGTAGTCTATCATCATCCTCGAATAAAGTGATTCGTGTTTTTCTTTGTGACCAATCTTTCACACCTTTAGCATAGCCGGGCATTTGTTCTAGAGCTTCTACCCAAAGGGACGTTGATAGAAAGCTTCTTCAACATTGTTAAAAACGCCGTTATTTACCATCCTCGGTCTTTTTCACTAATCTCTGAGGGAAAGGTGGTGGTGCTAGGCATGGGAAGCCTTGATAGATACTTCTGTTCTGTAATCTTTTCCATTACTTTCCTCTCTCCCCACATACCCTTTACTACTTAATCATTATCCTTTCTCCCCTTTTCTCAGTGATGGCTAGGTAGGGGTCGATGGTTTCCCTACCACCCCGAGTGGGTGATTGCCCATCAGTGCGCATCCTTCTTTTGATTTTGGGACAGTGTTTGCTAGGAAGAGTGCCCGGTGGCCAGTTGGTTCACTGTCGCAAGATAATGGGCCACTTGCAATTCGATCTGCCCGCCCTAATCAAATTGCAATGTGTATCAACTTTTTAACCAACACTAGCTAATCACACCTCAACTCTTTAATGTGCTCATCATAGCAATTGAACTCCTCATCATTTTGTGCAACATATCCTCAACTCCGCGGCATACTATACCACCATCCCTAGGGAGTAACTTCAACGATTTTGAGGAGGGATATAGGTTCCCATTCTCGTCCGTTTTCTATTAGCGTAGTTTTTACCCCTATTACGTTTTTTGTCGGCGGTTTTGTAAGTTTTCCATCACGACATAATGACCCTCACGGTTGTATTACCGTAGTTTACGACCTTGGTTCCCTTGACCTTCGGCGCCAATTTCCGGATTTGAGTCTTGGGCGCTGGTCGGAAACCCCCCATTTTGTTCATTTACTACTGCATAGGAATCCTCCTCATAGTAACATTCCCACCATTAGGGGGTGTGGTTTAGCCAAATGTTGACTGCATAAATCTTTCCCCAGTGACATGTTTTTTAAAGTAACTAACCCAAGCTCATTCTCATTGTGATCGATTTCTTCACGAATCTCATATATGGCTTTGGTTGTGATTGGACTGACTGCGAAGGTGTTTCTCCCTGTCCACTTCCTGTATCTCCAGCGTGGTGGTATTCCGGGAGATTTT
The DNA here is from genome assembly GCA_027704765.1 of Solanum habrochaites. NCBI lineage: Eukaryota > Viridiplantae > Streptophyta > Magnoliopsida > Solanales > Solanaceae > Solanum > Solanum habrochaites. Next base: position 28,509,120 of record JAKWJA010002499.1, on the reverse strand, counting down.
TCTAATTTTTTGTCCCAGGATCTCCAGTCATAAGGACATTCCTCCTAAGATCCCCACCTGCTATAGTGTCAAACCAACCACTTTGTTGTTTATCATCCTGCCCGCGATAGAAGTATTCTTTCGAGTGACTCTCATCATCTATACAGTTGATTTGGAACCTCGCCGAATGAGGTGATCTATCCCTAGAACTACTAATTGACTCTCCTGGTAGTGCCACAACGTTTATTCACTTCTGTCTTTTGTAGTGTAGTTTCTTGGAGACCCGGAATAGCGTGCTAAGAAGACAATCCCTTTATTGTTTCCAAGTAAGATGGAAGTTTTAATGGGAGCTCAGTGAACCAATTAGGAGCCTCTCCGTCAGTGAGAGGGAAACCTCTGAGACCTATTACTCTAATCCAAATCAGGCCTTCCCACACACTTTTTACACACTGCCCTACATTAGCTATATGGGCCCATGTGGATCCTCAGAAGTAGCCCCCTGAAAACAACCTCTTGCAGTGACATTTGCAATCAGCCCTACTATTACCAACAAAAGTGGTGGCCTGTCGGAGAGGTGGAAAGAACCAAGTGGCCCTCCGAGTCTGCTATTTATCATAACATACCCTCTTTAGTATGCTTGGGGCCCGTGGAACAGATTTTCTTTCTCCCCTCTGTTGATGTTGCACCCGGAGCACGGGGGGTAAACATCTAACATGAACATCAACCTGAACTGGGATGTTCTGGTTTGGATCAGTCTTCATTTTTTTCAAATTTCCTATTCATATTGCGCAGTGTAAAATGCTCTAACCAAGATCGTGGGAAACAAATGGTTCTCTTAATCTATTACTCTCCGTGTATTTGTCTACAGGAGGATAGTTCTGAAAAGAAATAAAACATAAACAAAAGTAAAATCAAGAAATATCAACTAAACTATCGTAATAAGTTCGTAATCCTAAAAGCTATTTCCTCCTCCCGTCAGCGGCGCCAAAATTTGATACGCTCAACCTTACTTCTCGAGATAAGAAGTAAAGGGTCGTCCAGTATATAACCCAACTAGTGAGGTTCGGATCGTTCCCACACGGAAATAGTCCTAAGACTACATTCAACCTATTTTACTATTGTTTGGTCAATTACTCCTTGAAAAGTAAAAAAAACATAAAAGGGTGGGTTTATATCTCTAAACGGAGTACAAATAACTTAACGAATTCGAAAAGAAAAAAGACCTTAACAGTTTTGAAGTGATGAGGTTTTTTTTTTGGATTTTATCAATTTATCAAAGTAACTAGGGTTTACGTGTTCCCACAGGTTCATAACTTGATAATTCCCTAACTATACAATTCTTTCTAGTATCTTGCAATGCAAAGTGGATAAGTTATTATTCTAAATCATTGGGTCCGGCATCTAGAACTCTCCACTACTCCGCACCTTGGCCGGCTCCTGTGTTGCGTTACTACCCTTATCTTACCTCATATTCAGTCATCATAATTCGTATTTTCCTAAGTTTATACCATTACCCCGTTCCAATCAATCTAGCCCTATTAGATAGCATACATTAAATCTATGTTTAATAATTCTTTGTCCCTTTTCCTATTATCTACCTCCTTTGTCTTGCAAGTAGCCTTAAGGCGAGTTCTAACGTTTGAGCTGCTTGAAAAAGACTTCTAACCGAAAGATTATTAATACATGCACGAAACTATCTAGAATTGTTATTTTAGATAGGGTTTAATCTCATTATTTGTGCCTATGGTTCCCACAACCTCTAGTTATGGAGTTTAGTTACTCATACCCATAACACATATTCAAATATATCAAATAAGATTCATGTACTTACTTCAATGAGAAAGAAGAAAATCCAAAGGTTGCTTGATTAAGCATCAAAAATCACGTGCCAGAAATTCTCAAAGTAACAATAATCTCACAAGAGTCTAATGATATCAAGAATCTCACAATACAATGTTTACCAATCCGGAGTTTTTCACAATTCTAAGAGTCCTAACTATAGGTGTCCTAACCTCAAAAACGGAGGTTTTTTCGAACTATTTTAAAATAAAACAAAAACCTAATTACACAAAATTCTAAATTGCTGGAATCTTCCAAATTGCGGCTGGGTCGACGTACCATGCGACGGCCCTTCATGTCCTCCCTTCGTCCTATACTTGTTCCTTTCTCTGCTTCTCTCTTCTTCCCCTCGACGACAGTATGACGGACCGTCAATAGTCACAACAACGTGCCGTCGAGGTCTTCGGGGGTTTCAAAACTTCAACTCTCCGGAAATCTGGGTGACTGGGATTCACACTTCTCTAACTCCAACGACAAACCACCTGCAGAACGGACCGTCAAGCATGACGGACAGTCACAGCTTCGTAATCCACACTTCTCGAGACTTCCCAATATTCCTCCAGTAGCTGCACTAGCTGCCACCCTACGGAACCGTCCACCGCACGACGGACCGTCATCACTCCGTTAGTGGTCTCTTCTACATTCTCTCTCTTCAAAATCTTCGCATTTTGGCTGGACAAAGTTCCTGCAAAACAAAGAGAACTTATATAAAAATTAAGCCAAAAAAGGCTTTTGGACGCACTAAACTTAAGGAAAATCGATTAATGATACCGTGAAACCACGGTATAATCAACACCTCACTTAAATTCGTTGTTTGTCCATCAAGCGACGTGCCTAATGACGTCACTACACCATCTTTGTACAATAGTAATCCATGTTTTTATCCTCGCAAGTCATTTGGCTATCCATCCCGATATCCACTCATCAAATCTAGCATCTTATCACTATTAGGAGGCTGAATTTTTTGGGATCAGAACATGACCAGACATCACCATGCATTAACATCTAATCCTCTCATTCTCACCAAGGTGCTAACATTCTGGTATTGCAACTAATGTCCTCATTAGAACAATTCCTCATTTTCACACAATGATTTCGTTTGAGTATAAGGATTATTTTTCAACACTTCGCTCTCACAGAACAAAGCCACACTCATTCATACTATTGCCATAAGGCTGCCCCTTATTTTCACTTATGCCTTAAGGTCGTTATAACAACCCTTAGGATCAACGATAGGACTTTTTTAGCTTGTAAACATAGGCTCGGGTCGGTAGGGTATATTTGGTATACTTTAATTTATGACTTTTTCCCTCCTTGACATATCTTCTAAACCTTCCCTCGTTCTAATCATTTTCTCATCTCGCCCAGTTTTCGCAATATTCTTTCACCTTGCTACTTTCTCTTCTCTTTCTTCATTTGTGGTGATCTCTCTTCTTTCTTGTGTGTTGATTTTTGTATATTTTTCTTTTTCTTTACTTCTTTCTTTCAACAATTTTGAGTCCTTTTACTTTTGTTCTTTCTCTCTCTTTTGTTTTATTTTCATTCAATTCAACCCCACTTTCCAGAAGTATTCCCTCATAATTGACCCACCCTCAACTCATGGCTTTTGCCATGGAGTCCAAGGAACAATACCCACAAGTTGGGTCAGGGCCATAACGAAGGTTGTTTACTGCCTTAGCCACCCTCAACTTATGCTTTTGGTATACGAGGTGCACATGTCCCCCCAGGAGGGACCAGGCCAACACATTGTTCCCCGAAAAGATCATTTTTTTTAACAAGGGAGTGAAAAAGAAGGTATAATTTAAGCTCAGATTATTTGGATCAGAAGGATAAAATTTCATTTGGTTTCTTTTATTTAGGCTAGAAATTGGGCTTTGTTTGAAAAAGGCCATATGATATTTTCCTAATTGTCTATTACAAACTTTATTTCAGCAGGACTAACCAGACAAGTGTCTGCTAAGTAACCAATATGGACTATTCAAATATTTCCTTCACACTCACTTGAACAATCTCATCACCAATGACCAGATTGTCAACACCCTATTTCGAAATTTAAGACTTAGGGTAATGCTGGTGTAACTCTATTTCATGCTTGAGCCACACAATTATCAGTTACTAATGCTAGTCATGCATTATTTTCCAGTTTATTTCAGAATATCAAATCTTAGCTCATGCTCTAGAATAAACTATGTACAAAGATATAAAATCCGGTTCAACAGAAAAAGTAATCATTCTTTTGGGAACGAAGAAAACAGGCAAGAAAACCACCCCAAAAGAGGATAGTGAATTGGGCTGCTCAGACTTCCTCCTAACACTCACTATCATTAACCCTACCCCCCACAAAAACAGCATGCACTTGTCCCCCTTCATAACTGTAACTACTAGAGTTGTAGGTGAAGCAAACCTGTGGCCAACGCGCCGTCGATAAGCAAGATGGTGGGTCCGGTTTCCACAGAACCCACGTCGCTGCAATATGGACACCTCTCATTGATGTCCTCACAACCAACCGACCATCAGTACGTGCCGCCAGCACTATCTACAGTGAGGGGCTAGACGCCCAGCCGCAAACTATGACGCCTCATCTGTTGCGCAACCAACACTCGTCAGCAAGTGAGGCTCTTCTTCATCCTCTATCTCTCGCGTCTTCTTCCTTGGTCGCGCTCATCCTCTGCTCGACCCCCTACTCGCCTCTTGGCACTCTCTCTAGGGGGAGGTGGGTTTGAATTTCTTAGTAGTAAACAGGGCCGCTAGCACGGTTAACTCCTCAGCAGCTCGACCGAAGAGGCCCTCAGACTCCCGACAACCGTTGCCTCTAGGATCGTTTCGATTTCTGAAACGAAGACAGTCGACTGCAGCTTAAAGATTCGACACAGTCCACCGGAGGGGGCTGGTTTGCTAACAACTCTCAACTCAAAGGCGTCTAGACGCTGGTTGACCTCAGCATATCCGCCTGTAACCTGCTGCCTATCCTCTCTAATGTGCTTAGACTAAGTAATCCACTTCATGGCATCCACTGCTGGATATGATTCAGAAGAGTGTCCATTGTGCCTCTAGTTTTTTGGACCTAGCAAGCGAACCTTAAACGGGTAGAAAGGGGGCTGTGCGAGGGGAGCTCGGGATTGCTACTCTACCCGGATATACTCGACCGGGGTAGTGTCAGTGGACGCCCTGTGTGGCTTGTGCGTGCCTCGGCTACCGTATCCGCAAGATCATCAGTCAGAGGGGGCAGTCTGGAAGGGGCCCTCTGCCGATTGTGTATCCCACTCATTGGCCTCGTCCCTCTTATGAGGCCCTACGTCGACCGTCAGCCCTGCGGGTCTTAAGTTGACTACGGTGCCATATGGCACCCCTGCGGACCTGTAAAGGGCAAAATTCATACCCGGGAAGGGGTAGGTAGTAGTGACCCTTGTGGAATGCCCTCTCGTGCATGACTACCACCTGGACCAGCCATCGAATTCACCTCGAAGCCAGCTAATCATCGCCGCCATTAACATCTACTCGGTGACTCCAATCGGGCACCCTCTCACTCTAAACTGACCGGTGAGGGCCATCCAACTCTTGGTGGTCTCTCTCAGTGCTGGCTCGTGCAATAACTGTCCATCCTTACTATCTGCAAGGCGGTAGTCAAACTCGACAGTGATTGGGGTCCACGTATCATCCTACACTACTCGCCGTATATGAACCAGCGGAGGCTTGCAAAAGGGAAATGTCACCCTGCCGCCCCGGACTAGAACCTTCTCCAGTGGGGCCCTATTTGAACGGGAGCCGCAACGCCAGTCGATCTGTGATCGGAGAGTCGCTACGTAAGATGCGTAGAACTCTCGGACTATTCCGCACTGTAATCGTCCCAACAGACGTGTGTTCACTCTAAGAGATGCCATGGTGAAGAGGTCATGGATCCTCCGGCATCATGGGAAGGACCTCCCTGTAGTACACGTCAGCTCCAATTGATTGTTCAGTCATTAACTCCTTTTATCGGTCAGGAACTTGGAGTCGAAGTAAACTTGAACTGGCCGTAGACACCACCACCGTTTGCTGGTCAAGCGGCTGGGGTGGGGACCCCTCAACTGGTTCAACCGGATGTAGATTCTGAACTGTCAGCCTCATCAGACGAGGCCTAACGCGGCAGCTTGGCGGGTGCGGGAACCTCTGCAGGCCAGCACTCCTCCGAACCATGATACTCCTAAGAGTCAGACGCTCCTCTCCTCCTCATTTGTTCTGACCCAGAGGGTAAAATGCCGATCAGTGTGCCTCCTCACCAGACTGGAGGCAGTGCCTTACGCCGGACGCCACTGTCTTGGGTGTAGCTCTAGGACCCGCAGGCACGGGAAGGGGCTGAATGCCTGGGGCACGTACTCCATGGTCACGCTCATCATCATAGTCGATGACCATGCGGGCAGACGGAGCGACGGACTTTAGATTGCCGATTCGTTAGGTGCGGTCTTGCTTGGGTGGCCATAGTAGATAGTACCTGTAAAGGATCATATTAGTATGAGTGTGTAACAAGACCAGGCAAGCCCATACGAAATAAGCGGGCACATTGAAAATAGTGTGTCAGTGATATTTTTTAAAACTGTATCAACACGACGGGCCCGATGACGGCTCTTCGTGGCTATGACGGACCGTCTGAGTCCCGTCGTGTTGTACTTAGTCTATGTATATATAAATAACCCTGAAGGAGGGGTCTATGACCATCATGACGGTCGAGCAGGACGGACTGTCGTGGGTACGACGGTCCGTCGTAAGTGTCCATCGTAGGACACTTATAAAATTTTGGGAGACCCTTAGAAGAGGGGTCTCTGACCATCATGAAGGTTGTGCAGGACGGACCGTCGTGGGTACGACAGTCCATCGTAGGACACTTGAGAAAATTTTGGGAGACCCTTAGCAGTGGGGTCTCTGACCATCATGACGGTCGTGCAGGATGGACCGTCGTGGGTATGACGGTCCGTCACATGTCTCCGTGGAACGGTCCGTCGAGGGTCTTCATTTCAAAATACTTCAACTCTCGGAATCTGGGTACTGGGATCACTTTCTGAACTCCACGACGAACCTGCAGAACGAACCGTCATAGCCTGACGGAGACCGTCACAAGCTTCCGTAATCCCACACTTGACTTGGTCAGACTTCCCCCATCTCCTTCTGCAGCTGCAACCTCTCTGCCATCTACGGCCGTCCACAAGCACGCGGACCGTCATCAACTCCGTAGGTGGTATCTTCTGCATTTCTTCTCTCAAAATCTCCGCATTTGCTCTTTTGGACAGATTTCCTGCCCAAAACCAGATAACTTATTTTTAAAAATTAGCACAAAGCTTTTGGACGCACTAAACTTAAGGAAAAAGTATAATGATCCGTGAAACCCACGGTATCGGATATCAATAACCTAATCTGAGTCCTATCTTTTAGAAATTACTATCACCGTCAACAAGTCATCATTCCTAGGAACGGGATTCATATTATTTGATTGTGACCATTAATTCGTACTAACATACATTCAATATCATTCTTTCTAGATAACCACATTCTTCGTTTACGAATAACACTAGTGCCCTCATGGTGAATACTATGTAGGTATGAGAAGCCCTTATTAGAAGGTTTTTCAACTTCTCTTTCAATTCAATACGCTTCTAAATAATGCATTCTAGAGGGCATATGGAGAGGTTAGGTATCTGGAATGACATCAATTCCAATGTCGATTTTGCTAGTAAGATCTTTTGGAAAAGCTTCTGGTAACTCATTGACTGTAGGAACTGACTCAAAAGTTGAGGTTTTGGAGCTTTAATACTTAACCCTAACTAGATGATATTTATAGCCCTTAGAGATCATCTTTATAGTCTTAAGTTAAAATTGACTTACTTTTTCAAAAATTTATTTGAAGTCGGGGTGTTACCAACATAGAGTGAGATGTTTGGACATTCCCAAAACATCTTTTGGAACAATTTATGTTTATTATAATCTCCTAGTCATGTATTTTTGTTTAAATAATTCCACGACGACTTTTATGGACCTCATGAATGGGGTGTTATGGATAATTTTCTTTATTGGTGATATCTTGGTATATTCCAAGAGCGAGGATTAAAACATGGGTCATTTGAGGGAAGTATTTCAAGTTCTAAAGGAACATCACCTATTTGCTAAATATAGTAAGTGTGAAATTTTATTGAGATCGGTTGCGTTTCGTGGTCAGATTATTTCATGTGATGGTATAAAGGTCGAGCCAACGAAAATGAGGCGGTTAAGAATTGTCCTAGACTTTTAACTCCCACAAACATTTGAAGTTTCTTGGGTTTAGCTTGATATTATAGTAGATATGTTGAAAGGTTTGCATCTATCGCTTCTTTTTTGATAACCTTAATTCAAAATAAAACTATGTTTTAGTGGTCTAAAGCTTGTGAAAGAGTTTTTGAACAGTTGAAAAATAAGCTACCTCTGCTCCAGTATTGACTTTACCGGAGTATACCAAAAGGTTTGTTGTGTAATGTGATGCTTCTCGAGTATATTTTTGGGATATTTCCTTACGCAACATGGTAAGGTGATAGCATATTCCTCTAGGCAACTCTAGGTACATGAAAAGATCTACCTAGTTCATGATCTTGAATTAGCGATTGTTGTGTTTTCTTTAAAGTTATAGGAACTATATATATGGAGTATATATGGATGTGTTCATGCATCATAAGAGTCTTTAATTTAGGTTCACTCAAAAAGAGTTAAATCCCCAACAATGAAGGTGGTTAGAGCTTTTGAATGATTATGATATTAGTGTCCTTTACCATCTCAGAAAATCCAATGTATTTGCTGATACTTTGAATAAAATGTCTATGTGTAGTGTTGCCCGTGTTGATGTTGGTAATAAAGAGTTAAAGATAGATGTGCATAGATTGTCCCGGTTGGTGGTTAGATTTGAATATTCTCCAAAAGAGGGTTTCATGGTTCATCATAACTCTAACTCGTCTTTAGTTGTTTAGGTGTATTCTAAGTAACATCTTGATCCTCTATTGATGAAGTTGAAGGAATCAATTCTTAATAAGTTCAACGAGACATTCTCCCAAGGGGGGATGGTTGTGTGTGCAAGATGTGCATGACGTAAAAAGACAAATTATGGAAGAGGCACATGTTTCCCGATATATCATTTATCCAGATGACATCAAAATGTCTCGTGATCGATAAGATGTCTATTGGTGGAACAGATTGAAGAAGGATATGGCGGAGTTTGTGGCTAACTTTTATCTTAAGGAGATTTTGAGTATTCACGGAATTCCCTTGTCTATAGTTTCGAATAGTGGCACTCAATTCACTTCTGATTTTGGAAAAACTTCGAATGTGACTGGTCCAGTTTAAACTACAAACCGCATTTAATCAACAAATGGATGGTTTGGCAGAACGAACCATCCAAACCTCAAATATATGTTTTAGGCATGGTTTTTTGACTTCAATAGTATTTGGGATGACCATATACAATTGGTTGAATTTTCCTACAATAATAGTTACCATGCGAGTATTCCCATGGCACCCTTTGAGACTATTTATTGGATGAGGTGCAGATCTCCAATCGGGTGGTTTGAGGTAAATGAGTTTACACTAATAGGTCTTGAAACAGTTTATGAGGTTATGGATAATGTAACACTCGTAATGGATCATTTGGAGATGCCCCAAAGTTGGAAAAAATCCTATGCCGACATAGAGAGAGGGACCTTGAGTTTATGGTAGGTTATTGGTCTATTTGAAGATATCACCCATGGAAGGGGTTGTGAGGTTTGAAGTTTTTCCAGATCGGTTCTTTGGTTATTTTAATAGCAACTCCAGGAGGGGATGGTGTACTTAGGTACCAAGGAATGTTGTGTGTGTCGTATGTATATGAATCAAAAAGAAAAAAAATTGAAGAGGCATATGGTTCCCGATATATCATTCATTTGGATGACATAAAAATGTCTCGTGATCTATAAGAGATCTATTGGTGGAACAGTTTGAAGAAGGATATAGCGGAGTTTGTGGCTAAATGTTCTAATTTTATATATGTCAAGCCCGAAAATCAAAGACAGAGAGAATTAAGTCAAGATATACCTATCCCTACTTGGAAATGGGAAGATATCAATCTGGATTTCATTGTGGGCTTGCCTTGTGCACGAATGCAAAACAATTCGATATGGGTTATTGTTCATAGGTTGAAAAAATCTGCCCATTTTATCCCCGTCAAAACTACTTATTCGGCGGAGGAATACGATAACTTGTATCTTAAAGAGATTGTGAGAATGCTCGAAATTCCTTTGTCTATCATTCTTATAAGGACACTCAATTCACTTCTCATTTTTGCTAAACATTCCAAAGTGAACTTGGTACCAATGTAAAACTAAGTACCGCATTTTATCCTCAAATGGATGGTTTGGTTGAACGAACCATCAAAACCTTAGAAGATATGTTAATAAAATGTGTGATTAACATTCAAGGGTAATTGGGATCACCATATACCATTGATTGATTTTTTCGAACAATAATAGTTGTCATTCGAGTATGGCCATGGCACCCTTTGAGGCCCTTTATGGGAGGAGGTGTATATCTCCCAATATCCTCATCTTTTCCTTTATTTGCTAGTTAAGTTGAGGTTAGTAACTTCTACTAGGTTTGGTTTTTTAAGGGTCTTAAGTTTGGTTTGAACTCTTATGATATACCTTCATTATGCATGTTGTTGTGAAGAATCCATGTTTCATATGTGTCTTGAATTATATGTTATTCATACTTGATGATAGTTGATTACATGTTTGGTATAGTGAGTTATCTGGTATTTCTTGTGAAACAGCTCATGTGTGAAGTGATCAACTATGTATTGCTTCTTGTTGAATGTATGGAGCCATATAGGAAGAAGAAGGATGTTCCTCCTAGCAAAAGTGAAATTGTGAAAGGTGTGCATAATTGATAATTGACATAGTTTGTATCTTGTTCATGGTGCTTTGTTGTGTTTAGAAAGGGAGTGAATGTTTCCTCCTTTTGTATTTATTTATCCTTATGTCTTAAATTTTATTTGGACTGCTAGTCTTGAGTCATAGTTTCCAAAGAGATGTGTAAAGTGTCATTCGAGACGAATGTTCCCAAAGGGTGGGATATTGTTATACCTCGGAAATCCAAGGACCTATGCTAGTGTCCACCTGATGTTGAATGTGTAAAATACTATTTCAGGCCTAAACCAAGGTATAACTTGATATACGAAGTTATTAGATATTATACTCAAGAAACGACAATGACGCCGAAGACGAGTGAAAGTGGATCTAGTGTGCCTTTAGGTCGTTTGTCTGGTGGTGTTGAAAGAGTCATATGAGGTCCAGATTTCTGAAAATACAGGGACCCTTAGTTCTTGTTAGGTTCAACACTTCCATGCAAACTTCCAAGAAACTACCCTTACATAACCTTGTAGATAGCCCACATAGACCAAAATTTCTCAAAAAAAATAGCTCGGAACACGAAGAGATCGACGAGACGTCAATGTACTCATGCCCCGTCGATGGTGGTCTTTAGTACATACATATACTCCTCCTTGTTGGTCCTCAAAATGGATCCTCAGTTCCAAACCACGTTTGAATAGAATGGTTCATAGACTGGTTCACGAGTTATCAACGGGTCTTATATGGCATAAATGGGGGTAGTTGAGAAATTTGTTAATCAATTAACTAATACTGATAAATGGTTATCATTATTTAACTTAGGTTTATTAAAGTTATCCATAGTCATTAAACTAGTATACCACCCCATAACTCTCAAAACCCAAAAATCTTACATTTGTCTCTAGTTTCTCTCACTACCCCAAAGACCCCCCATTGAAGGAGAAGGTCAATCTTTCTCTAGGGAGTCATGATCAAGAATTTTCTTCAAAAATATCAAATAATTTTTATGGTATGGAGACTATTCACTCTTGGTACTTCTTTACCCAAGAGGTTCTTCAAAATTTTGATTCCAATGTTCTTTCAAAACCTAGTTTTCATCATTTTTTGTGGGCCTTCTTTCTAATTTTATTTTTTTAATCTTATTTCAAAAATTAGGGATTATATATGTATGTTTATGGTTGGATTGATATATTACTTTAGGTTTTGACCCGATTCTTTAGAAAGGCCCATGAATACCCCTCTTATCGTAACGCTAACTTGTGAATTAGGTTTCTTTATGATTACAGGAGATGTAATTGCATGTGTTCTTTCATAATTTACAATTATATGATGATGATGGTTGAATTGTTGGGTGAATATCATGGAATTTTTTTCATATCTTGGATGTATTTCTTGAAGGCGATTGGTAAGACTTTCAAGGTCATGAACACTTTATTTTAATAACGTTTGTCGAATATTGGTAATGTTGTTCAATTGAAGTATGAATTTCTAAATAGGTTATGAAAATAATGGGTGTTAAACAATGATTGGTGTATTATTGTAACTGATTGGAGGTGATTCACATGTGCATCTTATTATTATGTCATTATGTAATGTTCTCACATAATGTTGGGTTGTGATGAAAGGAATTTGTCATCCTAGAACCTCGGAGCCATGAACATGTTATATGAGGGGCTAAACTCCTAATACATATGTTATAAATTTATGCTATGGAAGATTTAAATATACTTCAAAAAGAAAATTTAACTTAGCACCGAGCTTGATAATGAGAGGTATCTCTTTCAAAAAGAAAGGTTGGTTCACCAAATTTTCTCATGAGGTGATAACTACAATCCGAATTTGAATAAACAGAGTTTCTAGTAACTATATCCAATCCTAATGTCCTAACTATTTCCCCCCTATAAGAAACGTATCTATAATCCACCTACATGTTTTATTTATTATGTTATATCCTGGCCTTGGCAAGTGGAATCCTCCTTTTTGTGTTGAACGAGTTGACACGTATTCCCCTTTTTAGCTCACATTGTCAAAATGTCGGTTATGACGAAGTTCCCCAATGAATTAAATTGATGTACGTAAAAAAGAAACTCTCAACTCAAAGCGTCTAGACGCTGGTTGACCTCAGCAATATTCCGCTTTGTAAACTGCTGCCATATTCTCTCTAGACTTGCTTCAGACTCAGTAATCCACTTCTGTATCCACTGCTGGATATGATGCAGAAGAGTGGCACATTTGTGCCTTAGTTTTTGGACCTAGCAAGCAGAACCAGTAACGGTAGAGGGGGTGTGAGAGAGGAGATCGGGGGTGTGCTATATAAACCGGGATAGACTCGACGGGGTCGTGGTAGTGTCAGGGGAAGCCGTGTGGCTGTGCGTGCCTGGGCTACCGTAATCCGCAAGATCATAAGCAAAGGGGGCAGCTCTGGACGGGGCCCTCTGGTGGGAGCCAACTCATATGGCCGTCGTCTCTGATGAGCGGCCGACGGTCGACAGTGGCCCTGCGGGGGTCTTAAGTGATCTACGTGCCATAGGGCACACGCGGACCTGCAAAGGCAAGATCATACACGGAAAGGGTAGGTAGTAGGACCTTGAAATGCCCTCGCGTGATGACTGCCGGAGAGGCATTCGAAGTCCACCTCGAAGCCAGCTATCATCCCGCCATTACACTGCTCGGTGACCCCAATCGGAACACCCTCTCAATCTACTGACAGGTGAGGCCATCCACCTCTTGTGGTTCTCTCAGTGCTGGCTCGTGCAAAGAATCTGTCATCTTTACTTCGCAAGCGGTAGTCAGACTCGACAGTGATGGGGGTGCCAGTAGCATCTGCACTTCTCCAGTATAGGAAAACAGCGGATGGCTGGCAGGAGGAAATGTCACCTGCACGCCCCGGACTCGAAATACTCCAGTGGGGCCTGTTTAGCGGGAGCAGCACGCCAGTCGATCTGTGATCGGAGAGTCGCTACGTAGGATGCGTAGAAACTCTCGACCATTTTCTAATTGTATCGTCCCAACAGACGTGTTGTTCACTCTAAGAGATGCCTGGTGAAGAAGGTTATGATCTCCGGTCATGGGAAGACTCCCGTAAGTACCCGCACTCCAAGGTGAGTGTTCAATCATTACTCCTTTATCGGTCAGGAATTGCGTCGGAGTCAAAATTGAAACTGGCGTAGACACACCCCGTTTGGTGGTCAGCGGCTGGGGTGGGGACCTCACTGGTGCGCCGGATGTAGAGATGAACTGTCCAGCATCATCAGACGAGGTGACGTACAACAGTGAGGGGTGCGGGAACCTTGAAAGCCAAGAAGCTTCCTCGGGACCATGATACGTCCTAAGGAGCCAGACGCTCCTTCCCTCATTTTGTGGCGACCCAGAGGGTGTATGCCGATCAGTGTGCACTCCTCACCGATTGGGAGGCAAGATATACCGCCGACGCCACCGTCTTGGGTGTACTCTAGGAGCGTGCAAAACGCGGAAGGGGCGGAAGTGCCTGGGGGCACGTACTCAGGGTCACGCTCATCATCAGAGTCGAGGACCATGCGGGCAGACGGAGCGAAGACTTAGATTGCCGCGTTCGTAGGTCGGTCTTGCTTGGGTGCCATAGTAGATAGTACCTGTAAAGGATCAATATTAGGATGAGTAGTGGTAAACAAGACAGGCAAGCCCAACGACTAAACATTGAAAATAGTGTGTCAGTGATATTGAAACTGTATCACACGACGGGCCAGATGACGGCCTCGTGTCGTGGTATGACGGGGACCGTCATGAGGTCCGTCATGTTGTACTTAGGCTATTGTATATATAAATACCCGAGAGGAGGGGTCTATGACCATCATGACGGTCGGCAGGACGGACCGTCGTGGGTACGACGGTCCATGTAAGTGTCCATCGTAGGACACTTATAAAATTTGGGGAGACCCTTAGCACGAGGGTCTCTTGACATCATGAAGGTCATGCAGGACGGACCGTCGGGCGTACGAAGGTCCATCGGTAGGACACTTGAGAAAATGTTGGGAGACCAGCAGTTGGGGTCTCTGACCATCTAACGGTCGTGCAGGACGGGTACGTCCTGTGTATGACGGTAACGTCACATGTCTCCGTGGAATGACACTTAGAAAAAGTGGAGAGACCCTTAGAAACAGGGTCTTGACAAAACAACGGTTTGTAGGAGTCGTTGGGACAGGGTGCTAGGGCTTTTTGAACGGACCCTACGAGGTCGTCTGTGTACGACAGTCCGTCATCGGGGTCTCTTCTGAAATAGCAGAGTGATAGTGATAAGAAACTGGGGTACCTAGTGCATCCCCGATGAACCTCACATGGTATTGTAGTGTTTGTGGCCTAGATGTGTCTATCCCAACTACTAGGAAAACTAGAATGAAAATCACTTGTCTAGGGTGTGCAACTGGCAAATTCGAAATTAGAGCCAGGTGTTAGAAATTTCATTAAAGGAAACACATATGTGGACTAAGAAACTAAGCCTAATACTAACTAATAACAAAAAGTGCAAGAGAATGATTATAAATTTAGCGAACCATACCATAGAATGGAGAGAGAAAAACGCATGATGAACAATGACTCAGTTGGCAAGGTAGACACCTACAGCAAGCAGGCTCCGACTAGTGGATGATAATTTAAGACTTTGGAGAATTTTGGGGGCATGATCATGAGGGGGAAATGTGGAAGTTGAAAAGAGGGGACAGATGAGAGGAATAATGATGGAATGGGGGTGAAAATGAAGCTTGCCGGAAGACAAGGCACCCAGATTTGTCACAAGCACCAAATCCCCCTCCATAAACTCGTTTTGCATTTGTTCTGTCAGTCTCGTTTTCATATTTTCTTTGTGGGATATGGAGATACCGATTGGAAGCTCACACTCTGCCTCATGGTCCTACAATGTTGAAGGTTTCTTCTTCATTATTAACGGAAATGTCATCTGTCCCTTCTCCATATCAACACTAATGCTCTACCTGTAGCAAGGAATGGCCTCCCAAGAATAATAGGCACTTCGAAATCAACCTCACAGTCAAGAATAACAAATCAGCCGGAAAGATGAATGACTCCACTTTTACTAGCACATCATGGAGTATCCCTATGGTCCGTTTTCACTGTCCGATCAGCCATCAGTAGCCGCATCGCAGGGGTTTGGATCTCCAACCAACTTCTGTTAAATTGAGATGGCATGATATTTATGGATTTCCCTAGATCACATATGCTTTCGCAAAAGTAATGACCCAACTGTAAGAGAATAGTGAACGCACCCGGATCTTCTTTCTTTTTGACGAGGGATCTTGTAGCAATGCACTACAATCATGTAGTCTATCATCTCCGC
This sequence comes from Solanum habrochaites, assembly GCA_027704765.1. Taxonomy (NCBI): domain Eukaryota; kingdom Viridiplantae; phylum Streptophyta; class Magnoliopsida; order Solanales; family Solanaceae; genus Solanum; species Solanum habrochaites. The sequence goes on along the minus strand of JAKWJA010002499.1, from coordinate 28,493,103 downwards.
GAAGTGACCGATTTTCTGGTGACCAGATCTTTCATAATTTAGACTAACCAGGAATGTTTTTCTAGGAACTTATACCAAAGGACGTTGATAGAAAGCTGCTTCAACATTGTATAAAACGCCGGTATTTTACATTTGGCGGTCTTTTCACTAATCTCTGAGGAAAAGTGGTGGGGCCTAGGCAGGGAATTACCTTGTAGATAATTGTATTTTTCAATTATTTCCTTGCTTCCCCACTACCCTTTAACGACATTATCAGACCTTTCTCCCTTTTTCCTCAGTAGATGGCATAGGTGGGTCGATGGTTTGCCCACCCCGGAGTAGAGATCCCATACAGTGCTCATCATTCTTTGGATTTTGGACAATGTTGCTAGAAAGAGTGCCCGGTTGCCGTGTGTTCACTGTCGCAGATAATTGGGCCAATTGCAATTCGATCTGCTTAATCGAAATGCATGTGTATCAACTTTTGCCCAACACTAGCTAAATCACACCTCAACCTTTAATGTGCTCATCACTAGCATCGAACTCCTCATCATTTTGTGCAACATTCATCAACTCGCGCCATTTACTATCTCCACATCCTAGGAGTAATCTCATGTTTGGAGGGAATATAGGGCCCATTCCTATCGTATTTATTAGCCTAGTTACCCCGTGTATAAGTTGTGTCGTGGTTGTAGTTTCCATCACAGACATAAGACCTCACGGTTGTATTACCATAGTTCCGACCTTGGTTCCCTTGACCTTGGCGCCAATATCCTGATTGAGCTTGGGGCTTGGTCGAAACCCCCCATTTGTTCAGTTACTGCATAGGAATCATCCTCCTAGTAACATTCACATTAGGGGGTGTTGGTAGCCAAGTAGTTGACTGCATATTTCTTTTGCACCCCTTGTGACATGTTTTGTACAAACCCAAGCTCAGTTTCCATTTGCGCCATTTCTCATAGAATCTATTTGTGGCTGTGGTTGTGAGTGGACTGTACGGCGAAGGTGTTTCCCTGTATCAGACTTCCTAGTACTCCAGGCTTTGTTATTCCGGGAGATTTTTCTAATTGTTCAGCGATCTTAGCATAAGGACATTCTCCATAAGATCCACCTGCTATAGTGTCCAACACACTTTGTTGTTATAATCCTGTCCCCCGATAAAATATTCTTCAGTGACGTCATCATCTATACGGATTTGGAACACTTCTGAGAAATGAGTGAATTTATCCCAAGACTACTAACTGACTCTCCTGGTAATGCACAAACGTTATTCACTCTGTCTTTGTGGTTTTAGTTTCTGAGACCGAAGTACAGAGCTAAAAAGAAGACATCCCTTAGTTGATTCCAAGTTAAAGAGGATTGTATGGGAGCTCAGTAAACCAAACAGAGCCTCTCCCGTCAGTGAGAGAGAAAACACTCTGAGACCTATTACATCTAAAACAAATCAGGCCTCCCACACAACTTTTACACACTGGCCCTTACTTTAGCTATAGGGCATGTGGGATCCTCCTCAGAAGGTAGCCTTGAAAAAAAACTCTGGCAGTGAGCTTTGCATCAGGCTACTAGTTACACAAAAGTGTGCACTGTCGGTAGAGGGGTGAAGACAAGGGTCCCATTAAGAGTCTGCTAGTTTATATACCCTCTGTAGTATGCTTGGGGCCGGTGGAACAGGTTTGTCCCCTCTGTTGATGTTCACCCGGAGCATCGGGTAACATCTGACCAGAACATCAACGAAACTGGATGTTCTGGTGTTGGATCATCTCATATTCACAAATTTCTCGATTTATATTGTGCAGTGTACCTCTACATCAAGATCGTAGGGAAACAATGGTTCTCTTCTCTCCGGTATTTGCCTACAAGGAGGATAGTTCTGAACAGAAATCAAAAATAAATAAAACAAAGTAAAATCAAGAAAAAATATCAAACTAAAATAGGAATAAGTTCAAGTTAATACAAAGCTATTGTCCCCTCGGCAGCGGCGCCCAAAATTTGATAGCTCATTACCTTACTTCTCGAATAAGAAGCAAAGGGTTGTGCAAGTAAAAAACCCAACTAGTGAGTTGGGATCATTCCCAAGGAAATAGTCTAGACTTAACTTCAACCTATATTAATATATTGTTTGGTCACTGACTTCCTTGAAAAGTATAAAAAAACCTAAAAAAGGGGGGTTTATATCTCTAACGAGTAAAAAAATAACTTAACGAATTTGAAAGAGCACTTAACAGTTTTGAAAGTTGGATTTTAATCAATTATCAAAGTAACTAGGGTTTACGTGTTCCCCATAGGTTCATAACTTGAAAATTCTAACTATAACAATTTTTCCTAGTATCTTGATGCAAGTGATAAGTTATGTATTTCTAAATCCTTGTCGGCCATCTAGAAATCTCACTCCACACCTGGTCCGGCTCGTGTGTTGCTTTACAACCCTTATCTTTACCTCATATTAAGCATCGTCTTGATATTTGACCAAGTTATTACCTCGTACCAATAATACTAGGCTATTGATAGCATACACTAATCTATGTTAATAATTCTTTTCCTATTATACTACCCCTGGTCGGCAAGATAGCATTAAGGCGAGTTCTAACGTTGATACAGCCGTTTAAAAAAGACTTCTAAGCAAAAGAATTATACTACAGCAAGACACTATTTTAGAATTGGTATTTTATGCTAGGGTTTATCTCATTTATTTGCTATGGTTCCCACAAAACCCTAGTTATGGAGTTAGTTACTCAATTACCATAAAACCAATATTCAAATATATCAATAATTTTCAGTACTTACTTCAAGAGAAAGAATAAAATCCAAAGGTTGCTAGATAATCACCAAAAAATCACTTGCAAGAATTCTCAAAGTAACAATAATCTCACGAAGAGTCTAATGATTATTTAAGAATCTCACAATACAATGTTTACCAATACGGAGTTTTCACAATCTAAGATTCTAACTATCAGGTGTCTAACCTCAAAACTGAGGTTTTTCGAACTATTTAAATAAAAACAAAAACCGTTAATTACACAAGAATTCTAATTGCTGGGAAATCTGCCAAAACGGGTGGGTCGACGGACCATGCGAAAGACGTCGTGTCATGAACGGACCGTCATGAACTCCGTCGTCCCATTACTTGTGCACTTTCTTCTGCTACTCTCTTCATTCCCCTCGACGGCAAGATGACGGACCGTCATAGGCACAACGTCCCATCGAGGGTCTAATTTCAAATATTCAACTTCGGAATCTGGGTACTGGGATCACTTCTCTGAATCCACGGCAACCTGCAGAACGGACCGTATATCATGACGGACGTTACATGCTTCGTAATCCCACACTTGGTCAGACTTCCCCATATCTCTCGCGCTGCACTACGCTGCCATCTACGGACCGTCACAAGCACGACGGGACCGTCATCAAACTCGTAGGTGGTTCTTCTGCATTTCTTCTCTCAAAATCTCCGCATTTGCTTTGGACAGATTTCCTGCAAAACAAGATAAACTTATATAAAATAGCAAAAAAGCTTTTGGACGCTACTAAACTAAGGAAAAAATATTAATGATACAGTGAAACACGGGATATTCATAGAACCTAATTGGAAGCTATCTTTGAGAATATTACTATCCCCCGTCAAACAAGTCATCATTCATCGGAAACGGGATCATATATGATTGTGACAGTATTCGACTACTTACATTTCAATTATCATTCTTAGGGATTTTACCCCTCATTCTTCTTTACGAATAACCACTTAGTGCAATCAATGGTGAAATATAGCGTATGTTAAAGCCCTTATTAGAAGATTTTTCAACTTCTCTTTCCAATTTAGTAACTCTAATGAATGCATTCTAAGAAGGAATAATAGATGAGGTTAGGTATTGGAAAGGAACATCAATTCCAAGTCGATTTTTGCTAGTAAGTTCTTTGGAAAAGCTTCTGTAACTCCATGCTGTGAAGGAAGTGACTTAAAAGTTAATTGCAGTGCATTGTAATATTAGACTAAACCATAGGGGAAGACTCGGCATGACTTTACTTAGAACCTCCCTGATATTAGTAGCCTTAGATCATCTTTATAGTCTTAAGTTAAAAATTACTTACTTTTTCAAACATATTTTTGAAGTCGGGGTGTTCCACATAGAGGTGAGATGTTTTTGGACATCCCAAAAACACTTTTGGAAAACCTTTGTTCATATATCTCCCTAGTGATGTATTTTTTTGTTAAATAACTGCCACGACGACTTTTAATGGACCTCCATGATGGCGGTTGTTATGGATAATTGCTTTATGATGTGCTATCTTGGTATTATGCCAGAGCGAAGGATTAAAAAACATGGGTCATTTGAGGGAAGTACTGTTCAAGTTTAAAGGAACTCACCTATTTGCTAAATTATAGTAAGTGTTGTGAATTTATTGATGATTAGGTTGCGTTTCGGGTCAGAGTATTTCATGGGATGGGTTAAAAAGGTCAGCCACGAAATCGAATGAGGCGGTTAAGAATTGCCTAGACTTTAAACTCCCACAAACTTTGAAGTTTCTGGGGTTACTTGATATTATGAGAGATATGTTGAAAGGTTGTGCATTATCGCTTCTTTTTTGATACCTAATTCAAAATAAACTAGTTTTAGTGGTCTAAAAGCTTGTGGAAAGACGTTTTTTAACATTGAAAAATAAGCTCACCTGCTCCAGTATTGACTTTACCGGAGTATAACCAAAAGGTGTTGGTGTGTAATTTGAGCTTCTCGAGTATATTTTTGGGATAATTTCCTTATGCGAACATGGTAGAGATGATAGCATATTCCTCTAGGAAACTCTAGGTACTATAAAGATTTACTAATTCATGAGTCTTGAATTAGCGATTGTTGTTTTCGTTAAAGATATAGGACGCTTGTATAGGGAGTATATATGATGTGTTCTTTTGCATCATAACGAGTCTTAAGTTAGGTTCACTCCAAAAGATGTTAACATCCCCAACAAGAATGGGGTTAGAGCTTTGTAATATTATGATATTAGTGTCATTCCATTCTCAGAAAATCCAGTGTATGTGCTGATCTTTGGATAAAATGTCCTATGTGTAGTTGTTGCCCGTTTGTTTGAGTTGGAATGAAAGAGTAAGATAGATGTGCATAGATTGTCCCGGTTGGGTTGTTAGATTTGAAATATTCTCCAAAAGAGGGTTTCATCATGGTTCATCAAACTCTTAACTCGTCTTAGTGGTTTAGGTGTATTTCTAAGTACACCTCTTGATCCTCATTGATGAAGTTGAAGGAACCAAATTCTTAATAAGTTCAACGAGATCATTCTCCAAGGGGGGATGGTTGTGTGTGCCAGGATGTACCTTCTGCCATTACTGTTTCCCCTTACTCCTCCACGTCTTCACTCACGTGATCTCTCGCCACACGTTTTGTTGTTTTATCCCACTTGTCTCCGTCCCTCTCTTTGTTGTTTTCTATCCCCTCTTTTACGTTTTCCTCTGTCTACTGGTCCTTCATTTCTACCTCTCCTCGTGCGGTTTTGTTGGTGGGTAACCCTCTTTCTTCTTTTTTCCGCCCCCTGTTTCCCCCGTCCCACGTTCTTCCTTTCGCTGCTTCTCATCCCTCATTTTCTCCCCCTTTGATCTCCTTTTCATTACCTTATTGCTCTTTTCCCTCCCTTTAATCATTTCATTCGCCCATTCTTTTCCTCCCCCGCTCCATTCTCTTTCTCCTCCCCGTACAATGCACTATTTTATCTTCGCCTGCCGTCATCTCAACCCATATCCCAATATCTCTTCCTTCTCCCCCTCCCCTTTTCCCCACCCCAGACCTCTTCATCTAGTTCACTCTACTCTCCCCTCCTCCCACTCCGTTCTTCTCGCTCCTCCCTAACCCCTTTCCTCCCTCTAATTGTTTTTCTCAGCTCCCCTCTTTTGTCCAACCCTCACCGTTGCGCTTCTTTTTCTTCTCTTTTCTTTCTTCCCTTACCCCCTTCAACATGTCCCTCTTATTGTCCCTTATCTTCTTTTTTTACCCCTCCCCCCCTTCCTCCTATCGTTTTCTCTTCCCCCTTTTACGTTCCACTCCCATTCTCGCTCTTCCCGCTTTTTAAAACCTCCCTCCAACCTTCCTCCTTTTACTCGACTCTCTTTCGCCAATCTTTCTTTCCCCCCTCTTCTAGCTCGCCGTCATTTGTCCTTCCCTCTATTTACATGCTACTCCCTTTTCTATCCTTTCTTCCCCATCTCTCACTTGCTTCCTTTCCTTCTTATTCTTTTACACCCTATAACTATTCCTTTCTTCTCTATTATTCCTGTCTAACACCCTATCCTTACTTCCACTCCCTCATACTTCCTCAGCTTTCTGCACGTATTTTTTTACCTCGTTTTTCTCTTTCTTATATTCAGTCTTCGCCATCCCCCTCGTTTCTGCCTCCGGCCTTTCGATCCCGTCTCTAGCGTCTCTTCCTCTCTTTGTTCCATCTGTTGCTACCTCACTCCAACAAACCCTCATGCATCCTTAGATCCTCTTCTCCCCTTTTTTATCACTTCCCTTCTCCCTCATTTTTCTCATGTTCTCCTCTATGTTTTCTCTCCCATCTTTTCCCAATCCTTACTCTCCCTGGCTCCTCTCCCCCCTGTATTCCCCCTACCCTATGCTGCATTTACCAATCTCCCCTCTTCTACTCTTGCCCCTATCCCCTCCGTCTTCTCCTCATTGTCTCTCCCCATCTTTTACCCACCACCCGTTACCCCTATTGGTGTTTTAGTTGCCCCTATCCTCCATTCATTTTCACTCAATCCCTTTCCAATTCGTTTGTACTCTTCTCCCTCTTTATTCCCTCTTCTCTTTCTCTCTTATGTCGCCTCGTTATTTCCTCGTCCCCCATATTGCTGTCTTCCTCATCGGACTCCCATCGCCCCCTACACCCTTTTAGTCCCACGTCGTCCTTCACTTTCCCTTTGCTTCTATTGATTTTCCCTGTTTTTGTTTTTTCAGCACGCCTCCGCTCTTTCTCTTTATTCTTTTTCCTCTGTCTCCACTTGTCTCCCTTCGCTACTATTTTTCAATATTCCGCTCTTTGTCTTCCCCCTTCCTTCTTTCTCCTTCACTCCCACTATCCTTCTGTTTTTTCCTATTTCTGCTGTTATTGATTTAAAAAGACAAAATTATGGAAGAGGCACATGGTTCCGATATATTCATTTATCCAGATGACATCAAAATGTTTTTTTCTCGTGATCGATTAAGATGTCCTATTGGTGGAACAGATTGAAGAAGGAGATGGCGGAGTTTTTGTGGCTAAAATTGTCTAAGTCAAACAAGTCAAAGATGAACATCAAAGAACCTAGAGGCTTAAGTCATATATAACCAATCCCAAGTTTTAAATGGGAAGATGCAATATGATTATTGTGTGGGTTTCCTTGTCCAGGAAGGCAAAATGATTCAATATGGGAGTTATTGTGTTAGGTTGGAAAAATTTTCACATTTATCCGTCAAAAGCTTCTTATTCAGCGGAAGGTATACACTAACTTTTATCTTAAGGAGATTTGAGTATTCACGAAGTCCTGTCTATAGTGTAGAATAAGTTGGCACTCAATTCACTTCGATTTTGAAAAGGAAAAACCATTCCAATGTGGACTTGGTACCAGTTTAAACTAAAAACCGCATTCATCAACAAACGGATGGTTTGGCAGAACGAAACAATCCAAAAACCTCAGAAGATATTGTTGAGGAGGGAAATTTTATTGACTTCAATAGTATTTGGGGATGACCATATACAATGGTTTGAATTGTTCTACAAAAATAGTACCATGCGAGTATTCCATGGCACCCTTTGAGGGACTAGTTATGGGATTAGGTGCAGATCTCCAAGCGGGTGGTGGTTTGAGGGTAAGTGAGTTTACACTAATAGTCTTTTGAAACAGTTTATGAGGTTTATGGAGAATGAACACTCGTGAATGATCATTTGGCGATGCCCCAAGTTGGAATAAAAAATCCTATGCCGACATAGAGAGAGGGGACCTTGAGTTATGTAGGTTATGGGTCTATTTGAAGATTCACCCATGGAAGGGGCTGGGAGGTTTGAAGTTCAGGAATAGAATCGGTTCCTGTGTTAGTTTAATGGTCAATTACCAAGGAGGTGATTGGGTGACGTAAGGTACCCAAGGAAGTTGCGTGTTCGTATGTATATGAATCAAAAGAAAAAAAATTAAGATTGGCATATTGGTTCCCGATATATCAGCATTTGGATGACAAAATGAATGTCTAGGGATCTATAAGAGATCTTTGGTGGAACGTTTTGACGAAGATATAGCGGCAGGTTTGTGTGAAAGTTCTAATTTTATATATGTCAGCCCGAAAATCAAAGACAGAGGAATTAAGTCAAAGAATACCTATCCCTACTTGGAATGGGAAGATAGATATCAATCTGGATGTCATTTGGGGTATGCCTTGGCACGAAGCAAACAAGTCGGATATGGTTATTGTTCCTAGGTTGAACAAAATCTGCCCATTTTATTCCACGTCAAAAACTACTTATCGGCGGGAGGAATACGAAACTTGGATCTTAAAAAGATTGTGAGAATTTCTAGAAATTCCTTGTCTATCTTCTTATGAGGGACAATCATTACTCTCATTTTTTGCTAAAACATTCCAAAGTGAAAAAAAAACTTATCGAGTACCAATGTAAAACTAAGTACCGCATTTTATCCTCAAATGGATGGTTTGGTTGACACGAAACATCAAACCTTAGAAAGAATTTAATAAAATGTCTGATGGTGTGATTGACATAAGGGTAATGGGATCACATAGTACCGCACTACGCTTGCCACCTATGGGACCGTCACAAGCACGAAGGACCGTCTCAACTCCGTAGGTGTCTCTTCTACACATTTCTCGCTCCAAAATCTCCTGCATTTGGCTGTGCAGATTTTCTGCCAAAACACAGAGAAACTTATATAAAAATAGCAAAAAAGTCTTTTGACGCACTAAAATTAATGAAAAAGTATTAATGATCCCATGAAACCATGGTATATCAACACCTCAAACTTAAATTGTTGTTTGTCACTCAGCGACGCACTAGGATCACTACACATCTTTGTACAATAGTATCCATGTTTTATCCTTGCAATCATTTGGGCTATCAATCCCGATTAAATCTCATTCAAATCTATGCATGCTATAACTATTAGGCTTGAATGTTGTGGGATCAGACATGACACAGCCTCACCAGGCATTAACACCTTCCTCTTCAATTTCTCACCAAGTGCTACAATTCTCTGGTATGCAACTAAATGTCCTAACTTTAGAACAAAAATCCTATTTTTTCCACACAATGATTTCCGTTGAGTATTAGGATATTTTTCAACACTCGCTCTAAGGAAAAAAGTCACATCATCATACCTATTGCCAAAGCTGCCCTTATTTTCACTGCCTTAAGTTCGCATACAAACCATTAGGATCACGATCGTAGGAATTTTTTTAGCTTGTAACATAGGCTCCGGGTACAGGTAGGAGTATATTTACGTTACTTACGTGACTTTTTGGCCCCTTCCTTGACATATCTTATAAACCTCCCTCTTTCTACATTTATCTCGCCCAGTCCAGTTTCTCATATTCTCACATTGCTATTCTCTTCTTCTTTATTTGTGTGAGGTACTCTTCTTCTTTGTCTTGTTGATTTTGTTATATATTTTTTCTTTTTCTTTACTTTCTTTAAACAATTTGAGTCACTTTACTTTTGTTTTTCTCTCTTTTTTGTTATTCACCCCACACTTTCCAGAGATTCCTCATAATAGCACCTCAAACTCATGGCTTTGCATGAGTTGCAAGGTACACAATACCCAAAGTTGGGTCAGGGGCCATAACGAAGGTTGTTACTGCATTTAAGCCACCCTCAACTATGCTTTGTTATAAGCTGAGGCTGCACATGTCCAAGGAGGGACAGGGCCAAACACATTGTTCCCCGAAAAGAGCAGTTAGGTGAAAAAGAAAGGTTTAAGTTAAGCCTCAGATTATTGATCAAAGAAGGATACAAGGTCATTTGGTTCTTTTTTGGGTAGAAATGGGCTTGTTGAAAAAGCCATCCGATGTCATTCCTATTGTGTATTACAACGTACTTTCAGAAGGACTAACCAGGCAAGTTCTAACTCAGATGAGTATTTGGATCAAAGAAGGAAAAAATTAATTCGTTTCTTTTATTTGGGTTAGAAATGGCTCTTGAATAAGGGGCCCTATGATCTTTCCTAATTGTTTGTTACAACTACTTTTAGCAGGACTAAACAGGCAAAGTTCTAGCTCAGTACCAATAGTGCTATTCAAAGTTCCTCACTCTCACTAAACATGTCATCACTTTATAACCAGATTATTAGACACCTAGTGTTTGAATTAAAGACCTTAGGGTATGCATGGTGTTAATCTCTTTCATGCTTAGAGCCACAATTAGCAGTTACGATGGCCTAGTCATGCATTATTTCCAGTTTAGCAGATATCATCTAGCATATGCCTCTAGAATAAACTATGTACAGAAGAATAAACATGCGGTTCAATAGAAAAGTAATCAGTCTTTTGGGGGGAAAGGAACACAGGCAGAAAACCCCAAAGAGGATAGTGAATTGGGCTACTCAGACTTCACCCTACCACTCCCCTATCATTTACCACACCCCCAACAAAAATCATGCATTGTCCCATGCCATAAAAATGTAAAATACTAGAGGTTTTGTTGTAGGTGAAGCAAACCTGTGGCGAAAGCGCCGTCGATCAGCAAGATGGTGGGTCCGTTCCCCAGCAACCCACGTCTGTGTGCAAATTGGGACACCCTCAGTTGATTGTCATCAACACCAAACGCACCATCAGTAATAGTGCGCCAGCAATATCTAAGTGAGGGAGCTAGACGACCCAGCGCAAACTCTGCCGCTCTCATCTGGCTGCGCCGCCTCGTCAGCAAGTGAGGCTCTCCTCGCAGCATCTATTTCTCGGAGCTTCTTCTTCGTGCTCATCTAATCCTCTGCTCGACCCATACGCCTTCTTGGCACCTCTCGAGGGGAGGTGGCTTGATTTTAAGTAGTAAACAGGGCCGCTAGCACGGGATCCTCAGCAGTCCGACAGAAGAGGCCTTCAGACTCGGCACCATTGCCTCTAGGATTGTGTCGATGTATGCACGAGACAGTCGACTGCAGCTTGAAGAGTCGACACATCCACCGAGAGGCTGGTCGGGCTAACACTCTCAACTCAAAGGCGTATAGACGCTGGTTGACCTCCGCAGATTCGGCTCTGTAAATGCTGCATTATTCCTCATCTCTAGAAGTGCTTCAGACTCAGTAATCCACTTCTGTATCCCACTGTGGATATTATGCAGAAGAGTGGCATTTGTGCCTCTTAGTTTTGGACCCTAGCAAGCAGGAAAAAACAGTAAAGGTGCTTAGAGGGTCCTGTGCGGAGAGATCGGGGCGTGCTTACTACCCGGGATAGACTCGACCGGGTGGTAGTTGTCAGTGGACGCCTGTGTGGCTTGAGTTGGCCTGGGCTACCGTATACGCAAGATCACAGCAAGAGGGGGAAGCTATGGAGTGGCCCTCTGCGGGATGGAGCCAAAAACTCATTGGCTCAGTCATCTGATGAGGCCGACGTCGACAGTGCCCTGCGGGGTTGGGACGGTCTTAAGGTGATTCTACGTGCCATATGGGCACACCGTGCGGACCTTGCCAAGGGCAAAGATCATAAAGGAAAGGTAGGTAGTAGTGACCTTGAATGCCCTCTCGTGCAGGACTGCCTGGAGAAGGCATGCGAAGTCCACTCGAAAGCAGCATCATCGCCGCCATTAACCTGCTCGGTGACCCCATCGGCACCCTTCAATCTAGGACGGTGAAGGGACATCCACTCTGGTGGTCTATCTCAGGCGTGGCTCGTGCAAAGAACTGTCCACCTTTTACTATCTGCAAGCGGTAGTCAGACTCGACAGTGATGGGGGTCCAAGTAGCATCTGCACTCTCGGCCGATAGGAACCAGCGGAGGCTGGCAGGGAACTGTCAACTGCACGCCCCGGACTCGACCTACTCCAGTGGGGCCGTTTAGCGGGAGCAGCACGCCAGTCGAGCTGTGATCGGAGGGTCGCTACGTAGGATGAGTAGAACTCTCGGGACCATTTCCTAATTGTATCGTCCCAACAGACGTGTGTTCACTCTAAGAGATGCATGGTGAAGAGGTTAGGGATATCCGGCAGCATGGGAAGACTCCCTGTAAGTCCCGACCTCCAAGGTGAGTGTTCAAGTCATATCCTTTTATCGGTCAGGAATTGGCGTCGGAGAAATTGAAACTGGCCGTAGGCCACACCACCGGTGGGCTGGTTAAGCGGACTGGGTGCGGGGGACCTCACGGTTGCGCCGGATGTAGAGTCTAACTGTAGCCTCATCAGTACGAGGTGAGCTACACAGGGAGGGTGCGGGAACCTCTGAAGAGCCAGAAAGCTCTCGGACCATGATACTCCTAAGAGCCAGACGCTCCTTCCTCATTTGTTGGTGACCCAGAGGGTATGCCGATCAGTGTGCACTCCTCACCAGATTGGGAGGCAAATGACTGCGCCGGACGCCAAGTCTTGGGTGAGCTCTAGGAGCCCGGACAACACGGGAGGGGCGGAAGTGCCTTGTGGGACGTACTAGGGTCACGATAATCATCAGAGTCGATGACCGGCGGGCAGACAGGTTTGAGCGACAGACGGAGATTGCCCGCGTTCGTAGGTGCGGTCTTGCTGGGGTGCCATAGTAGATAGTACTGTAAAGGATCAAATTAGTATGCGTAGTGTGTAAACAAGCAGGCAAGGCCATACGAAATAAAACGATTGAATGAAAATAGTGTGTCAGTGATAATTAAACTGTATTCACCGACGGGCCAGATGAGGCTCGTCGTGGCTTATGACGGAACGTGCATGAGGTCCGTCATGTGTACTTAGTCTATTGTATATATAAATAACCCTGAAGGAGGGGTCTATGACCATCATGAGGTAGAGAGGACGGACCGTCGTGGGTTCGACGGTCCATAGTAAGTGTCCCTCGTAGGACACTTATAAAATTTTGGAGACCCGTAGAGAGGGGTCTCTGACCATCATGAAGGGCATGCAGACGGACCGTCGTGGACGAAGGTCCATCGTAGGACACTGAGATGAGAAAATTTTGGGGACCCGTAAGCAGTGGGTGGTATTCTGACCATCATAACGGTCGGTGAGGACGGGACCGTCCTGTGTATGACGGTACTCACAGGTCTCCGGGAATGACACTTAGAAAAAGTGGGAGACCCTTAGAAACAGGGGTCTCTGACAACCAGAACGGTTTGTAGGAGTCGTTGGAACGGGTGATAGGGCTTTTTGAACGGACCCTACGAGGTAGTCGTTGTGTACGACAGTCCGTCATCGTGGTTCTCTTTCTAGTGAATAGCGTGATAGCACTGGGGGTACCCGTATGCATCCCCGATGAAACCCACAGGTTCTTGTAGGTTGGGACCTATGTGTCTATCCCAACTACCTAGGAACTAGCAATCAAAATCACCTATGTCTAGGTGGTCAACTGGCAAATTCGGAACATTCGAGCCTAGGTTTAGACATGTTATATAATAGGAGGAAACAATGTGACTAAGAATAAGCTAAACTAACTAATAAACAAACAAATGCAAAGATAAATGAGTATTAAATTTAGACACATACCATAAGAAATGGAAGAGAAAAAGAAAAGAAAAAGCAACATGAACAATGACTCAGTTGGCAAGGGTAGACCCTACAGCAAGCAAGATCCGACTAGTGGATGATAATTTAAGACTTTGGAGAATTTGGGAGAAATGATCAGTGAGGGGGAAAATGTGGAAGTTGACAAGCGGGGAAGATGAGAGGAAAAATGAATGAATTGGGTGAAAATGAGCTCGATTGCCGGAAGACACAAGGCACCCCGATGGTCTTCAAAGCACCCAAATCCCCCTCCATAAACTCTGTTTTCATTTTTTCTGTTTCAGTTCGTTTTCAATTCGTGGGGATATGCAGATACCGATTGGAGGCCCCACTCTGCCTCATGGGTCCTACAAATGTGAAGGTTCTCCTTATTTTTTAATATTTCAACGGAAAAGTCATCTGTCCCTTTCCATACAAATAATGCTCTACCTGTCGAAAGGAATGGCCCCCAAGAATAATAGGCACTCGAAATCAACCTCACAGTCAAGAATAAAAAAATCAGCCAGGAAGAAAGATGAATGACTCCATTTTACTAGACATCATGAGTAGCCCTAGGTCCGTTTCATGTCCGATCAAGCCACCCAGTAGCCGCAATCGCAGTGGTTTTGGACTCCTAAACCCAAATTCTGTAAATTGAGAGGGGCATGATATTATGAGTCCCTAGATCAAATAGCTTCGCAAAATGTAGGACCCCAACTGTTCAAGGAATAGTGAACGCACCCGGATCTTCTTTCTTTTGCACGAGGGATCTTGTAGCATAGCACTCAATGCTGAGTCTATCATCATCCTCGAAAGTGACCGATCTTTTCTTGGTGAACCAGATATTTCATAAAATTTAGATAACCAGGAATTTTTCTAGAACTTCACCAAAGGGACGTTGATAGAAAGCTGCTTCAACATTGTTAAAACCCGGGTATTACCATTCCGGTCTTTGTCACTAATCTCTGAGGGAAAGTGGTGGGGCCTAGGCATGGGAATTACCTTGATGATACTTCTGTATCTTTTCAATTCTTTCCTCGGGCTTCCCCACACCCTTTACGACCATTATTCATATCTTTTCTCCCTTTTCCTCAGTAGATGGACATGGTGGGTCGATGGTTGCCCACCCCGAGTAGTAGATGATCCTCATACAGTGCTCATCATTCTTTGGGATTTTGGACAATGTGCGAGAAAGAGTGCCCGTTGCCGTGTGTTCACTTGTCGAGATAATGGGCCACTTGCATTCGATCTGCTTAATCGAAATGGCATGTTGTATCAACTTTTTGCCCCCACACACTAGCTAAATCACACCTCAACTCTTATTGTGCTCATCACTAGCACGAACCTCCTCATCTTTTGTGCAACATATCATCAACTCGCGCCTTACTATCTCCACATCCCTAGGAGTAACTTCATGATTTGAGAAGGGGATATAGGGCCCATTCCTATGTATCTATTAGCCTAGGTACCATGTTACGTTGTTGTGTCGTTGTTTGTAGTTTCAATCACAGACATAATGACCCTCACGGTTGTAGTACCAAGTTCGAACTTGCTTGTTCCCTTGACCTTGGCGACAACTTATTATCCTATTTGATCTGGGGGCGCGGTCTCAGAAACCCCCAATTTGTTCATTTTACTGCATAGGAATCCTCATCATAGTAACATTTCACCGTTAGGGGGTAGGGGTGTGGTTGTAGCAAGTAGTGACTGCATCATCTTTTTGCACCCCTTGTGACATGTGTTAGTACACCCAAGCTCAGTTCTATTTGAGCCATTTCTTCACGAATCTCATTTGGGGCTTGGTTGTGACGTGGACTGTACTGCGAAGGTGTTTTCATGTATCAGACTTCCTAGTACTCCAGGGATTTGTTATTCCGGGAGATTTTCTAATTTTTCAGCGAATCTCAGCCTAAGGACATTCTCCATAGATCCACCTGCTATAGTTGCCAACACCACTTTGTTGTTATAATCCTGTCCCCGATAGAAATATTCTTTCAGGGACTCATCATCTCTACGGTGATTTGGAACATTCTGAAGAATGAGGTGAACTTATCCAAGAACTACGAACTGACTCTCCTGGTAATGCCACAAAGTATTCACTCTGTCATTTGTGGTTTAGTTTCTGGAGACCGGATAGAGCGGCTAAGAAGACATCCTTAGTGATTCCAAGTAAAGATTGGCAGTTGTATGGGAAGCTCAGTAAACCCAAACAGCAAAGCCTTCTCCGTCAGTGAAGAGAAAACACTCTGAAGGACCTATACATTAAATAACAATCAGGCCTTCCCAACAAACTTTTTTACACACTGCCCTTACCTAGCTATATGGTCATGGATCCTCAGAAGGTTAGCCTTGAAAAAAAACCTCTCGGCAGTGAGCATTTGCATCAGGCTTAACTAGTTACCACAAAAGTGTGACGTCGGTTATTAGAGGGGGGTAGACAAGTTCCATACGAGTTGACTATGGTATCAACCCTCTGTTAGTATGCTTGGGGCCGGGGAAAGGATTTTGTTCCCCTCTGTGATGTTCACCCGGAGGCATCGGGAAGGGTAACATCTGACCATGAACATCAACGAAACTGGGATGGTCTGGTTTGGATCTCTTCATTTATTTCCCAAATTTCGATTATATATGTGCAGTGTACACTCTAACTCAAGATCGTGGGAAACACTGGTTAGTCTCCTTCCTCTCGTGTATTTGGCATCATATACAAGGGGTAGTTCTGAAACGAAATCAAAAATAATAAAAACAAAGTAAACATCAAGAAAATTATCAACAAACTATAGTAATAAGTTAACGTTAATCTAAGCTCTTTTCCCCGAAGCAGGCGACAAATTTGATAATGACAAACTTACTTCTCGAATAAGAGCAAAGCGGTCGTGTCAAGTAATACACCCCAATAGTGAAGTTGGATCATTCCACAGGAAAAATAGTTTAGACTAAAATTCAACCTATTATTTACTATTGTTTGGTCACTGGACTGCCTTGAAAAGTAAAAAAAACATAAAAAGGGGGGTTTATATCTCTAAACGAAGTAAAATAACTTAACGAATTGAAAGAGACCACTTAAACAGTTTTTGAAAGGTTGGATTTTAATCAATTTAATCAACAGTAACTAGGGTTTACGTGTTCCCCATGAGGTCAATAACTTGAAAATTCTAAAATATAACAATTCTTTCCTAGTATCTGCATGCCAAAGTGATAAGTCTATGTATTCTTTTAAATCCATTGTCCGGGATCTAGAAAATCTACTCCACACCTTGGTCCGGGCTACGTGTGTTGCTTTCCTACCCTTATTGACCCTATATTAAGCATCGTCTTCGATTATTTGACAAGTTATTACCTCGTACCAATAAAAATACTAGCTATTCGATAGAATTACACTAAAATCTATGTTATAATTCTTTTCCGATTCTTACCTCCTTGGTCACGGCAAGTAGCATTATAAGGCGAGTTCTAACGTGATAAGACGTTAATTTAAAAAGAATTCTACAGCAAAAGAATTATTAAACATGCAAGGGACATATTTTAGAATTGTTAATTTTCTCTAGGGTTTATCTCATGATTTGCCTATGTCCCACAACCCTAGTTAGGGAGTTAGTTAATCATACCCCATAAACACATATTCAAATATAATCCAATAATATTTCATGTCTACTCAATGAGAAAGAATAAAATCCAAAAGGTTGCTAGATTTAATCAACCAAAAATTCACTTGCAAGATTCTCAAAGTATCATAATCTCACGAAGAGTTAATGATTTTAGAATCTCAACAATACAATGTTTACCAATACGGAGTTTTCACATCAAGATTCGAACTATCAGGTGGCTAACCTCAAAATGAGGTTTTTCGAAATATTAAATAAAAACAAAACTTAATTACACAGAATTCTAATTGCTGGAAATCTGCCAAAAGCGGATGGGTCGACGGGACCAGTGCGACAGACCGTCGTGGTCATGACGGACCTCATGAACTCCGTCGTCCCATACTTGTGCACTTTCTTTGCTACTCTCTTCATTCCCTCCCTGACGGCAAGTATGACGGACCGTCATAGGCACAACGTCCATGAGGGTCGTAATTTCTAACATACTCAACTCTCGGAATCTGGGTACTGGGATCATTTACTGAACTCACGGCGAAACCTTGCAGAACTGGACCGCTCATATACAGACGGACGTAACATGCTTGTAATCCCACATTGGTAAGAGTCCCCATATTCTTCAGCAGCTGCCACTACGCTGCCATCTACGGACGTCAAAAGCACGACGGCCGTCATCAACTCCGTAGGTGGTCATTCTGCATTTCTTCTCTCAAAATCTTCCTCATTGGCTTTGGACAGATTTCCTGGCAAAACAACAGAAAATGATATAAAAAATAAATTCTTTTTTAAGCACAAAAAGGCTTTGGAGACGCAATAACTTAAGGAAAAAATATATAATGTACCGTGAAACCACGGTATATCAATAACCTAATCTGAAGTCTATCTTTGAGAAATTACTACCACCGTCAAACAAGTCATCATTCCTAGGAACGGGATTCATATTATTGATTGTGACCTTATTCGACTACATACATTCAATTATCATTCTTAGATAACCATCATTCTTCTTTACGAATAACACTAGTGCACCTCATGGTGAAATACTAGGTATGATAAAGCCCTTATTAGAAGATTTTTCAACTTCTCTTTCAATTTCATAAGCTCTAATGAATGCATTCTAGAAGGAATAATGAAGATAGGTTAGGTATCTGGAAGGACATCAATTCCAATGTCGATTTGCTAGTAAGATCTTTTGGAAAAGCTTCTGGTAACTCATTGACTGTAGGAAGTGACTTAAAAGTTAAGGTTTTGGAGCTTTAATACTTAACCCTAACTAGATGATATTTATAGCCCTTAGAGATCATCTTTATAGTCTTAAGTTAAAATTTTGACTACTTTCAAAAATTTATTTGAAGCGGAGGTTGTTCCAAAATAGTAGAGTGAGATGTTTGGACATTCCCAAAACAACTTTTGGAACAATTTATGTTCATTATAATCTCCTAGTCATGTATTTTTGTTTAAATAATGCCACGACGACTTTTATGGACCTCATGAATGGGGTGTTATGGATAATTTTCTTTATTGGTGATATCTTGGTATATTCCAAGAGCGAGGATTAAAACATGGGTCATTTGAGGGAAGTATTTCAAGTTCTAAAGGAACATCACCTATTTGCTAAATATAGTAAGTGTGAAATTTTATTGAGATCGCGTTTTTGCGTTTCGTGTCAGATATTTCATGTGATGGTTATAAAGGCTCGCGCCAACGAAAATGAGGCGGTTAAGGAATGTCCTAGGACTTTGACCCCCACAAACATTTCATTTGAAGTTTCTGGGTTTAGCTGATATATAGTAGATATGTTGAAAGGTTTGCATCTATCGCTTCTTTTTTGATAACCTTAATTCAAAATAAAACTATGTTTTAGTGGTCTAAAGCTTGTGAAAGCGTTTTTTAACAGTTGAAAAATAAGCTACCTCTGCTCCAGTATTGACTTTACCGGAGTATACCAAAAGGTTTGTTGTGTAATGTGATGCTTCTCGAGTATATTTTTGGGATATTTCCTTATGCAACATGGTAAGATGATAGGCATATTCCTATAGGAAAACTCTAGGCTAGGTACATGAAAGATCTACCTATCAGATCTTGGGAATAGCGATTGTTGGTTTCTTTAAAAGACTACTATAGGACGCTATGTATATGGAGTTATATGGATGTGTGGTCAGACCTAAGAGTCTTTATTTAGGTTCACCAAAAGAGCTAAATATCACCAAACAATGAAGTGGTTAGAGCCTTTTGAATGTTATGAATTAGTGTCATTACCATCTCAAGAAAATCCAAGGTATTTGCTGATATTTGAATAAAATGTCTATGTGTAGTGGGCCCGTGGTTTGCTGGTAGTAATAAAGAGTTAAAGATAGATGTCTAGATGGGTCCCGGTTGGGGGTTAGATTTGAATATTCGCAAAGAGGGTTTCATGGGGTCATATAACTTAACTCGTCTTTAGTGGTTGAGGTTGTGATTCTAAGTAACAGCTTTGATCCTCTATTGATGAAGTGAAGAATCAATTCTTTAAGTTCAAACGAGACATTCTCCCAAGGGGGGATGGTTGTGGTGTGCCAGATGTGCATGACTTAAAAAGACAAATTATGGAAGAGGCACATGGTTCTCCGATATATTCATGTTATACAGATGACATCAAAATGCTCGTGATCGATAAGATGTCTATTGGTGGGAACAGATTGAAGAAGGATTATGGAGGAGTGTGTGGCTAAATGTCCTAATTGTCAAACAGCAGATGAACATCAAACGACCTAGAGGCTTTTAAGTCAAGCTAACCATCCCCAGTTTTAAATGGGGAAGATATCATATAGATTTTTTGGGGTTTGCTTGACAGGAAGGCCAAAATATTCAAATGAGTTAGTGTTGTTAGGCTTGAAAAAATTTGCAAAGTTTTCCATCAAAGCTTTTATTCAGCCGAAGGTATACACTAACTTTTATCTTAAGGAGATTTTGAGTATTCACGAAATTCCCTTGTCTATAGTTTCGAATAGTGGCACTCAATTCACTTCTGATTTTGGAAAAACATTCCAATGTGGACTTGGTACCAAGTTTAAACTAAAAACCGCATTTCATCAACAAACGGATGGTTTGGCAGAACGAACCATCCAAACCTCAGAAGATATGTTGAGGAAATGTTTTATTGACTTCAATAGTATTTGGGATGACCATATACAATTGGTTGAATTTTCCTACAATAATAGTTACCATGTCGGAGGTATTCCAGGGTGGGCACCTTTGAGACTATTTATTGGATGAGGTGCCAGATCTACAATCGGGTGGTTTTGAGGTAAGTGAAGTGAGTTACACTAATAGGGTCTTGAAAACAGGTATGAGGTTATGGAGAATGTAACACTCGTAATGATCATTGGGAGAGCCGCCAAGGGGAAAAAAATTCCTAGCCGACATAGGAGAGAGGGACATTGAGGTATGGTAGGTTATTGGTCATTTGAAGAAGATATCACCCATGGAAGGGGTTGTGAGGTTTGAAGTTTCAGGAATCGGTTCTTTGTTAGTTTAATGAGTCAATCTACCAAGGAGGGGATGTTTTGTACTTAGGTACCAAGGAATGTGTGTGTGTAGTAATGTATTATTGAATCAAAAAGAAAAAAAAAAAATTGAAGAGGCATATGGTGCCCGATATTCATTCATTTGGATGACATACAAATGTCTGTGATCTATAAGAGAATCTATTGGTGGAACAGTTTGAAGAAGGATTATAGCGGAGTGAGTTTGTGGCTCTGCTCTAAATGTCTAATTTTATATATATGTCAAGCCGAAGAAAATCAAAGAAAGAGGAATAAGTCAAAGATATACCTATCCCTACTTGGAAATGGGGAAGATAATCAATCTGGATTCAGTGTGGTGGGTTGCCTTGTGCACGAATGCAAAACAATTCGATATGGGTTATTGTTCATAGGTTGAAAAAATCTGCCCATTTTATCCCCGTCAAAACTACTTATTCGGCGGAGGAATACGATAACTTGTATCTTAAAGAGATTGTGAGAATTCTCGAAATTCCTTTGTCTATCATTCTTATAGGGACACTCAATTCACTTCTTCATTTTTGCTAAACCTTCCAAAGTGAACTGCGTACCAAGGTAAAACGAAGTACCGCATTGTATCCTCAAGGATGTTTGGTGAACGAACCATCCAAAACCTTAGAAGATAAGATTATGTTATAAAATGTGGATGAAATTAAGGGTAATGGGATACCATATACCATTGATGATTTTTTGAAAATAATAGTTGGCAAATTCGAGTATGGGCTCATGGAACCCTTGAGGGCCCCTTTATGGGAAGGAGGTTGTTAATCTCCCAATTCCTATCTTTTCCTTATTTGCTAGTAAGTTGACGGTTATTAACTTCTATGGTTTGGTTTTTTAAGGGTTCTTAAGTTTGGTTTGAACTCTTATGACTTATACCTTCATATTGTGCTGTTGTTGTGAGAATCCATGTTTCAGATGTGTCTTGAGATTATATGTTATTACATACTTGATGGATAGTTGATTACAGGTTTGGTATAGTGAGTTATTGTATTTCGTGTGAAAAAGACTCAATGTGTGAAGTGAATAAACTATTTATTGCTTCTTGTGGAATGTATGGAGCCATATAATAGGCAGAGAAGGATGTTCCTCCTAGCCAAAAGTGAAAGTGTGAAAGGGTGAATAATTGATAATTGACATAGTTTGTATCTTGTCATGGTGTTTGTTGTGTTTAGAAGGGAGGAATGTTCCTCCTTTTGTATTTATGATCCTTTGTCTAAATTTTATTGGGATGCTAGTCTTGAGTCATAGTTTCCAAAGAGATGTGTAAAGTGTCATTCGAGACGAATGTTCCCAAAGGGTGGGATATTGTTATACCTCGGAAATCCAAGGACCTATGATAGTGTCTCACCTAGTGTGGAATGTGTAAAAATACTATTTCCAGGCCTAAACAAAGGTAATTAACTTGATTACGAAGTATTAGAGATTATACATCAAGAAACGACAATGACATCCGAAGACGAGTGAAAGTGATCTAGTGTGCCTTTAGGTTTTGTAGGGTGTTTGAAGAGTCATATGAAGGTCAAGATTTCTGAAAATTTACAGGGTACACCTTAGTTCTTGTTTAGGTTCACAACTTCCAAGGAAAACTTCCCAAGAACTAGCTTAAATAAACTTGTAGAGTACCCAACCATAGACCCAAAAATTTCTCAAAAATAGCTCGGAACAACGAAGAGGATCGACGAGACGTCAATGTACTCATGCCCCATCGATGGTGGTCTTGAGTACATACATATACTCCTCCTTGTTGGTCCCCAAAATGGATCCTCAGTTCCAAACCACGTTTGAATTGAATGGTTCATAGACTGGTTCATGACGTTCAAATAAAAAGAGTCAACGGGTCTTATCGTTTGACCCAAACATCACTATTCCTCGTAATGGAATAAAGGGGGTGGTAGTTGAGAAAATTTGTTGTAATAATTAATAAGACTGCGATAAAAATGTGTTATCATTATTTGACTTAGGTTTATTAAAAGTGATCCATAGTAAACTGTTAAATAGTATACCACCCCATAAACTCTCAAAACCCAAAAATCTTACATTTCTCTCTAGTTTCTCTCACTACCCCAAGAAGACCCCCATTGACGGAGAGGTCAATATTATTCCTAGGGAGCATGATTCAAGAATTTCTTCAAAAATATCAAATAATTTTTATGGGTTAGTGGCGACTATTCAACTCTGGTGACTTCTTTACCAAAAGCTAGGTTCTTCAAAAAACAAATTGTGATTCCAATGTTCTTTCAAAACATGGTTTTATATTTTTTGGGGCCTTCTTTCTAATTTTATTTTTTTAATTTTATTTCAAAAATTAGGGATTATATATGTATGTTTATGGGTGGATTGATATATTACTTTAGGTTTTGACCGGATTCTTTAGAAAGGCCCATAAATACCCCTCTTATCGTAACGCTAACTTGTGAATTAGGTTTCTTTATGATTACAGGAGATGTAATTGCATGTGTTATTTCATAAGTTTACAAACTAGATGATGATGGTTGTTGAATTGTTGGGTGATATCATGGAATTTTTTCAATCTTGGATGTATTCTTGACGGCGTTGGTAGACTTTCAGGTCATGAACACTTTATTTTATAATGTTTGGTGAATAATTGGTTAAGTTGTTCAATTGAAGTATGAATTTCTAAATAGGTATGAAAATAATGGGGGTGTTTAAACATGATTGGGTATATTGTGACTGATTAGCGGTGATTAACATTGATGCCTATATTATTAGTCATTATGTAATGTTCCTAACATAATGGGGGTTGTGTGAAAGGAATTTGTCGTCCTAGAAACCTCGGAGACAGAACATTTATAGGAGAGGGGCTATAACTCCTTAGACATATGTTATAAATTTATGCTATGGAAGATTTAAATATACTTCAAAAAGAAAATTTAAATGAGCACGAGTGATTTGATTACTGAGAGGTATTCTCTTTCAAAAAGAAAGGTTGGTTCACCAAATTTCTATCATGAGGTTGATAACTACATATCCGAATTGAATACAACAGAGTTTCTTAGTAACTATATCCTAATTCCTTAACTATGTGCCCCCCTATAATAAACGTATCTAGTGAATCCACCTACATGTTATTATCATGTGTATATCCTGCTTTGGCAAGTAGGATGCCCTCCTTTTGGTGTGACGAGTTGACACGTGATTCCTTGTTTAGCTCACATGGTCAAATGTCGGTTATGACGAAGTTTCCCCAAAGTAATTAAATGAATGTACGTAAAAAAGGAATAATAACGATGATTACTTAAGTGGTGTACTTAGTGTAGGTAAGGGTATGAGACTTTACTTATTTTTTGGACAAGTTGTCCTTGAGGACAGTCTTAGAGTGGTTTATTTATGTACACATGTTATGAATGAAATGCATAATGTTAATCCTCAGTAATTTTGGTTTTATACTATTTTGGTTTCACTTGTTATACATGAGGTGTGTTTAAATTGTTATGGATGAGGTTACTACACTTCTTATATTGTTATATGATGCAAAGGAAATACTTATGGTCATTTTGCTAGTTACATGATTTATGTGGGGTTATGGTGTTTGTTTCAATAACAGGGCATAGTTAATAAAAATTGGCTTACTTGTTAGGTCCTCTCTGATTGTATTGAGGATGTTGCTATGGATTTATTATGATTTTACTCTTAAAAATGTCATATTAAAATGTCTTATTATTGTTATGTCAAGAACTTGTATATGTTCCTGGAATGTGCACGAATGCTTTTAAATAAAATTTGGCATGCTTACAAAAATTGTCCCTTTGTGCATATTTTTAAGCGATTTACTTGCATATAGTTGCATACTTAGCACATGTGGTTTGTACATAACCCATATTCTATTCTATTTTCTACAAAAAGTGTAGGTTCAGGCAATTGATAATATTCCACTATTTCCTTGAATAAATTGAATTGATAACTCCAAGTTGGTGGGTCATAAAGTCCGAAGATTAAGATGCATAACTCTAGTTTCATATATCCTATTTCAAAGACTTTTTTGTAAATTCTATTATTGAACATATTTTAATGATGTAAAGGCTATGTGCCAAATCTGTACTATTATGTTTTGATGGTCGTGTGAGACAATGGTAGTATATTTTCGATATATGTTAAATGATGTTTAACTTCAAAAAAAGTTTTTAGTTTATATGCGTTATTTTACCTATGATGCAGTGATGTATGCTAAGGGCTCTTCGAGTATGAAGAGAATGATTACGTCTAGGGGGTACTATTCGGTCGTGACATATGGTTAAACCTACTATTCTTCTTGCATGACTATCTATTTTGTTTCATATGATCAAAGAATATATATTATGTCAGGTCGTCTATAGACGTGTCGAGGCCTACAATGAAGCATTGTGATTCAATCCGACTGATATCTACCTTTTTACACATGCCACCCACAATTGTGACGCAAGAGGTGCCTTCTTCAAAGTAATTCTTTTTACCCTTTGTTTGCATACCAACAAAATTCTCATCAGTTGTGTGTGTATCACATGAACTATGGTTTTCCTAAGTTCAACCTCTCTTTGAGCTAAATTTTGAACAACCTAATCTAAACATTTTTCGATCTTTCTCCTATGTTTATGAAAAACAAAGGAACCTAATGGAGTGATTGAAAAGGCATTCGAGCGATATGTTTCCCATCTCTCGATTAAGAACTCAAATTCATCTAGAAAAGAGTAATAACTGTCTTATAGGCCAAAATGTGAATACAAAAATTCTAACGAAATCCGCTCCAAATCCAATCATTTTAATGTTGCAGTGAGGGCTTGTAGGATACCATAATTTCACAATTGTGGTATGAAAACTCGATAAAACCACTTATTTTTACGATCATATGCACCAAATTGAATTCAACAAATTAGAAGACCATCCTCAGAGGGTCCCAAAATTCTAACAAGGCCCAAATCAAGTGAAATCATAGATGACCAAAACGAGGTATGTAAAACCACTTCTCATATGACAAATATTTCTTTCATCGTGATATTTTAAAAAGTTCCACCGCTCTATTCCTTTGTAGTTTACTTCTATTATCTTTTGGGATTTAAAGGAACATGGAGAGGTCATGATTCTACAAATAAACAACAAACAAATTCTAAAATCTATTTTGTCATTATTTGACTTAATATAATTATGGTAACCATATTGAAAAGTAATATGCAATTTGTCTTAAGGGTGTTGCGGCCCTTTATCCTGTAGGGTAGCTACTAATCGTGCGGATTGACACGAAGGGTAAAAACACCTAAATATTAAGCAACATGCATAGCCTAATTGAAATTATAAAGAATTTGTTCGACACATAATTGAAGAGGTTCTATAAGAGAAGGAAATATATCCTTGTTGAATTATACTTCTCATTTCTTTGTAGTTCAGCCTTTATACTTTGTTCACCGTAAGATATATCTTGCTTGTTTTGTGCATTCAATGTAATTATGCATACTTTGCGATACATCGTTTAATGATGTACGTTCAGGTACTCATCATCCAGATCAATACCTTTAGAAAACTACTCCCAAATCTAACTATCACATTTGAATTTATAAAGTCAAAGGATAATGTGTCAGATCCACTTACAAAAAGGTCTTACTAGAGATAAAGCTTAAAGATTATCTAAAGGAATGGGTTTACTGCTTAGTACATTTCATTATTATAGTAACTCAACCTAGAAGACTGGAGATACCAAAAGATAAGGATAAAATATTCTCATGTTGAATACTATTTTCAAGAATAAGGATAAAAAAATAAGGCTTGTTAATGAGTTAATAAAGCATAAGGTTTTTTTATGTTTTGCTATGTTTGGCAGATATGAACAAATTGTGTATCTATGGGAAAACACTTGTAAGAAATCACCTATATGAGTGTGAGAGGATACCTCTTCAAATAAAATCATATAGAAAGCCTATTATCTATAAACATATTCCACTAGGAATGTTCCTGGTAGAAACGGGCACAACTTTAAGAACCATAATTGGTAAAGGGTTTAATTTGTGACATTTGGTTGTCTATATATACAAAAATGCTAGACCTTTTTTAGGATGTCATGCCTACCGATTAATCGAGTATATCATATATATCTTCACAACAAAAATTTCAAACAGAAAACTCATTATATATGCTGATGAAATTAATTCTTGCTTGTAAAATATAACACTTATCAATTTCGTTGTCTTAGATTCATTCCCCACCCCATTCATGCGAGGGTTGTTGGGTTTTAAACAGTGTGAATGGAAAAAGAACAAGTGTGACTTTTATAAAGAGTTGTAACGTTTTTGAAGGATTGTGACTTTCCCAAAAGGTTGTGGCACTTATGGTGAGGAAAAATATGAACCTTTTCTCACTAATCTTTGTTGTCTATAAATAGAGAGATTTCCTTTCATTTTATGAGAACCAATTTTTTGGACATTTTCTACTATTAAATCTAGTATTGGAAGTGTATGATACTATCATTGAGTGGTCCGCTGATATGGGTATAGGTATCTTTCCATAGATGAGTAAGATCCTGCTATCCTAGAAGGATGTATTCAATTAATGTAGGGCACTTGAGGTGAATAATTTACTTAAGAGGACAATCTGCATACACTAGGCTCGATTTTCTTTTTTGAGAAAAATATTTTATTGTTTAATCTTTTTCTGATTATATTTGTTCTATCGATTTAAATTTTCTAATTTCAAAAATAATCTTTAATCTAGGTTTTTTCTTACCAAGATCTCCAACATTTTTATTCTAATTATCTTAGGAATACATGATTACCAACATAACATTGCATAGAACTTTTTGTGAGTTTTATGCTTCTAGAGAATGGAATGTCAGCACATAAAAAATTGTGCATGACAATAATATTTTTTAATTCAATCCACACGCACTACGTCAAAAAGTAAAGAGTTTGAATTCCTTAGATGCAAGAAAATATTTCATTCCCTAGTAACACTCATTCATGAAGTCGGAAGAGAGGTGATATTTTTTATATTAATGGACAAGATAATATATTTCTTAGATTGTGTAGTTACAGTATATAATTCAAATAAAGTATCTAATGCCTTTGCTACAACAAATCATGGTCAGAAATTTATTTTGGTTAGTAAAAGATTTATTGCAATTCTTTGTGCATGGATTTATCAATTTAATCACGCCTCCAACTCCCCCCGAGACACGGACACGGTACCTAGGGTCACCACTAACCCCAAGATAACCCTACTAGCATGACATGAGCATACAAAGAACAACAATAACTTATGCGGAAGCTAATCATAAATAAATCTAAAATGATGGGTAATAAACATATAGTAAATGTAAATATATCAAATCGAAAAGTTTAATACAAGAGAAACATAAAACTTAAATACTTAGAAAGATCTAACAATGTTAGAAATAAGCCTCTAAAGTTAACTAAAAATATAAAAACATGCCCCAACTAGATCTATCAAACTTAAACTACAAAAGAAAAGTGGTAAGATAAACATGTCACTAGTCCTGAAAGAATGAGATCTCACCATTGATGTTGTCAAACCGATAATCGGGATTTGATCTATGCATGATCTAACTTCTAGGTATTGAAAAAACATCATGAAAAGAAGTAGAGCAGAGTATGCATGAGTACTTGAAAGTTATTGATCATGTAGGATGGAGTAAAGTTGAAATAATATAAATCTGAACAAGAAATAAGGCAAGAGCATAATCTCAACACGATATAGATATTGAATACGAAGCAAATTGAATGTATTGACCAATTTATTACATGCTTATACTGAATACTGACTAAAGTGAAATTATCAATGAACTAGAGTTCATATAAACAGTTGAAGCTACAATCAATCGATAATAAAACCACATAAGCTAAATGTGGGGTTTGATGTATACGCCCCATCAAGAGAACCAAATATGCCCGGCCAAAGGTATAGAGTCATGCTGGCATGATCACTAAAATGTATCCCATCATGGGGACTTACACCCTATGTGATTAATAGTTCTCAAGCTATATGGGTAGATCAACCTAGTCCAACTC
This sequence comes from Solanum habrochaites, assembly GCA_027704765.1. Classification (NCBI taxonomy): domain Eukaryota; kingdom Viridiplantae; phylum Streptophyta; class Magnoliopsida; order Solanales; family Solanaceae; genus Solanum; species Solanum habrochaites. The sequence continues at coordinate 28,464,321 of JAKWJA010002499.1, read as the reverse complement.
GATATTATTCTACTCCCGATATATGTAGTGATTAACATCGTATGACTAAATATGTATGATACACCGAATACTTCAAAATGAATTGCCAAATGGGAATGCACATTAAAAAACTAATTATGACACATTCAAAAATGACACATACATATCTCAAATAACTTAAATATTGACCTAGCATGCGTAGTTAAAGAACTAAAGAAATTTTTAGACAGGGTTCAAAAATATATGCAATAAATTGATATTTTATTTGGATCATTCTAAAAGCTAAAACCCAAATAAATATATCAGTCACGAAACTCTAGGTCGATATGTTATTGAGAGAGTCAAGAATCTAACTAAAAACTAGGTATCTAATGGGTGAAAGAAAAGCAATAGTGAAATCTCACATACTTTGTGACAAAGTCCACGGATAAATCTTGAAATTTTTGGGCTAGAGCTGATAGAACCTTATTGCGTTCTTCAACTAAGAGGGTCTCGCCTCTTTCTCCTTTTCGGCTTCTAATTTTCTATGCTTTGATTAATGATTTTATTATGGTATGTACTAGTTTTGTTTGTAGGTTTAAATTTACAAAAGCCACGTAGTTTAGTATTTAAATAGAGTAGTTTAAGTTCCCACCAAATAGGGGAATGACAAAATAAAATTCTACATAAAAATCTGACAGGGCGACCACTGCCACTTCCTCAGACTATGCGAAGGACTCCGGACCATTAATATCCCCTTGGTCATCACTATTTTCGGTGATATGAGGGTTCTGGGGACTATTCACAACCCCATACCAGGACCTCTGTTGAGGACCATAGACTAGGAAAATCCATGTGGTCCTCACTTGGGGTTATATCTAAAGGATCATGTCTAGTGGTATACTTGTTAAGCCTCCGCGAACCACCCTATAATGTATGTGAAGAAAAACGGACCGCTAAGGTCCCCGTGGCTCTAAATTAGGCTTGGGGATCTATACAATTTTCCAGATCCTTATGGATACTACACGGTCCGTCATCCTGAACATGACCACTGATGGGTTTTTTGGTGTTACGTTTAGGCCTTGTGGAGTTAAACTACAGACCATAGAGAGGTAACCAGACCCTGGACCCTATCACGGTGTGTGAACCCTACCGTGGTTCACTACTTTGGTTATGTTTCCTACATGTTATTTTCAAGGTTTGGTTTATGAGGTGTTAAAATATTTCTCCCTTTGGAAAATTCATCTTCAAATGAAGGCTAAACTAACTTAAATGGATGGAGAGGGATGCAATCCCTACCCCTAAACATTGGAAGCTTATTTCTGGTAGAACAAAGTTTCAAGAACATGCAGACACGCTGAAAATAAGAGTGCAAACTGAAGGAATATGGTACTAAGACTTCATTTAAGCATAAATAAAACGTAAGAGTAACTATAAGCTCAAATTGGAATTGAACATGAAGAAAATAGATGAGGGTAGTTGGACTTCATGTTTCTTCTTCTTTCTAAGTAGCTTCCTCTGTGGTCTGACTACTCCACAAAACCTTCATTGAAGTGACTTCTTTGTTTATAAACTTTGAAACATAATTATCAAGGATTTCAATTTTTACCTGTCCATAAGTGATACTATCCTCACAACCAAACTTTCTAAAGGTATAATAGATGTTGGATCACCCATACACTTCTTTAAAAAATTTGAAAAAGGGATACACTACTGCGAGTTTTGTTGGAAACACTAACCCATCAGTGACTTTACAAACCCTTTTCATGATACTGTAAGGGGCTACACATCTGGGAATGAGATTCCCCTTCTTTACAAATATCATCACCCCTTCCATAGGAAATAATTTCTGGAAAACATAATCATCAACTTGGAAATCTTGTTCCCTTCCCCTTATATCTACATAGGATATTTGGATACACTAGGTTGTCTTAAGTCTATCTTTAATAAGTTGCACTTTATCCATAACTTTATGGACTAAATAATGTTTAAAAGCTTCTTAACCTAATTCAAACAAACCAACAGGATACCTACATCTGCGCCCATACAATATCTCATAAGGGGTCATCCAAATGCATGAATGGTAATGATTGTTGTGATGAACTCTATAAGAGGAAGGTGATCATGCCAACTACCCGTGAAATTAATCACACAAGCTCTCAACATGTCCTCTAAGGTCTTAATGGTATTCCTTACGTGGACATCCATTTGTGGATTAAATTATGCTAAGGTTAACTTGAGTATTAAGACTTCCTGAAGTGAGAGGTCAAATAGGACCTCTGTCCGAGATGATAGAAACCTAAGGCCCATACACCCCAGCGGCACCCCTCACACTCCATTGCTTGGATAGCGTGACACTCTCTTCCACACCGGGGGAATTTTTTTTTCTTTGACCGCCAAGAAAGAAGGGGTGAAGACTTAGTAACTCTATCAATTATCGGGGGGACTCTATGGATCCAGGATGTCCGCATATCGTAGGTCTACCTTTGATGAAGTGCTATATAAAACTTCTTATTGCGCAGTAAGAAAGTCATATCTTACCTCATACCGGTCCTAATTGGGTGTGTATGTGTCTGGGGTCGTTGCTATGTTTGGTAATTGGTGGGCACTTAGGCAAAATGATCTGCTATATCCTTTTCATTTTGCCAACGGCGGGGATAGACTTTCAGAATAATTAGTACATCGTTGTGGCGCTTGGGGGGATGAATAGAAATAACTTCACAGCTTGTGGGTTTTTGAAGGAATGTTTTGTTTTCAGACTACCACCTTACAGAACCACGATAATCGAGCCTTATAGTGAGTGTAAAATATCTCGGGGGCCCCTGTTGAAACCTACACTCTCTGGTGATGGGGATTGCAGGGTCATTTGATTTGCATGAAATACTAAGGTACATTATCTATTGTCCCTTGACCGCTCCATAAGGTATGAAGGTATTTTCCCATTCTAGAACCAGTTATACCGTGGGGGGGGGGGGGGGGGGGGGGGGGGACCAGTGGGGGGACCGGTAGATTCGATTAGACAAGACTCCTAGATAGCAATGGTCTATGAATCGTTTTCTCGTCCTTTCGGTTCTCTGTCCGTCAACAGCCACATGTTCTAGCACTCCCATAGATGATTATGCTAATGGAGCAATCCTCTATACTTGGGTTGGCCCTGACCGGGATGGGTAAGGGTGTCAAACCCATAATTTATCTTTGAGACCTCTGCCTCTTCATGGCGAAGATGCCACACTTGCTGTTGAACACATAGAGAAGGATCTTATGGTCTCTAAAACAATCTACGTGAACACCAAATAAGTATTGTGCCCAAATCAGAGGTGCAAACACAAATGCTTCTAGATCAAGGTCATGAGTAGGATAGTTATTCTTACGCACCTTAAGTTTTCTAGAAGCATAAGCAATACCCTTACCTCGCTGTATAAACACACAACCTAGGACAAATGTGGAAACATGACAATATATAACATAACCGTTTTACCCTTCAGTAGGAGCTATAGTTAAACTAGTTTTTAATTATGCAAAGCTTTTCTCACTATCATATGACCACTAATACTTGAATTCTTCTCGGTCAACTTAGTCCCTAAAGAGTCTATGAATGAAAAATCCTTCTACGAACCTTTTGTAATAACACACTAGACCAAGAAAACTTCTGATATCTATAGGAGAGGTAGGTCTATAAATTTGTTTCAGTGCATCAATTTTATGGGAATAAGCTTGAATCTCTTTGGTCGACACTATATTTCCAAGGAAGGAAACTGAGTGCAACAAAACTTACGTTTGCTAAATTCATGAATAACTGGCAATCTTTGAGAGTTCGCAGAACAACACACAAATGTATCACATATTCTTCCTCATTCTTAGAATAAATGAGGATATTATCAATAAAACGTAACAAAAAAATGCAGATACTTCTTGAACACTTTGTTCATCAACTCCATGAAATTTGCAGGAGCATCGGTTAGTCAAAATGACCTTACTATAAATTCATAATGACCGCACAGACTTTTGAATGTTGTATTTAGAATGTCACTATCTATGAGTCAAAGGTGATGATAACCTTTTATGAAGTCTATCTTTGAGAAATTACTAGCACATAAAGATGAATAACAAGTCATCAATCCTAGGAACGGGATACTTATTTTTGGTTTTGACCTTGTTCAACTACATACAAACAATCCTCATTCTTAGAGAACCATCATTCTTCTATAGGAATAACACTTGTGCACCCCATGATAAAATACTAGGTCCTACGAAGACCTTATTTAGAAGGTCTTTCAACTTGTCTTTCAATTACTTAACATCTACTAGAGCTACTCTATAGGGAGGAATGAATATAGGTTGGGTATCTTGAAAGAGATAAATTTCAAAGTTGATTCTCTATGAAGATCATTTATAAAAGCTTTTGGGAACTCATTGAATGCAGGAATTTACTCAAGAGTTGAGGTTTTGGAGCATCAATCATTAAACGATACTATATTATAGTTATAACCCTTAGAGATCATCATTCTAGCCTTGAGGTAAAATTTATAGTGCGGTTTACTTTTCATAAATTAATTTGAGGTCGGGGTATCACCAACATAGAGTGTGAGGTGTTGACATTCCTAAAACAATTTTCCAAACAAGTTATGGTGATTATTAGTTCCTAGTCATGTCTTTAGGTTAAACTAATAACGACGACTTTTATAGACCTCATCAATATGGTGTTCAGGATATTTGTCTTTATTGCTGATATCTTGGTATATTCCAAGAGCTAAGGATTAAAACATGGGTTATTTGAGAGAAGTATTTCAAGTCTTGAAGGAACATCATCTATTTTCTAGATATAGTAAGTGTGAATATTTGTTGAGATCGGTAGCTTTTATTGGGCAAATTATTTCATGTGAACGTATAGAGGTTGATCCAACGAAAAAAGATAAATATTTAAATCCAACAAACATTCAAATTTTCTTGGGCTTAGCTTGATCTATAGGAAATTTGTTGACGGGTTTTTCATCTATTGCTTATCCTTTGACAACCTTAACCCAAAAGAAAGCTAAGTTTTAGTGGTGTGAATCTTGTGAAAGAGGTTTTGAAAAGTTGAAAAATAAGCTTACCTCCTCTCCAGTATTGACTTTACCGGATGGTACCAATGGGTCTGTTGTGTATTATGATGATTCTCGAGTAGATTTGGGATGTTTCCTCATGCAACATGGTAAGGTGATAGCATTTGCCTCTAGGAAACTTAAGGTGCATAAGAAGATCTACCCCACTCATGATCTTGAATTAGTGGTCGTTGTGTTTTCTCTAAAGATATGGAGTTAATATCTACATGGAGTGCATATGGATGTGTTCACCTATCATAAGAGTCTCCAATATATGTTCACTCAAACGGAGTTAAATCTCCAACGATGAAGGTGGTTAGGAGTTTTAGAAAGATTATGATGTTAGTGTTTTTTACCATCTCAAAACATCCTATGTGGTTGCACATGATTTGATTCAAATGTCTATGGGTGGTGTATCCTATGTTGATGTTGGTAAGAAAGAGTTAGTGAAAGATATGCATAGATTGGCCCGGTTGGGTGTTAGAATTGAAGATTCTCCAAAAGATGATTTCATGGTTCATCATAACTCTGAGTCGTCTTTAGTGGTTTAGGTGAAGTCAATGTAACATCTTGATCCTAAATTTATGGAGTTGGAGGAATCAATTCTTAATATGTTCAATGAGTCATTCACCCAATGTGGGGGGGAGGGATGGTGTACTTAGGTACCAAGACCGTTTTGCGTGCCAAATGTAGATGACTTGAAAAGATAAATTATGGAAGAGGAACATGGTTCCTGATATATTATTCATCCGTATGACACTGAAATGTCTTGTGATCTATAAGAGGTCTATTTGTGGAATAGTTTGAAAAGGATAAGCCGGCAAAGTTGGTGGATAATATCCCCCTCAAATATAAGAATTTAAAGCCGAGAGGATTAACTGAAGATATAATTATTCTTACTTGGAAATGGGAAGATAATAATATGGATTTTGTTGTGGGTTTTCCTTGTACAAGAAGGCAAAATGATTCGATATGGGTTATTGTTGATAGGGGATAATATGGGAAGATTTTTTCAACCTATCAATAATAACCCATATCGAATCGTTTTGCCTTCTTGTACAAGGAAAACCTACAACAAAATCGATATTATTATCTTCCCATTTCCAAGTAAGAATAAGTATATCTTCAGTTAATCCTCTCGGCCTTTGATGTTCGGCCTTTACTTCCTTAATATTAAGAATATTTATCCACAAATTGATCTCTATCCTTTTTCAAACTATTCCACAAATAGACCTCGTATAGATCACGAGACATTTCAGTGTCATACGGATGAATAATATATCAGGAACCATGTGCCTCTTCCATAATTTATCTTTTTAAGTCATCTACATTCGGCACACGAAACGGTCTAGGTACCTAAGTACACCATCCCCCCCCCCCACATTGGGAGAATGACTCATTGAATATACTAAGATAGTCTTGTGTACATACACATTACTGTAAGGCATATTTTAAATATATGTAATAAAACGCGTGAATATTCAAAAAGTATCAAACATTTGCATAGTTCCAAAACTCTTCAATCGATCATCCAGCTTTAGCTTCAAGAGATCAAATTAATCTTTTGGGTATCCGTCAAAATTGAGCACCTATAATTCCCATCTACACATTTAAATGAAATACTAATTATCAATCAAAACAAACCAAAAATCAGATTGTCAAAAGTTTGTCTGAATTAACATTAAACACACCAATAATTCATCAGTATACGAAGAGCTAAGATGTGAAACCTATAATTCACCTTTATATATTTGTACAATTTCAGAAGAGCAAAGCTTACAATTAAACAACACTATAGTTACTTCTCAGAGTTCAATGGCTTCAACATTTCAGATAACCAAACTGATAAGTAATACAACACCAATCCTTACTCCTTGATTCCTTTTTTCACCTATTTTTTCCTAGACTTCTGCCTTCCGTTATTTCAAAAGCACATTGTTTATAAAACGTTGTAATCCAAATCATAGATGAAACAACAAGATTGGTGCAACTGTATGACTTTAATTAATGAGAAAACACCGTGTCATGGGAACTCATAGGAAATCACATAATAGATCAACAATGACCCAAAACATGTAGACAGACCAACCAGACCCAAAAACACTTACCAGGAGTTCACTAGCGGACCCAAAAAAGAAAGCACAACGAACCCAAGAACAACATCATGCTAAAGACCAGATGAGACCTGTGCTCACCTAACCAGAAGGAATCAATGACATAATGCAAAAGGAACCAGCACTTACATTAAATGTCTATCTCAATTCAACACACATAATATTTTACTAACTAGATATGAAGGACAACCAATCAATGATACTGCTTATGGAGGCACTATTAGAATTGCAATAGATCATGGAACCCCACTATTTCAAGAGTAAAAAAATGAATCATCTCTATCTACCTCACCATAAATTCACCTATGCCAGGAACAAGTGAAACCAACAAAAATAAAAGATCATAGTATAACTCGATGTTCAATACCCCCGTCACCCCCATGTTATTGATGTTGATTTGTCGTACTGATGAAGGTTTAGGAGGGTTTCAAAAAATGGTGGGGGTGTCATGCGAAACCACTAACTTGCAGGAAGGTGTTCCAAGGGCACTTGAACTTATGCCAACATTATATTGATCACATCACTAACATAGCATACGTATCGGCCCCTTCTACCACTGACTTCAATGCAAACTGCCACAATTCCCTCATGCAGACTGCATAGAAATCTCTAGAGAAAAGGTATAATAGATGAGAATTTTCTCAATTTTTGGCAACAACCATGTGAGATTTTGGAAATGGATTGAGTGCTTTTACATTCTTGCGAATGAAAAAATGGTTGTTTGACCAAGAAAATTGGCAGAATCTAGTGAAATTTGTGAAGAGCATGTCAGAAGGAGGTTGAAATGCTAGCCTTCTAGAGTGTGACTCAAGCAGGACAGACCTCTATGTAAAATTTATCAAACAGAGCCATTCTAAGAAAGTTATAGAGGTTGCAGTTGTAAAAAGATAAGTATATATATACATGTAATATAGTTATCCATTGTATCTTAACAAAGAAAAGTTGCACTAGATGTTGTGTTAAAAAAATCGTGAAACTTTTTCTAATAAAATTTACAAGATGTTGTGTTATCAATAATATCCAGAATTTCCATTACTATATAAACTGATTCTATAACATGTATAATGATTTTATACCTGCACACATAAGATCCTAACAAGGAAGTTGTAGTCACAACTGCACACACAAATCAACCACAACTACACACACAAATTAACTGTAATGATCTTGTTGTGCAAGATCAACCAACAACCAAGAAGAATAAAAAAGTTATCTTCATAATTTGATACTTCAATAAGGAAGAGAGAGAGAGAGAGAGAGAAAGACAGAGACAGAGAGAGAGAGAGAAAGAAAGCCTAAAGAACCAAAAAAATACCTTTTGACGAATTTAATCATGAGTTGACCCTAAAGAATTTGGAATATTCTGGACTTTTAAAGCTTGTGCATTGCATAAACAGGTGAAACAAGGTTAGATCCAACAACCCCTGGTATATCTTGAACATTCAACCCAGGGTTGTTTTACAACAAATGACTAAAAAAGGCGCATTTCATCTTTCATTTACATTCATTTATCCATTCATTTCTTCCTTCAAAGAACTTATTTCATTAGCATGATTTTATTTTATCGTGTTAATTTCCTCATCTTCTTTCAGAGAACTTGTTGTAACTAATTTGCCATAGCACCTTAGTCATCCAGGCTGCTCCTTTCCAAACAATTCCCCGAAGGCATCATCAGTTATTTGCCGGAATTTTGACTATTTTGAAGTTCAGCCTGTTGATTAAACATGTAAGAATATTCAACTGTCACCCCCTCCTTTTCTTACAAATTTCTTACATGAATATTCTTACATGTTGTTTGTCGTCGAACCTTTTTCTGATTCGATAAACCTAGATTGATATAACAACCAGGAGATATGATTTTTCTTTTATAATGAGTAATAAATCTTACAAGATTAAAAACATAAATTTTGCAGTTTCTCACTCATGTCATCTCTTCCTTGTTTATAGGGCACACCTCCTTCCTTGGTGTCCGTTTTTTCTTGATCCTCTAGATTATCCAATCCTTTATTAGTTCATGAATAGAATTAAGAGTATGCACACACTCGACATCCGCTTTTATGTGGTTTACATGTTTTCTTTAATCACCTATGACTATCCCATGTTGTTTTAAGACCTGATCAATACTAGTACCTGGTATGACTGACTTTTTATTTACTTGTTTTATGTTTGGTAGATCGTTATCAACATCATCTTGTTGTTTTTTTTCTCAGAAATTGTTCAACAGTAGTGGCCGAAAGGACCAACTTCCTCTTCACCTGTTTGCAACTTAGTAGATCCTAATTATCATATTGTTTATGTTCATTACCTAATGTTATTCTAGTCACATGTACAGAAGCAGTAACACCTTCCTGTACAACATTGGAACCCAAAGATCTGCATAGGAAGTTTAAGTCCCTTCTCTTTGATGGACTCTCCAGGCTGAATCAACCTCGATTTATTTTGTCCTTTCCCTGCAATCACATGTGAAGTACTAAGTTCTTCCCTAGAAGATGATTGAATCGGTAATATTGTTTGGGTACAAATTACTCTTTCCTTGTGGTTTGATGAAATCCTCAGAATTATTTCTTTCATGCGCTATTGATGCATTCTTTTTTTTATCTTTTTTATTGCTTTCGTTTGCAACATGTTCTCTCTTAACCTGAAATGTGTTTGACTAATTCAGCACTTGATATGTATAGGATATCTAGATTCTTCAATGGACTTTGAGCTTTGTTTGGATTCAAACCCTTTTTCTTTAGTATTGCTGATTGGTTCTTTCTTCTCGTTTTGATTTAAACTCTTTGATTTCTCTCCCTATAGTCAGTAAACCTACAAAATAATAGGGATCTTTAGGTTAAAAAGGTAGAATCAATATAAATTTGATATAATGTTAATAGATTACTATAGGCAACACTGCTTGGAATTCTATTGATGAAGTAAAAATATGTTAAACCACACTGATAAAAGAACTCTACAACATACACTGCATAATAATTTGTACAATCCTCTAATAAAGATAACTTCTGGATCTGAACTTTTAGCTGAGAAACCAGTCGTATTACTCCGAATTGAAATACTATAAATTTATGTTGCCAATACCTTTTTTAAATTGCGGCAGCCTATCATGGCTTTATCATGTACATGTTCCTCTTCCAAATCTGAAGCCTATTTAAATGAAAACGTAAGTACTTCTTTCTGATGGTAAATATTATTGAATATGCCTTTGGTCTAGATACATATGAATTGCAAGTATGTTTGGTGATATATTAAAAATTTTCTGAACTGTAAATCTTAAAGTAAAGGAAAGAGTCTTACTTGGTATACTATTTGAGTAAGGGAGTTGAAATTCCTATATATTAGTATATTAGTGATAAGTTATGGTAAGGGATGAAAAATAAATGACACAAGTGTTTTTATATTCGTTTTGACCAGCAGGGTAGTGAAAAATATAGTAGTCGACACACATATTAGATGTATTTCAACTAATAATTCCATTTTATGTCTTGTTTCTTGTTGTGCTAGATCATATTCAAGCATATGACAGACCACTATTCTTCAAAATTTAAAATATAAAAAAGTTCTAACTGCTACAGACATTGATTTGCACATGACATCCAACAAAGTTCTCCCACAATCAATTGCTTTCACGACCCGGATTCTGGAATCCGGATCGCAAGCGGCGTCGTTGACCTCTCAAAGGTCGTTGAAAAGCCTCATCTTACATTCATCACATTCAACTAGTTAAATTTGCGGAAAATTTTAAACTTTTTATATGTATTAAGTCTACATAGACTTCATATAATTATTAACTAGCTACATCATATTCTAAGTTCAACATAAAAGGACAACCATCTAACCTAAAGAATCAATTCGAAACTGAAGATGAATATATCATAAATAATTCACCAAACAAGGCTTTATTGCAAAGCTTCTAAATGATGTGCAAAACAAACGCTAGGGAAACCATCCCTAGCTATTTCCTAACACTGAGCTATTAAATCTCAGCCTCCTCGAAATCATAGGACCTACCAAAATGGTTTTGAAAACGCTGAAGTCCAACCGCTGCAATTGTTGTCCCTGTCAATCTGTCTATCCTTAATAAAAATAGTTATAGAAGGGGGGTATCAAAACTCACTCGTACTAAGTAAATGGGTGTATGCACACATAACACCTAAAGCTCTGGCAATATCATGAAGCTTTCTACACGACAATGCTATTTCTAGAAGTCCCCTAGTCACTAGACCCTTTCTTAATTCAATGAATGTTAATTGTGGTATGAATATGATGTTGTTTTTTAATACATTCAAACACAAGACTCAATTCTATAATGAATTACAAATATTAGTATCCTCAAACATAATAATAGAACAACTCAGGTGAAGATTTGAGATTTTTGATCCTTGTAAGGCCGAGAGCTTCTCTTTGTACCTTAGATTATTTTTTCAGTTTTTTCTTCTTGTTGGTTGTGTAGTTCATACTCCTTTGTAATAATGTTTTACTTAAAAGTGAAATGATTTATTGTAGTCCATTACCCTATAACGATCGATGGATGTAAGCCAAGGACTAAGGAATGATTCCTACCTTATAGTGAGTAATTCTTTACCTATATATTCATTACCTTTCATAAGCAATTCTCTATTGATCATGCCATTAATTTCATTACAATGCGACTTTTAAATCGTTGATGTATCATAGACATCTCAAGTGGGGCCCAACATATGGACCTCAACCTGAGGTACTTCTTTAGCAACACAGACTCTGTTTTCATCGTGTTCATTTGTACTTCACATTATTCATTTCATTCATTTGTAGGCTGATGTAAAAACAAGGTATACCTAGGATGAAGTTTAAGACCAAGAATGACCTAATGTCATTGCTTGAATCAGATTTCACCTCCTGATTGTCTTGCACAAACACCTTCAATATCGTTCATTTCATTATCTTTCATATATTGAGGAACTCCAACCTTAACTGACATAGATCATGTGAGCATCATGAAATCAAGTGTCTACCCCACACCAAAAATAGGTGGAATCACCGCCAAAAGTGACCCAAAACATGCTAGCATACATAGGAATTGAACCCCCGCCAGATCCCTATATTGGCAGTATTGGTTCGAAGACTAGGAGATATAAGGAGACCCATACCTGGCATGCCAAACAATCTCATCTCATGAGAGTTACGTGAACCTCGGCTCTTCTCGAAAGAAGGCATCACCGCTCATAGGTAGCCTATCGGTGCTCAGTATAAAGTTTCATTTGATTCAACTTATACGTCATGGAAGCTGACTTTCTAGTAGAGGACATCATAGCGCCAAGAGGTTATTTCTCACTCATCATGGTATTATTAAGTATACACCAGTCTCCAATTACTATTCATTAAGTGTACTGAAAACTGGTCTCTCTTCATTAGCTTACCACTCTCATAGGTGAGTAAGTTGTTTTGTAACATTTACTTAGGCTCATTGAGATTGGCTCTCATCTTTCACATTGCCTATTCTATTGTCACCACATTCATTATCATTAGCACATTTGATTTTCACTATTACTCATCTCTTTTATGTGAAAGTTGATTTCTTCTTATCTTCTAGTATTACTCAGCATTAATAGAGTCTTGCTTCTAGGTTGAGATTACTTACTCTATTGATGACGTTCAATGCCTACATTACATTTCTGAAATGTAATTTTCCTTCCATATCATCCGTTGTTGTTAATGAGACTGGCTCACCACCTCTAACACCTCATCACGTGAGATTCTTTAACACTAGTAGCTTAGGTGTAAGTGAGACTTTCTCACTTCCTTTAACACCCCCATTGCTGGTTACTACTTACTTTATGCCCCGTTAATTATGTTATAACTCACGTTCGTTACTACTTTATTGAGTAGATTCAGATTATCGTTATGGACATGAAACTTAATTGCAGTGAGTTTCATATTTCATATGTCATTCTTTTAAAGCATGTTGGGAGTTTGTCCAATTAGTGGCATACCCTTGATTATGGGTTCCATATGAATTAACATAGAAGTGCTTATATTATAATTTGATACTCTAACTACCAAGATTGGCATAATGATTAAGTATTGGCCTCAACTTTGCTTTAAACCCATAACCATTTTTTTGTTGGCATGTGCCAATTCTAACGTATGTTCATATTTAAATTTTAATACGTATAACCATTAGCCAATATTTTTATTATTTAACAAGGAAATATTTATCCTCATTTACATACATCCCTTTTAAGACAGTGTACTGTTAGCCATTTTATTGGCATATGATTAGTATAGGCATAAACAATTGGGCTAGATTCATAACAGATTTGTTGGCATAAGTCAATGTTCATGTTCAAACATGCTTAAAGTTTTTTATACATTATACATTAGCCAATATTTTACTTATTTATAGATAAAATGCTAAGCCATCCCATTTAAATGTTTGAAAAAGTTTTTGTTAGCCTATATTTACATAAGATTAGTATTGGCATAAACTATTGGGCATAGATTTCATTTCAAACCATATTTGTTGGCATAAGCAATTTTCATGTGCAACATGCGTAAGTTTTTATACTTATACATTAGCCAATCTTTCTTATTTAGAGATAACATTATAGACCAAATTCCCATTTAAAAATTTGAAACAATGTTTTTTGTTAGCCATTTTTATTGACATAAGGCAATATTAACTCAAATTATGTTTTTACTAAGATCCATTTTAGCTACCCTGATCACACTAACTTTATGCATAACGTTTTATTAACGCTGTACAGCATAATATTTAGCGTTTGATAAATATATTCATCTTTATAACATCATATAAATAGCAAGTATCACAACATACGTCACATTTTCACACATACATTTTCCGGACTATCTTTAACATAGTGTCATTCCTTTAATTCACATAATAGCACTTAGCATCAAACGCGTCCAGTATAGATGTTGATTCAATAAATTATTAATCAAATAAACATTAAGATCAGCCCAGAACCACATACCAAAACATGATTTCTAACCTATTCAACATTGAATCGTAACAAGGATCACTAGGGAAATGAGGAGATTGCCAAGAATGACAGAAAAACAAAACAACCCTAAGTTTTCATAGATCTTATGAATCATTCGAAAGAAAGGTTCTCTGGAGAAAGAAGTCCAGGATATAAACCCATACCTATGTGAACTTCATCTACGAATACCAACCTTGACAAAACCTTGAATAAACCTTGAAATCGCCCTAAGAATTCATAAATTTGTTCTGTTTTTCTTTCGTTCGTGCTTTCTTTTTTTTTTTGGGCGTCGAACCTTTTCTATGAGTTTGAACGTGATTTTAAGGTTTAATAACTGATCTTGGAATTAACTCTTAAGTTTTTTTATTGTAATTAATAACTAATTCACCAATTACCAAAAATCCCTCCTATGTTGATTAAACATAGGAAAACATAACACTTAGTCAAATCTGGAAATTGGTGTTAACTATGGTTTTGGCCAATATTTTTATTTTATATTAATTAAGTAAATCCTTAATTGAATCAATTTAGTTACCTAGGCTAAGTACTAAAGTACCCCTAAGTCATTGGAAACAAAATTGACCCTTTTAGACCATCCTAGGTTAAGTACTAGAATGTACTTTTAGTTGAACTAGGTTAGTAGGAATTTTGTTTTGATCATTTAATCTAATTAATTAAATTTCTAATTTAAATTAATTAGGTTACCTAAGGTAATTACTAAAGTACCCTTAAGTAGTTAGTACTATAACCAATCCTTTGAACCATCCTAGGTTAGGTAGTAGGTTGTCTTTTTCCTGTTTTAACCAAAATCTTGAAACTTCTTTGTCATTTCGGTTTTCACCCTTTAAATTAATTAATTAAGATGGTAAATTAATTAATTAAGTATCCTAGGGTACTTACTAAAGTATCCCTATGTTTTTAGGACCTTAACTAACTCTTTGAACCATCCTAGGTTAGGTACTAGGTTGTCTCTTTAACTAGTACTAGGTTAGTGTCAACCCGGTTTTGGTCCTAGATTGTTGAGTGCACTAATGGGTCCATTTCGGTTAGTCCTAGGTTAGTTAGATATTTGGGGCAATAGGTTAGGGTCTAATATTGGTTAGGAAGTTTTGCCCCACATAGAGAGGTCCCTTATGCACGTTTTGTCCCTTTAACTACCGTAACCGAATTCGGTGTGGGTGGTCCCCTCCTTTGGTGCATCTTCACATGTCTTGCACATGTGCTTGCACATGGGTTTGTTGTACTTTCCTTAGTAACTATTATTCATAGTTCCTTTTGGATGTTTACCTTATGTCCCAAGGATCCTCAAACTATTCCTTGGCACTGCTTACTCTAATGATCATTCTAATTGATCATATGACATGGTATCAGGCTTGAACACTTGGACGGCCCTCTACCTTTTTTGTTAAGTTAAAGTAAAAAGCATTTAGTTGAGGGTCTTCATTGTAGGTACATTTATGGACCAACAATCTTGGATTGGGGGTAATGACAATCCAAAAAGTATATTTTTTGAATTATTCGTATATAGAAAATTACTAATATATTTAGCCATTTTTCGTATCTATTCAATATTTCTCATATTGGGCATGGGGTGTGCTTTATGTAACCCCCTAATATGTATATCCTTAGGGTATACGTGCTCTTCATTAGACATATGATTTTCCGGAATGTTACAATTGCACATTACATCCATCTAATATAAGTCATTTTTCTTAAACAAACTATAAGTAGACTCCGTTAACTTTAAAAAAAATGGATCAATTCATATCAACTTAGAAACTGATACAAATTTAGCAGCTCTTTATTTCAGTCACAACAATGCACAACACTCTTGTTCTCACAAATAAGGAAAAATTATAGGTAAAGAGATGTACCTCCCTCGGATTGAGAAACTCGGGACAGAGACAAAACAAGGAGCAACTTCAAACTGTAGATTTTAGTGTTCTTCCTCTAATGCCCACTGCCTGGAAATAAAAAGAAACACATAAGAATATAAATAACAAATAGCCAAATAAAAAATATTCAGGTACGCCTACAGGTTCCTTAGTAATTTAATAATAAGACAAGATTCTAACAGAAATTACTTGACCAAACTTCAATTAGGCATACAAAAAAAGGCAACATAATACTTAAATAATGAAGCGATCTAATATTCAATTCCAAATATTATATATCTTAAAGTGTTTGTAGCAAAAAAAAATATTAAATTACAAAACAGTAAGCGACCACTATATCATCATCACAAAAATAATAAAACTCATGGTGCGTCATCTTCAAACTCTTCTTCAGACTCATCTTCAAGATCATCTTCAGACTCATCTCCATACTCATTTTCAGACTCGTATTCAAACTCATCTTCAAACTCCTCTATAGTCTCATCTTCAGACTCTACTACAAGTTGTTGATTAACAAAATCTTTTGAAGGAACATCAATAATATTTTCTGGCGCATCGGTTCTTGTTAACAGTACTTCACCATTCTATTTTTGTAAAGATGGTCCCATCAAATGTTCAGATGGCTCGTTGTCATAACTTTGTGGAAGATTAGATTCAACTTCATCAAACCCATGTTAAACAAGTTTCTCGGACACTCTTCATAACATAATGTTTATCTTGATCATATGGATCTTGCACATAAAAGCATTGGGGTACTTGAGATCCAAGCACAAAAGGATTTCCTGAGAGCATCTCTTGTTAAAATGGACATAAGTAAGATCATAGCATCATTTTCAACCTCATACCAATATTACTTAAATAGAACAACCTTAAAATGACAAGAATTGTCTAATTCAACATTATCAACAATTCTCCCATAATAAGTCAAATCTTCACCAATCGGATTGTTATCCTTTGAGCTTGCAAAGCTTGTAGTTAAGGCAACTCCTGTAAGACCACTATATTGTGTTTTACGCCTTCCATCTTGCTAACTAACATCGAATCCTTGATTAGATACCCAGAATAACTTTTTGCAACATAATTTGATCCTCTAGACAATTGTTTTAGAAAATCAGGCACATCCTCTTGCAAAACACGAGTTTCAAACCGTTGAGAGAAGTTTTGAAAGTGATTCTTGGCCTTGGTCCATTTAGATCTTCGTGGATCATTATTAACCTCTTGTTTATGCTCTCTACACAGCATGCATTTTTTTGTTAAAATTATAACTAAAATAAGTGAAAAAATAATTATACAAAATCAATACTATATTCAAATTAAGGTACCTAGTTAATATATTCTTGAACCTCGTCACAATTTCCCAATGAGTATGCATGTGCCTGACTTGCTGATTTGTCATATAAAATGATGGATCAGTCTTCTTTGCTCCTAAATGAATGCCTTTGTTAGGAAACAAAATCAAAAGTTTCTACATCATTTGAGTCACATTCATCATTATTTTGGGCTCTAATGTTAAATTTGGTATGCACACCCCTATGCAGATATTTAGAGAATAAACTCATACAATCTATTCCCCCTCGTGTCTCTTCTATGCAACCTTCTGGATAACGTCTGTTGCGAATATATCATTTGAATTGACCCATTTCTACTTTAGTGGAATACATCCATTGATTTTGAACTGGACCTCCTAATATCACTTCATTGTCCGAATGAATAGGCAAATGAATCATTGTATCAAAAAATGAAAGAGGAAAAATTCGTTCCAACTGATTTATTGTTTCTATGATCTCAACTTCTAAGCAATCATATTTCTCCAATGTGATTACTTTTTGACACAAACAATGGAAGAAGGAACAAACACGAATCAAAGAAATAGCCATATGATCAGGAAGAATGCTTTTGATTGGTATTGGAAGCAAGTAAAGTAACATGAAATGAGCATCATGGGTTTGGTAATTAGAAAATTTTCTTTCATACATGTGCACAAACCTAGATATATTTGAGGCACTACCATCAGGTTGCTTGGCTGTCTATAAAACTCCACAAAAAATTGAGTTCTCTCCATTTTTCATTGACAAGTACGCTTTTGAAAACTTTGTTCTCTTACCGTCTTTATTATCTTTTGGATGAAGGTTCATTGTGATTCCCATATCTTTCAAATAATATCGGTCTTTTGCAGGATCCTTTGTTTTGCAAAAAATATACAAAAGAGTTCCAAGTATGCTATCAACTATGTTCTTATCTATGTGCATTACAACAAGGTTATGACGTAACAAATTGTGCTTCTAATAAGGTAATTAAAAAAAATTGACCTTTTTTCCATGGGCCATCATTTGATCTCTTTCCCTTCTTTCCAAACACATTTTAAACACCCTGTAAGTTATTAAACACATTGGTTCCTTTTAAAAAGGGTGGAGGAGGCGTGAATTCAGTTTTATCATTGAAAGATCTTTTGTTAGATCTCCATGGATAATCCATGGGTAGAAAAACAGGATGATCCATATAACATATTTTCCAACTATGTTTAAGATAGTGAGAATTAGTATCATAGTTACAACAAGGGCAAGCAAACATTCCTTTTGTACTCCAACCACATAACATAGCATATGCAAGAAAGTCATTCATAGTCCATATAAGATCTACCCACATTTGAAAAGTTTGATTTCCTAAAGCATCATATGTTTCAACCCCAAAATACCACAATGATTTTTACTCATCTATCAATGGTTGTAAGTAAATATCACTGTCATTTCCAAGTGATCGTGGCCCAGGTATAAGTAAAGAATGTATAAAATATTAAGATTTCATGCACATCCAAGATGTTAAGTTATACCCCACCAAAATAACTGGCCATGTGCTATGTGATATACTCATGGTTTGAAATGGATTGAACCCATCACTTGACAAACCAAGTCTCTCATTGCGACAATCTAGTGCAAAATCTGGATGCAACCTATCATAATATTTCCATGCTAGACCATCAGCTTGATGTCTTAACTTTCCATATTTGGAATTCTCCTCCTCGTGACACCTCGAAGAATATGTCGTCTTTGAGCACATAAATAGCCTTTTGAGTCTAGGAATTAATGGAATGTGTCTCAATGTCTTTGCTGAAACTCGATGTTGTTTTTTCGAAGGCTCAAGGTCACTATCAACTTCGGGAGAATCATTATATCGTGAAGATACACATGCATGACAAAATTCATCATCCTTATGATCATTCCTGAACAACATGCAATCATTGGGATATGGATCAATTTTCTCATAATCAAGACCAAGATTCTTAACAATTGACTTGGTTTTATTATAACATGGAGGAATACTCCTCGGGATCACCTCTTTTAAAACTCTAAAGAGAAGTGATGAATCATTCCTCCATCCATGTAAGCCTTCCACAATATAAATGAAATGTTTTAATGATAATTTAGAGAATCCTGTAATACAACAAGGAAATAATTCATGTTTGGTGCCTCTTCACCTAAGTTATAGCATTTCATGGAAATATTTATTTGATCATCATAAACTCCTTGATCCCTATCCAACATCTCTAATTGATCATTCAACAACCATCCAATATCATCAAGCCGGCACTCCATGCCATCAACAACATTAAAATTTGTATCGTATTCCCTGTGATGATCATCTAGTATGCCTTTAAACAATCCATTGGCCTATTAGATAATCATACACTACATTTCCTTCGAGTCCAACAAATGAATTACACAATTTTGCACATGACACTGAATCTCCTCCTTGAGGATCTCCATAAGATTAGCAAAACCTAGTATGATTCAGCACCAGCGATCTACTCTTTGTTGTACCCTTTTTAAAGCCATCCAATTCTTGGATGGGATATTGGAATTCTAGAAGAAAGATATCAAATATTAATCTTTCAGGGACATCATTATAGATCATTACTTACTACTTCACCAATAATTTTTTGAAGTTCATGAGTAAGTTATCAGAATCAGTCGTTTATAGATGGGTATAGGAGACGAATTTTCTTACTGAATCATGGTACTGCTTCTCGTCTACTTCAAACCTTGATCCCCCACAAATGTTTTTGACTGTTAATTATACTACCAAGGAAAAATAAGTAAAATTAATAGGATAGACAGAATTAAGAAAGAAATTAAATTAATAGGATAGACTTAATTAAATGAACTAATCAAGGTTAATAAATACTACCGAGAAGCAGGTTCAAGTTGTCTAGCTCCTCTAATAATTTATTCTCGATTTTGTCCGAATTCTGAATTTTTTTATCGGGGAATGACTTGGGTTAAGGATATGGCTAATTTTACAGGTAGTCTCATATTCTCCTCTATAGTTTCCATTCTTTAAGTGTCAAAATCAAACGATTACGGTTGAAAACATTTCCATTTGAGGAACATTTTTAAGAAAGAAACATGATTATGTTTAAGTAAATATATTTGAAGTACATATTTCTATGTAATGAACATAGATTAAATGGAGAGAACTAGCAACTTGTTTTGGGAAGCTAACAAAATATCCTATCAAACAAGTGGCTAGTGCTGAAAATGCAAAATTTTCGACTGTTGGTAGAGCAGAGGAATTGATAGAGAGAAAGAGTGAGATCAGATCGCATTGCAGGCTAACTAATGAGTATATCACTGCACACAAATTGGAGAACTTAATACTAAACAATTATACCCAAATTCGCTTCAACCCACTTCCTCCACAATTTCATACTCATTCACAAATTGCTTATAAAACCCAAAACTTAGTATACTTTTAAGTCTCATATGAATTGTTCATCTAACAATTTCATGTTCTCTAGATTAATCTGAACAGTTATTCTAATAGCGTGAGTCTACTTTTAATGAAATACATATACTAGATTTTTTAGGACATTACTTCAAACTTTCAAGAGCAAGATCAGGAAGACAAACAACAAAATAAAACATTGAATGACAAGGAGGGGAATAACAACTAAAAGAACAAATTCTCGGATCTTTAAAGATATATTACATCAAACCCGTGAAAGTAACTAATTAAGAAACATATCTCATATTGAATCAACATCAACACAAAGATAAATCAAATAAAAAGAAACAAACTCATCAGAACAACTTTCTAAAAATCACAATATCACTCTTAAAATAGAAGTAGATGCAAAAAGAGTACTATGAGGAAAATGACATTACTTTTCTTCGAGCAATGAACAGGAAAAGGAAGAGCAAGGAGACTATCTTTACCCAATACTCGAACAATAACGACATATGAGAATTTCAGGCATAATCTCGAACTCAAACAAATATTGGGAAAACTAACCTGCAAAACAAATTAAAATATGAACTTGCAAGAAATTTAAGGTTTACCTATCAAAGGGAATTTCGAAACAGAACTATCAATAACAAACATGATCTATGTACTCAAAATGGAAGTCAACTTCAGGGTCGTAAGTAAGATACTTAAGTCAGTGTATTTTGAAATATTGACTGAGTTAGTCTAATTTCTTGATAATCTTATATTGTGAACTTATCAAATGATCAGTTCAATATTGATAGGCAACATATCTGGGACCTAAAGTTACCTTAGCAGTAACCACACGGGAAAATATTACTGTTCTACACTTGAGTGCTTCAAGACTACCAAAAATCTCCAAATACTAAGCAGCTGTCATGTGACATGGATTTTGTTACCGATGTGAACAAGTTGTCAAGTTAGTGTAGCTTAGTATATAATTGTTACTTTCAACATTCATTTTCCAATGTTCATTTCAGCTCACAACATCTAACTAGAAATTGTTGGAACATGAGTCCCACAGTTTAAGAAGGTTTCAGCACGTTGAAGATATATAAGATAGGAAGGTTTTCTTCAATACTGGCAACAAGTTAATTGGTAAAAATTTGATCAAAGAATGGAAAGAAAGATAAGTGTATAAATATCACCAAAACTGTTGTGTAATATGATAATGAACATTGATTAGGATATTTATTTTTTAGAACATCATACTATACATAGGCATTTCCAATAGATGCAACATATGCAGACTGGATTATGAAATTATATACTTTATAATATAATTTAGGTGCTTATTCGGATCAAGCCTAGAAGATGACATCTAGTCTCTCTAAGCATCAGACTCACATTTTTCTTTTTTCTGTAGATGCTTCCTCCAGGAATTCAATATACAATATAACAGAATGTAAGGAATGACTGATGAAACACTTTAAGGACATAAACTGTTCCAACTGAAAGGATCGGCTAGCCAAAATAATGAAGATACAGAGAAAAAAAGGAAAAAATTTAGACTTCAACCCTCAAATAATATAATAATCCCAGAATCAACATTTATTATCTGAATCATTTGTTTATTTATTCTTCACACATTGTTTTCAATGAACCATCTCTCTTTTAATTGGCCACAGCACTTAATGTGCATATTTGTGATCTGAAGTCTGATATCATGGATTATAAATCCTAGTTGCTCTCTCTTAAAGGAGTCTATATCTCTAACCTTCTATTGTTTAGTCATCTAAGTCTATATTAATTTCTGCGGCTTGTAAACGTTGAGTTTCTAATTTTCTTGAGCCAAGTTAAGGTAGAAAATTAAGAGAAAGTTGAGAGAGAACAACAGAACAAACTTTTGAAAAATGACAATTATGAGATTTTATTCGTAAAATCTCGGACTTGAAAAAATCATGAAAAACTTATTTGTGGAACGAATGGAAATGTTGATATTGTTATCAAAATTGAACTCTTCTTTCCTTTCATATGCTTATATATATATTATATATATATCTATATATATATATATCTATATATATATATATATTTAACTATTTTGTTCAGCTTGTCTATAATGTTTTTTTTCCTCAATAATCCCAACTGGTTTTACAACCCAAAAAAACAATAGTGGAAAAAGTTTATATAGAGGCTAATACGAGCTACACTGCCAAAAATCAACTAATGAAGCTATAATACTAGCCACACTCCCAAAAATTGTATAAGAACACAAAAATCCAAACCCTAAAGCTAAAATTTAGACTTTCAAAATAGAAGTTCTTACCTGATAAAACCTATTCCAACAAAAGCAGTCTGAAATCCTTTTCTTGAGTTAGAAATTTTAGAGAAAATCATTACAGAGAGACTATTTAACTTCATTTCATCATCTTGCCAACAACCAGTTCTTCACAAAACACAAAACAAAGAAATAACCAATTCAACTAACATGAATACAATATTATTACTTACTTGACGAAATAGGCATCGAAAAAGAGAATAGACTTACTCTTCAAGAAATCATTATCGGAGAGACGACTTGAACTATCAATGACATCAAATCTTTAACTCTTTAGCTCAGTTCTTCGATGACTTCGACTCTTCAGGTTGTTGTTCTCATAAATAGAAAAAGAGAAAGAGCGTTCTCAGTTATTTGGTTCTCAGCTCTTAACTTCTCTTCACCAGCTCTTCACTTTGTTCAGTCAAGAAAGTTGTTCGTCGATCTCATCTTTTTCGTCGTTAAATTCGATGTTCATTGAAGTTGTCAAAGGGGAAAGATAAAAAAGATAAGTTTGTTCTTTTATTATTTTGTTAATGTTTATTTTTTTTGTCCAATAAAAATGGGAGGGAGAGTTAAAAATATTGGAGGGAATACAAAACTTAAGTGAAAAATTTTAAGTCAACACTCATAAGATGTTGTTTTTTCAATTATAAAAATATGACATTTTAGAAGTGTGATCATATATGTAAATAGTTGTTGCCATTTATATCATATTGGAACAAAACTTATAAAGTGTATCTTATACAATTAATGAGCAACACTTCAATAAAAAATATTTTAGGCAACACTTTAGAAACGTAGTCCAGATTGAGTGTTGTCGCAGGCCTAAATATTGTAGTTTGAACACCAAACAAGTAATGGCTCCAAATAATAGGTGCAAACACAAATGATTCCAGCTCAAGGTCATAAGTCGGATAGTTCTTCTCATGCACCTTTAGTTGTCTAGAAGCATAAGAAATAACCTTACCTTGTTGTATCAACACACAATCTAGGACTAATGTGGAAGTATGACAATATATGACATAACTGTTTGACCCTTCAGTCATTCAAAATAGGAGCTATATTCAAATTAGTTTTTAATTCTTCAAAGCTTTACTCACAATCATCTGACCACTGATACTTGGCCTTTTTCTCGATCAACTTAATCCTTAAAAAGGCTATGGATGAATATCCTTCCACGAACCTTTTGTACTACCTACTAGACCATGAAATAATCTGATATCTATAGGAGATGTAGGTCTATGACATTTTTTCAGTGCAACAATTTCATGGGAATCAACTCGAATCTTAGGTTGACACTACATGTCAAAGGAAGGAAACTGAGTGCAACAAAAACTCACATTTGCTAAATTTACGAATAACTGGCAGTCCTTGAGAGTTCGCAAAACAACCTTCAAATGTGTCACATATTCTTCATCATTACTAGAATAAATGAGGATATTATCAATAAAGACTAAAAAAAAAGCGCAGATACATCTTGAACACTTTTTCATCAAATCCATGAAATCTGTAGGAGCATCGGTTAGTACAAATTACCTTACTAAAATTTATAATGACCATACCAACTTCTAAAGGTTGTATTTAGAATGTCATTATCTATTTATCTAAGATGATGATAACCTGATATGAAGTCTATCTTTGAGAAATTACTATCACCCTAATGATGGTCGAACAAGTCATCAATCCTAGGGAAGGGATACTTATTCTTGATTGTGTCTTTGTTATACTGCATACTGTCAATTCTCATTCTTAGAGAACCATCATTCTTCTTCAGGAATAACACTAGTGCACCCCATGGTGAAATACTAGGTTCGATGAAGCCCTTATTTAGAATGTCTTTCAAATTCTCTTTCTATTTCTTAAGCTCTACTAGATCAATTATATAAGGAGGAATGAAGATAGGTTGGATATCTGGAAGGAGATTAATTCCAAAGTTGATTCGCCAGGAAGAAATTTTGGAAAATCTTCTGGGAACTCATTGACAACAGGAATTGACTCAAGAGTTGAGGTTTTGGAGCTTTAATCCTTAACTCGTACTAGATGCTAGATATAACCCTTAGAGATCATCTTTCTAGCATTAAGGTAAAATATATGGTGCGAGTGACTTTTCAAAAATTAATTTGAGGTTAGGGTATCACTAAGTTTAAGTGAGAGGTGTTTACATTCCTAAAACAATTTTCCAAACAAGTTATGGTCATTACGAGTTCCTAGTCATGTCTTTTGGTGTAACTAATGTCACATCAACTTTTATGGACCTTATGAATAGGGTGTTCAGGATTATTGTCTTTAATGATGATATCTCGGTATATTCCAAGAGTTAAGGATTAAAACATGGTCATTCGAGGGAAGTATTTCAAGTCCTAGAGGGATATCAACTATTTTCTAAATATAGTAAGTTTGAAATTGTATTAAGATCGGTTGCTTTTATTGGTAAGATTATTTCATATCAGGGTATAGAGGTCGATCTAATGAAAATACAGGCGGTTAATAATTGTCCTAGACCTTTAACTCCAATAATCATTCGAAGTTTCTTATGTTTAGCTAGATATTATAGGATATTTGTTGACGGGTTTGCATCTATCGCTTCTCATTTGAAAACCTTCACCTAAAAGAAATCTAACTTTTAGTGGTCTGAAACTTCTGAAAGAGGTTTTCA
Source organism: Solanum habrochaites (assembly GCA_027704765.1). Taxonomy (NCBI): domain Eukaryota; kingdom Viridiplantae; phylum Streptophyta; class Magnoliopsida; order Solanales; family Solanaceae; genus Solanum; species Solanum habrochaites. The sequence continues at coordinate 28,438,613 of JAKWJA010002499.1, read as the reverse complement.
AATGTTGAAAAATAAGCTTACCTCCGCTCCAGTAATGACTTTATCGGAGGCTATCGAAGGGTTTGTTGTGTATTGTGATACCTATCGAGTAGGTTTGGGTTGTGTCCTTATGAAACATGGTAAGGTGATAGCATATACCTCTAGGAAACTCAAGGTGCATGAGAAGAGCTACCCAACTCATGTTCTTAAATTAGCAGACGTTATTTTTTCCTTAAATATATGGAGGCACTATCTATATGGAGTGCATATGGATGTGTTCATTAATCATAAGAGTCTCAAATATATGTTCACTTAAAATGAGTTAAATCCCCGACAGTGAAGGTGGTTAATGATTTTGAAAGATTATGATATTAGTTTCCTTTACTACATCGAAAAATTTAATGTGGTTGCGGATGCTTTGAATCAAATGTCTATGGGTAGTGTAGCCAATGTTGATGTTGGTAAGAATGAGTTAGTGAAAGATGTGCATTGTTTACCCGGTTGGGTATTAGACTTGAAGATTCTCCAAAATAGGGTTTCCTGGTTCATTATAACTCTGAGTCGTCTTTAGTGGTTGAGGTGAAGTCTAAGTAACATCTTGATCCTCTATTGATGGATTTGAAGGAATCGGGTCTTAGTATATTCAACGAGTCATTCTCCCAAGGCAGATGGTGTACTTAGGTACGAATAAAGGTTGTGTGTGCCGAATGTGGATGACTTAAAAAGACAAATTTTGGAAGTGGCACATGGTTCATGATATATCATTCATTTCGATGACATCAAAATGTCTCGTGATCTATAAGATTTCTATTAGTGGAATAGTTTGAAGAATCATATAGAGGAGTTTCTGGCCAAATTTCCCAATTTTAAAGAAGTCAAGGCCGAACATCAAAGGTCGAGAGAATTAACTCAAGATATAATTATCCTTACTTTAAAATGGGAAGATATCAATATGGATTTCGTTGTGGGTTTTACTTGTAAGCGAAGGCAAAACGATTCTATATGTGTTATTGTTGATAGGTTGAGAAAATATGCCCATTTTATCCTCATCAAATATAATTATTCGGTGAAGGAACTCTTTAGGACTAGGACTAGTCACTTAGCTTACATCATTACATTCATAGATCAAATTTAGCAGAAAATTTAAAACTTTTCATTACTTCTACTCGGAGGTTTACATAGACCTCTACATACACATAGTATACATATATAGAATGTACATACACCCTTCATAGAGGAAGATAACTTAGTCTTCTAATTTTATTGCACATAAGTATACAAAATATAACATAGTCTTAATAGTCGTCTCATCTCATTAGCATCTAATAAGAGTGTAAGAACATGGGCGTAACCCATACATAAAAGTAAGAATTCCTTACATGGGCTATACAATGTTTCATACTAAATGGAAAAGAAAGAAACATCGAAATGTTAAACTCAAAACAACTCCATTATCTAGATAGTAGAATCTCTCTCAGAAATTGAGAACCTACCCTACTTGGATGATCAAGAGATCCAAGTCGTCTTCAAAAGCACTTCAACGACTGAAAGCTAAAATGTTAGGAAAAATCAAGAAATGGGTTAGTACACCACTTGTACTAAATATGAGATCATATGCACATACTTTAAAATCATGCTAAGAAAAGGGATATTTCATAAAGGTATACAATTTACTTTGAAAACACTTATGCACATTCAAACAAGAAAATACCAAATCATTTAGGCATATTCATTAAGTCATAGGCATGTACATCACAAGAACAACAATATCAAGTCTAGTCAAGTGAACATGCTCAGCATATAGTTCAATACATAGCCAAGTAACTCTATCATAAAGTCAAAATAGTAACAAGCATGAATGAGACTACATTTCAACATAACTAAAACAAGAAAATTACCCATGAATCCTATCAAGTCAACAAGTTCAATGACCAAGCAAAGCCCCATAACCTTACTCAATCAATTAACCCAACAAGAATCATGAGTAACTTCCTACTTCACATATCATAACATTTAAGAGTACATAGCATCATACTTTAATAATATACACCAATACATATTCATAAGTGACACCAATCAACATATAGTAGAAACATTGTGCAAGTTCATCATATACATGTCATATAGAATACTAGGCATTTTCATACATAATAACATCCTCCTTAAGACTCCCTCAAGGCGAACTATGCAAGTTAGGTAGATCCCATTACCCCTACCTAGACTAAACTAAACCCCTTAGGTCATCAGAGTTAGAGTTCAATCCTTTTGTTCATTTTAATTTTGGAACCTCTTTCCCTAATCGACAAAGACCACATCAGCTAAGTGAATCAGGGGTATCATGGAACCCACACCGAAAGAAGGAAGGACACTTTCCAAGGTAGTAACCAAAACATGAACATAGAACCTTGTGGATTCTACTACTAGCGTATTTCCTATGGCGGAAAACATAGTCAAGCAATAGGAAATATATGGATCCTCTGTATGCAAAAAAACCCCATGCATTTATAGTCTCAAATAGCAAGAGTACATTAGTGATCCTACCTTCCCTAGTGTGGGAAGGGACAATCCTCCACTCTAGTTCACTCAGTACTAATCTAAATTCCCTTTTTGAACTGTCTTATTAATCAGCATTAGCTTATGTAGGTCATGGTCTACTCTTTTTATAACATCTCATCATCATAGCCATAGGAATTGACAATGAGTATTGTCCTTTCATTCAATTCTATAAGTGAAGTTTAGCCATTTACATAAATATTATTCATAATAAGCCAAAGTGGTAAAGCAGTCACCTCATTATAAAACATTGACGTCTTAAGACAACACCTCACAAATGCTAGTCAAAGTCATTTAAATTAAACAACTCACACATCCATCAATATAATATCACAAGGAATACTCCAATACAACATCATGACTTAATCACAATTAACCATATTTTGAAGTAAAGGATATGGATCACAAGACTTACCAAGTCTCCTTCATAATCCATCAGCAAGGTCTTACCATAAACCCTCAATTAAACCCAATTAGGGTATTAACATCATCATAATTAAATGAAAAATATTATAACAAGGTTAAAAGAATCAGTGCATCACAATTCAATACCACTTCATAGCTTAAGACAAGATACTTAAGTTAATTCACAACATACTTAATAGCCTAGATCACTTATAAAGAACTAGCATTGTAGGACTATAATTCATAGTAATTTAGTTATAATTGATATAAAAACATCATCTAATAGTAATTCAACCAATAACCAATACAATACAATTCATATCAAAATCACAACCTAGGGTTAAGGGGAATACGTCATCTTCTACAAACTAGACCAATCCGTCAAGAAATAACATAAATGAGGAATACATGTTAATGTATTCATAATATACCAAATAAATCATAAAAAGCAACGCGTGATGTGAATATCGAGATTGGATGAAATCCACTTGAAAACTAAATTTTGGAAATCAATTTGATGGAACCCTTTGAGGAAAAAGGTCTCAAAGGTGAATTAGATATCATAGATTGTTAATTGATTAGGACTGATGGTGAAAAATTACTCTTTGCATCCATTAAATCCTTCCATATCTTGGTCTTCAATAGTGTTCTTAACTAGAGAGTGAAAGAAGAGAGAAGGAAGAGAGTTATGGGTTTGGCAATTATGAGGTTAAGTCTAGTTTAATTAGGTTAGTCTTTATATAGATCATTAATTAACTTAATTATTCCTTAATAAAACCCTAAATAATTAAATAAACCCTTGATTAATTAACTTATGTCACTTAAAATCGAGCAGAAAATTTCAGCCCTCACAGACGAGACCTCGACCAACTGTCCGTCTGTGCGTCGATGACTCCTCCCCTTTCCGTGCTGCACAACAGTTTCTAAGTTCAAAGACTGGTCCAAATGGACCATTAGAAAATATGGGTAAGTTTTTGGTTGACAGATGGAAACGACGCCCCGTCGGGTCACACACTTTCTGTCGTTCCCCTTCGTGGGTGAACATTGCCCAGGTAGCTTTGACTCCAAAATTCAAGGGTCCTCCTCAAGGGCGCTATATTGGTCCTTGGGGATTCGTTACAAGATTTTTAGACTATGAATAAACTTAAGCACATGTTATACACCCTTCCACCAATTTTCATTAGTTTCCGACTCTTAAAAGCTAGTTCATAGTCAACTAGGCTAAAGCATGTAGGAGTAGAGCTTCATTGAACTAGTTTATGGATGTATGGACGTCGGGAGTTTTATTTCCAACTTCCTAAATGACTTATATTCATTTAAATAGACCTTAAAATAGTGTATAAACCGTATGGGACTTATTTTAGGCTCTACAACAAGTCTTGTATTTTCAAAGTATTACATTATCCCCCCCCCCCCCCCCCTTAGGAATATTCATCCCCGAATGACACTAAAAATGTTTTGAAGGAAGGAATGGACTCAAGACTAGCAACCCAACCAACAACAATAGATAACAACATCAACTATATCACTTACACAAGGCAATTCAAAACTTTAATTACCACACATAAGGCTCATCATTACATTATGAAGAATATCCTTCTCACAACAACAAGAGCTCAACATACCATTTATGAGTCAATTATGACAAAGCTCAACTTACCAACATTATACATATCATTTCATAAAGACTCACCATATAAAAATGCACTACATAATTCAAAACAACCAAAATTGCAAATTGTTCAAGTCAAAATGCACATTCATTGTAATTCACTGTAACTACATAAAAATGCACATTTTTGCAAAACTTCACCAAAAATAAAGAAACTTTAATTTTTAGTAATTATTTTCATTATTGGTAAGAACAACTAACCTTAGCTATCAAATAGATGAGGGTAACGAGACTTCATGTCGGCCTTGGCCTCCCATGCTGCACCCTCAACTAGGTGATTCTTCCATAACACCTTTACAGAAGCTACCTCTTTATTTCTCAATATCTTTACTTCTCTATCAAGGATTTGAACTAGAACCTCCTTATAAGAGAGATTATCCTTTACACCAATACCCTCAATAGGAAGAATAGACTCGGTATCACCGATACACTTCTTAAGCATAGAAACATGGAAAACAGGAGGAACCGAAGTCAATTCACTAGGTCAACCTTTCCAGCCTTTTGCAAGATTTCATAGGGACCCACATAACGAGGACTCAACTTTCCCTTTTTACCAAATCTAACCAACCCTTTCATGGGTGAAATTTGTAAATACACTTTATCACCTTCTTCAAACTCTAAATCCCTTCTCCTATGATCAACATAATACTTTTGCTGACTATAGGTTGTTTGCAACTGGCTCTTTATGATATTAACTTTCTCCAAAGTCTTATAAATCAAATCGGGATCAACAAGAGAAGTCTCACCTACTTCAAACCAACCAATAGGATACTACACCTCCTACCATACAAGGCTTCATAAGGAGCTATTGATATGGACGAATGGAAAATATTATTAGAAGAAAACTCCACCGAAGGCAAAGGCTTGTCCCAATTTCCTTTGAAATCAATAATATAAGAGCTAAGCATATCCTCAACGATTTTAATAGTACGCTCCGCTTGACCATCCATTTGAGGATGAAAAACGGTACTTAAATGCACCTTAGTACCAAACCCTTCTTGAAATGACCTCCAAAACCTGTATGTGGATTGGGCACCTAAATCCAATATGATGGATAACGGAATACCATGACGATAAACAATCTCATCTATGAATATCCTTGCCCAATATCTCGCCAAATAGGTAGACTTGACGGGAATAAAGTGGGAGGACTTGGTCAACCTATCCACAATCACCCATATAGAGTCATATTGCTTTTAAGTCTGAGGTAAACCTACTACAAAATCCATATTGATGTCTTCCAAATTAGGAGTAGGAACTTAAATTTCTTGTAATAAGCCACCGGGCTTTTGACGCTCAACTTTCAATTGTTGTCAATTTGGACACTTATCAACAAACTCCACTGTCCTTTTTAAACCTTTGCACCAAAATACATCCCCAAGGTCATGGTACATTTTTATCAAACCCGGATGAATGGAGTAACTGGGCCTATGGGCTTCCTCAAGGATCTGGTTCCTCAACCCATCTATATTGGGAACACACAATCTTTCTTGATACCTCAACACACCACACCCCAAGAAGAATGACTCATTAAAATTACCAATAACCGATTCCTTCAACTCTATCAATGATTGATCAAGGTTTTGTTTGTACACGTCAACTACCAAATATGACTCGGAGTATGATGGACCATGAAACCACCATTCAGAGAATCTTCCAATCTCACACCCAATCTATTCAACCTATGAACATCTCTTAACTAAGTCTTTCTTGGCTTCATCTACATGCGATACACTACACATGGACAACCGACTAAGAGCATCCGCAACCACATTAACCTTGCCGGGATGATAGAGGACACTCATGTCGTAATCTTTCAACAATTCTAACCACCTCCTTTGTTGGATTGTCAACTCCTTTCAGGTAAACACATATTGAAGACTCTTATGGTCGGCTTACACATCCACATGGACAACATATAAGTAATTCCTCCATATTTTCAAGGCAAGTACTACAGCCGCTAATTCAAGATCATGAGTTGGATAGTTTCTCTCATGCACCTTAAGTTTTCTAGAAGCATAGGCTACCACCTTCCAATGTTGCATGAGCAGACACCCTAAACCCACTTGGGATGCTTCACAATACACAACGAAACCCTTTGTACCCTCTGGTAAGGTCAACATCGGAGCGGAAGTAAGCCGATCTTTCAAAATTTGGAAGTTTCTGTCACATGCCTCCGACCACTCAAATTTCTTACTCTTTTGGGTCAAAGTGGTTAAGGGAGATGCAATGGACGCAAAACTATCCACGAACCTTCTATAATAACAAGCTAGACCAATAAACTCCTAATGTCGATTGGAGTCAATTGTCTAGGCCATTTTTGCACCACCTCGGCCGTTCATACCATGGGTATAGGTATCTTTACAAAGTTGACTAAGACCGTGCTATCCTAGAATGATAAATTCCATTAATGTAGGGAACTTAAAGGAAATAATTTACTTAAGAGGGCAATCTGCATACAGTAGGCTCGATTTTCTTCTTTGAAAAAAATATTTTATTGTTTAATCTTTTTCTTATGTAATTTCTCTACCAGTTTCAATTTTCTAAATTTAAAAATAATCTTCAAACTTGGTTTTTCTTACCATGTTCTCCATTGTTTTTTCTTTAAGTATCTTAGGAATTCATGATTAAAAACATAATATTGCATAGAACTTATAGTGACTTATATGCTTACCCTGCTAGAAAATGGAATGTCAGCACATAAAAAATTAGGCATGATAATAGCATTTTTTTTAATCCACACACACCACACCAAAAAGTAAAGAATTTGATTTCTTTATATGTAAGAAAATAATTCAATCCCTACTAACACTCATTCAAGAAGCAGGAGAGAGGTAATGTTTCTATATTAATGGAAAAGATAATACATTTCTTAGATGGTGGGATTATAGTATATTCTTCAAATCAAGGATGTAATGCATTAACTACAATAAATCATGGTTAGAAATTTATTTCGGTCAGTCAAAGCTTAGATGCATTTCTTTGTGAATGGATAAATCTTTTGTATCATGCCTCGAACTGCCCCAGAGACGCGGACACAGGACCTCGGATCACCATTGACCCCAAGCTAAACTAACTAGCATAGCACGAGCATATAGAATTATAATAATTGATGCTGAAGCTAATCATAAATAAATTTGAAATAATGGATAATAAGCATATAGTAAATGTAAATATATCAAATCAAAAATTTTAATACAAGAGAAATATGAAACTCAAATACCAAGTAAAATCTAACTATGTCTGAAATAAGCCTCTAAAGTTAACTATAAATGTTGTGACATGCCCCAACTAGATCTTCCAAACTTAAACTAAAAAATGAAAAATGTAAGATAAACATGTCACTAGTATTGAAAGATGAGATCTCACCATTGATGTTGTCAAACCGAAGATCGGGATCCGATCTATGAATGATCTAACTGTTAAAACCAGAAACTCTATCATGAGAAGAAGTAGCGCAGAGTATGTGTAAGTAATTCAAAGTTATTGAGCATGTACAGAGTAAAATTGAAATAACATATTACTGAAAAAGAAATAAAGCAAGAGCATAATATCAACGTGATATGGATAATGAATACGAAGCGAATTGAATGAATTGACCAATTTATAACATTCTTAGACTCAATAATGACTAAAGTGAAATGATCAATCAACTAGATTATAAATAAAATGTTGGAGCTACTAATAACCGATAATAAAACAATATGAGCTAAATGTGGAGTTTAATGTGTACGCCTCATCGAGAGAACCAAATATACCCGGCCAAAGATATTGAGGCATGTTGGCCTGATCACTAAAATTTTGTCCATCGTGGGGACTTACAACCTATCTGGCTCATAGTTCTCAAACTATATGGGTAGCTCAACCTAGTACAACTCGGTACTATTCTAGTCCCATTATATATAGTGATTAACATAATATGACTAAATATCTATGATACACCGAATAACTCAAAATAACATGTCAACTGAGAATGCACATTAATAAACTAATTATGACACATTCCTAAATGAAACATGCATATCTCAAATAACTTAAATATTTGGCCTCGCATGCATATTTCATGAAAATAAAAAACTACTTAGATAGGGTTTTGAAATACATGCATTAATAACATAATTATTTTATTTGGATCATTCTAATAGATAAAAAACCAATAAATATATCAGTGAAGAAACTCTAGGTCTATATGATATTGAGAGAGTCAAGAATCTAACTGAAAACTCGATACCCAATGAGTAAAAGGAAACCAATAGTGAAATGTCACATACTTTGTGACAAATTCTACGGAGAAATGTTTCAATTTTGGGCTTAAAAATGATGTAACCTTATTGCATTCTTCAACTATGGGGATCTCGCCTAATTCTCCTTTTCCGCTTCTAATTTTCTATGCTTTGATTAATGATTTTATCATGTAATGTGAGACTTATAATATAGAGCCTAAAATGGTTGTAATGAATATATAAGGTCCTAAAATGTCTTATAATGTTGTATTGAGGCAGTTTCTAAGAATTTAGGTAAATTGAAAGTCAAACGTCAAGTGACGACTAAGACGTTCGACGACTAGTCACCTATGTGCATCATACGTGTTTATGTGCATATATCTGTGTTTCATGAGCTTATGAGGTCCTTATATGATTTATAATGGTGTTAAAATTTAGTGTGTAAATTTTCATAATTTTTAGAGATCAAACATCCAAGAACGTCCATGACGCTCATAAGGTTCGCCTTGAAATGACCTTTTATGTCTTGGTATGTTTTGTCTAGTTTTATGTGTTCTTTTTGGATGAAATTGATATGGGAGGTACTAAAATCATAATGATTATATTAGATTTGTAAAAATCCAAGTGAAAGTCACTAAGGACCAACCAATGGTCTTTGATGATGGACTCTTCATTTGAGTCAAATAATGTCAAGACCAACCCCAATTGACTGAGGCAATCGGCGACTAGTATGTTGCTTAACGCCCCGTTGTTGTTAGCCGTTAGTGAGGAATTAGGAACGGGGAAGATGGCCATCCAAGGACCAGTCTCAGACCCAAACCACGGACCAGCAGGACTGTTCAGTTGTGGATAGACAGTCTGTTGATGACCAGTCGTTAATAGGCCTCCAATTTCGCAGGTTTAGTGTTTAGTTGGAGGTTGAATTGGTAAATTCACCCAATGCACAAATAAGATTTTGGGTGGTTACTTAAGGTAATTTAGGTATTTTAAGTTGTTAAATAAGTCTAAATACCTAGATGAATTCATTCTTCCTAATAAAAACCCCAAAATCTCTACGAAATTCTCTGGAACTCCATGAAGCAAAACCTCAAGGGGAGATCTGGATTCAAGATTGATTGGGAGAGGCTTCATAAAATTTCGTGGATAACATCACTGAGGTTCTGATTTTTGATCCGTGAACACTATCATCAAGACGCCCAAAATTTTCAAAGAGATTTCTAAAGTTTATAAAGTGAATTATCAAATTTTATGATCTATCCTTGGGTTCTTGCATTAATGGTTTTGAATATTGTATATTGATTATTATGAGTAATTAGAAATTTTAACACAATTTACCTATGAACCCAGTAATTCGTGAACCCTACTTTTGGGACTACTTATGGTTGACTTGATATTGTATTAATGCTTATGGATTATATATAGTGTAGTTTTAGGCTATTTGAATGAGGTTCAATTTATTATAGGCTGTATTGATTGAAAATCTATTTGAATTGACAGATTCATTGTAGGTTTGATCTGTTGTATTGAATTGATGATCATACATGGGTGTAAGGTCCTTATCGTATTTGAATTGGATGATTAGCTATGGATTGAAGTGGTGAGAAGTGATTGTGGTATACTAACCTTATTCTCTTTAGTTGGGGGTATCTAGAATTTAATTAGGTGTCAATTGGTATGGTTCCACTTATGGGGCGGGCCTGATGTGTGCATGTGAATGATGGGCCTTCGCGACTTATGTATTATGGATGATCAGGCCTTGTCGACAATTACCGATATATTATTGAGATTTGTATAGTGGTGAATTATATGATTATAAAAATTGATCTACTTGTAATAAGATGAAAGTTTTGTTCTTCTATTGATGTTATTAGGTGATATTTTTTGTTAGCTATTGACTAGTTCCTTATGTTGGGTTGTAGTCTAGAGTTGATACATTATTTTCCTACTGAAATATGAGTCTAGATGGATTATATAATTGAATGATAGTATTGTAAGGATGACTTATATGATTATAATGGTATTCCTATGGGCTTCAAGAATGATAGATATATTGTGATAAAGTGAAGGATTTTTGGGCCTGTGTGTGTGGTATAGACTAATGTCCTGTGTGGTAGTACTTGTGTCCCTTACTTGAAACAATGTTATGAATAGAATATGATTTCCCAGATGTATTAACTAGACTGTTAAATCCTCGTACTCTTGTAGTTATATGACATGGACCTGAATGATGCTCAGAAGGTATTTATGGAAACCTTTTAAAACCTTAGTGGATAAGGTATTATGCTCCTTGTGAAAAAAGAAAGTCATAATGGTATCCTTCTTGTAATGAATGGTGGACATAAGGTTGGTTATATTGAATGGAATAATATCATCTTTAGTAAAGTCATTAAGTTATCCTTTTCGCTATTGTAAGGCAGCCCTATGGGACCTCTTAGATAGGGTGAATATGATTGGGTTATGAACTAGATATGAAACCCCTTCGTATGATCCTTTAATGTGAATTACTCTATCAGAACAAAGGCTATCACCGAGTGAGTATGGTAACTGAATTAGCTTTAGTTAAGAATGAGGCTAGAGTGCAAAGAAATCTTTCATATTCCTTAACCATATGCCTACATGGGATGTGTCAAAGTTCTACCATTGACAAATAGAACACCCTCCATCGGAGTAGGTCACAACTATGGATTCCATGCTTTGCTATCATGGTCTATGTCTTTTATTTCTTATTATTATCATAAGGGATATCTACTAGTATTTGAGAAGTTCTACGAAGTTTAGGTGGTTGTATGGGATTCTATCTAGACAATGCACAATACTCATTGAAGATGTTAGTAAGAATCCCTAGGTTTTATCCAATATCATTACTTGAATGTCCATATATGTGATTAATGTCTCTTAATGAACTAATGAATGTAATAATTGAAGTTAAGAAGCATGTTAAATGAATAAGTACTTATCTAGAGTAGTTAACGGTTGTCTAGTTAAGGTGCGATGAATGGGGCATAGGAATGGTCACTTCATATCTTACCTAGATAATTCTTAAGAATGACATTAGTTAGGAAAGTTGGTTGATTAAGTAGACATGATCCAAACATTGGTAGTCTCAAGAATTACTTGGGTAATCTTGATGAGGTAAAGTATGGACATTCTGCTCTTGATTTACTTGAGTAAATCTTTTGATAACATTTGGAAAGGAGAATGTCAATTAAGTATGTTAATTGTAAAGGTAAAGTGATCTATCCTAGGGTAATCCTACAGGATTCCCTAACTATGTGTTAGGGGTTTTCTGGTGGGTCGCTTCACAACCGACTCAAATGTGGGGGGGGGTAAACCTTAGAATCACTTTGAAGGGATCTCATGTTTATGTGTTTGGTGTATTTGAAGGTGTATATCTCATTATAATTGGTCTTAAGGATTCATCTAAGTGGCCTAGAGAGGGTCAGTGTGAGCAGATCACTTTTCTCTTACGTAAGGAGTTCTTAGGCTAGATTTAGTGATAAGATTTGCATGCTAGAAGGGTTCAAATGGTGAGTTAGGGGAACTTCACTGTTTACAGTGAAGTACTCACTGTAACAGTGACCTAGTTCACTGTAATGTAATTACCATAAAAAGTGAATAAAAGCTTGATTGTTATATTTTGTTATCTAAGGTGGTATAATTTTGTTCTATGCTTAGAATGATGAGGTTTTTAAAAACAAAGAACCATATTTCATGAATGTCCTGTTATCATGATTTCTATGCATTATGCTAAGACTCAGCTACATGTGTGTAAATCTGAGATTTTTATAGTTTCTCTAAAGTGATTCATAGGTGAAGCTCTATTGGAAGAGAAGCTTGGATTATAGAATCTTTGAAACAAATAGAAGTATGTCCTCATTTGACTCGAGGACATGGATGTCTTTGATTTAGTTTATTGAAATATTGTAATAGGCTTAATAGTACTATATTCGATTTTATGGGTCGTGTCCCAGGTACTCTTGTGCCTAAGATTTGATGAAATGAGATTTAGTACTTCCTTTGATTTTATATGAAAGAAGTTTTGAAAGACTATTCGCATGTTGTGAAAAAAATTAATCCCGCACTACTTTTCATTTATGCATATGCGATGAACGATACAAAAGGGATTGTACTAGACCTCCAAGAGGTCAAGTACGTTGTGTTATGACCTAAGAATACCCTAACTTCTAGGTTATAGGTGCGGGTCATGACAAACGTATTATCAGAGCATACGTTATGAAAGTAGTCTTAGGACTCAAAAAGTCTCATCAAGTCACATCTAGTAGAGTCTCGACAATCGATGTGAGTCGCGACACATCTATGGGCGAGAGGGACGATTGAGTTTACCTTCTTTTCTACTCCTATGTCGTGTTGTAGAGTAAAAGTCATGAGTATTATTTTCTTACGGTATTCCTTGTGTTATTAGAGATTAATACAATAAGGACACCGTCTAGGAAAGTTAAGGAGAATGATGTGAATGAGGAGATTCCTCCTCAAGTTGAGAAAGTTGAGCAAGTTCTCAAAGTCTCTCAAGTCCCTATTTCGGAAGAAGATAATGATGTTTCGGTGGTTCCCCCGTAAATGACAAATGGGGAGATTGGAAATGCTTTGCTTACTTTAGCCCGAGCTTCGGCTACCCATGTTAATATGGGTATTGGGCCCACAGTAAATATTGTGGTGAGCACTATGAAGTCTAGATTAAGAGATTTTGTGTGGATGAATCCTCCTATATTTCTTGGACCTAAGGTGGAAGAAGATCCCCAAGAGTTCCTAGATAGTGTGTACATGGTGTCGAGTGTCATGGGGGTGACTTTTAGGGTGAAGGCGGAGTTAGCTTCGTACCAACTAAGGAGGTTGGTCAAGTTTGGTACACTGAATGGAAACATAATAGGCCGGTTGAGTCGGTAACTATTGAGTGGGAAGAATTTAAAAAAGCTTTTCTAGGAAAGAACTTTCCCCGTGAGAGGAGGGAGGAAAGGTAGAGGAGTTTATCAATCTCAAGAAAGGCAATACGAGTGTTGAGTAATATTCTATGATGTTATCTATGTTTTCTAGAGATGCCCCATCCATAATGTCTAACCCTAGGGATGAGATGAGTAGGTTTGTGACCGGGGTCGCCGACCTAGAAAGAGAAAAATGTCGCCACGACCCCATGGATACATGTGATACGAACCTATCGAGACTATGGTTTCATGCTTTATCAATTGAGAGTCTAAATGGGAGGATTTGGGTAGGTAGGGGAAACTTGAAAAGGAGTGATTTAAGTGGCCAAAGTCAACCTAGGTTCAAGAAGAAGGTTTCAGCTCAAGATGAACCTAGGAGTGCAAAGGTGAAATTTGAGAAGAGAGGTGGTTCTCAAAATGGCAAGCCTACATGTTCTACTTGTTGAAAGAGGAACTATGGGGAATTCCTATTGGGTACCAGGAGTTGTTTTGGATGTGGTAAAGATGCACACAAAATGAGGGATTGTCCTACTAGAGATTGGTAAGCAATTTGCTCATAGTATTCCGAAAGATCACGCTCCAAGAATAGGCATTCTATGCACTCCAAACTAGAGGATCAAAGTAGGATGATGATGATGATGATGGTAAGATATAATGTTAGCTGTTTTGTTTTTTCAGTTCCTTCTTAATGGGGTACCATGGTTATTAGGTGACTAGATGATCATGGAAGAATGTTGCATCTTTCATTGTGTTTTGGAGTCTTGTTGAAATTGAATTTCATTGATTCCTTCCATTGTTCATTTTATGAAGTTATGATCATGTTGTAAAGTTTGTTTATATGGTTCTAGATATCATATTATCATGGTTTTTATCATTAATTGCCTAAATGTTGCATCTTTGAAAATTGAAGTATGTTCACTGCCAGGAAAATTCTGCTCACTATAAGATTTTGCAAAAACGAACTAATTCATTCTTTGGTTGAATATTATTGTAATGTGTAAAGAACTCATTTATATGAGCATGATAATTAATATAAAAGGAGGTTTTCTTATTTGTACTGAAGTAATGAGTTATAGAATGAGTTTCTATCTTCTTGTGGTGTTGTGAGTCTTGATTATGTTAAATTGATGTTTTTTGTAAATTGTGCATTGTATAATTTTTTTATTTGGTATGGTTGATATGTGTTAGTTGAATCTCTACTCTTGAAGTGTTCGGAGGAGAGTGGACCAAGTGTCTTCAAGATTGAAGTGTGTCCAAGTGGGGCGGAACTACAACACCCTAAAATCGACTAGGTGAATCTAGAGCCTAACATGGTTATCATGAGTGTCTAAGGTCCTAAAATGGCTTATATTGTGGCAATGAGGCAGGTCTAAGAGTGTAGGTGAATTGAAACTCAAACGTCAAGGGACGACTAAGTTGTTCGACGATTAGTCACCTATGTGCCTCATATATCTTATGTGCATATGTTTGTGTTTCATGAAATTTTGAGGTCCTTATATGAGTTATAATGGTGTTTAAAGTCCGTGTGTAAACTTTCATGAATTTTGGAGGTAAAACGTCCAACAACGTCCATGACGTTCGAAAGGTGTGCCTTGAAACGACCTTGTCTGTCTTGGCATATTTCGTAGACTATGTCATTTATTCTCTATTCTCATCATATGGTATACCTAATAGTATTTGATTAGTTTTATGAAGTTTAGGTGGTGGTATGCGACGCTATCTAGACATTGCACAATAGGTTTTGAAGATGCTAGTGAGAGACCGTAGTTATTCTCCAAGACCATTACTTAAATGTCCATACATGTGATGAATGTCTCTTAAATAAACTAATGAATGTAATGAGTTAAGTTAATGAGAATATTAAATGAATAAGTACTTATCTAGAGTAGTTAAGCATTGTCTAGTTAAGGTGTAAAGGGGGCATATGAACGATCACTTCATATCTTATCTAGATAAGCCTTAAGAATGACTCTAGTCACAAAAGTTGGTTGATTAAGTAGACATGATTCAAACTTAAGTAGTGTTAAGGATTACTTAGGTAATCTTGAAGAGTTTAATTATGTACATTCTCTTCTTGATTTACTTGAGTAAGTCTTTTGATAACCTTTGGAAAGGAGAATGGTATATTACATGTATGTTGTTGTATTAAGGGAGAGTGGTCTTATCCTAGGTAATCTAAAGGACCTGTTAAGTGTGTGTGAAGGGATTGTATGGACGGTCGCTTCACAACTCTATCAAGTGATCCTTAGAATCACCTATGGTAGGAGGATCTCATGTTTATGTGTTTTGTGTATTGGAAGTGTGTATATATCATTATAGGTGGTCTTAAGGAGAATTTAGGTGTTCCTAGAGAGGGTGTTTTGGAGCTCTCTCTTTGTCTTACTTAAGTGAGTCTTAAGATAGCTTTTAGTGAGAAGATTGCATGCTAGAAAGTGTCAAATGTGAAGTTGAGGAACTTCACTGTAACTGTGAAGTTGAGGAACTTCACCGTAACAGTGAAGTAACTCACTGTAACAATGACCTAGTTCACTGTAATACCATTAAAATGCGAATAAATGCTTGAGTGTTGTCTTATGTGTTTCTAAGGTACTAAATGTTGTTCTTATGCTAATGCTATGATGTTTTAATAAAAATATCATATTTCCATTAAATGTAGGTTATCATGATTTCTATGCATTATGTCATACTTAGTACAATTGTTTGTGCTAATTCCATGCGTTTATATATCTCTAAAGTGATTCATAGGTGAAGGTGTTATTGGAAGAGAAGCTTGGATTTAGGATATCTCAAGAAAGTTGAAGTATCTCCTCATTTGACTCGAGGCATACATGTCTTTGATTTCTTTTATTGAAGTATTGTAATAGATTAAGTAGTATTATATTGGATTTTATGGGTTGCGACCCAAGTACCCTTGTCTCTAAGATTTGATAAAATGAGATTTAGTATTTTATTTGATTTTATATGAAAGAAGTTTTGAAAGACTATTCACATGTTGTGAAAGTTTTAATTCCACACTACTTTTAAGTTATGTATATGCGATAAAATCATACGAAAGGGCTTGTACAATATCTCCGATAGGTTAAGTACGTCGTGTTATGACCTAAGAATAACCTAACTTCTAGGGTATAGGTGTGGGTCATGAAAAGTTATGTTTCTACGAATAAACTGACTACAACCACGTTGTTTATGGTTTAAATGTCATAGTTTAAGTTCATAGCAAATAGGGGAAAGACCAAATAAAACCCTACTTAAAAATCTGACAGGCCGACCACTACCACTTCCATGGACCATGTGAAGGACCCAGAACCGTGAAGATCCCCGTGATCCTCACTATGTCCAGAGATATGAGGGTTCTGGGGACTGGTCCACAACCCCCTACCACGGCCCATGTGGAGGAGCACAGACTATGAAAATCCCAGTGATCCTCACTTGGGTTTAAATCTAGAGGATCAGGTGTAGGGGTATACTTGTTAAGCCTCCGCAAACCACCCCACGATCTTTGTGAAAAACTGCAGACCGCTAAGGTCCTCGAGGTCACCAATTAGATGTGGGAATCTACGAGACTTTCTAGGTTCTTATGGACACTACACGGTCAGTCATCCACAAAATGACCCGTGATGGGTTCTGCGGTGTAACGTCTAGGCCTGGTGGAGTTAAACTACAGACCATAGAAAGGTAAACATACCATGGACCATATCACTGTCTGTGAACCCTACTATGGTTCACTATTTTGGGTATGTTTCTACAATTCTTTTCTAGGTCTGGTTTATGAGGTGTTACAATATCTCCCCCTTTGGAAAATTCATCTTTGAATGGAGATAAACTAACTTAAATGAAGGGAGAGGGCTGTAATCCCTACCCCTAAACGCTGGAAGCTTATTTCTGGTTGAACAAAGTTCCAAGAACATGTAGATACGCTAAAAGTATTACTATAAACTGAAGGAACATATGGAACTACGACTGAATTTACGCATAAATAATAGAAAAATGTAAGAGGAACTATAACCTCAAGTTGGAATTGAACCGGAAGGAAAGACATGAGAGTACTTGGCCTTCATGGCTTCTTCTTCTTCGCAAGTATCTCCCTCTACGAACTGACTCCACCACAAAACCTTTACTGAAGTAAATTCTTTGCTTCATAACTTTCAAAGATAATGATGAAGGATTTAAATTGGTACGTCTTCATAAGTGATATTATCCTTCACAACCACATTTTATAAAGGTACAATAGATGTTGGAGCACCTAGATACTTATTAAAAATTTGGAAAACTGGATATACTACTGCGAGTTTTTTTGGAAACACTAACCTCTTAGTTACGTTACTAACCCTTTTAAGGATACTGTACGGCCTACATTTCTAGGAATTATTTCCCTTCTATAAAAATCTCATCACCCCTTTCATAGGTGACACATTCAAGAAAACATAATCATCAACTTGGGACTCTAGTTCCCTTCCCCTTACATCTACATAGGATATTTAGCAACTCTGGGTTGTCTTAATTCTATATATAATAAGATGCACTTTATCCATGTCTTCATGGACTAAATCATGTCCTATCAAGGTTGTTTCACCTACTTAAAACAAACCAACTAGATACCTACATCTACGCCCATACAATGCCTCATAAAGGATAATCCAAATGCATGAATGGTAATTAGTATTGTGGTGAATTCTATAAGAGGAAGTTGATTATCCCAACTACCCGTGAAATCGATCACACATGATCTTAACATATCCTCTAAGGTATGAATGGTATGTAAAGCTTGGCGTACTCCTGCGCCGATCTATTGTCTTGACTGCCAAAAAAAGTAAAGACTTCGTAACTCTATCAATTATCACCCAAATGGAATTTGATGTCCACGATAAGTTATACCTTTGATGAAGTCTATGTTGTACACATCCCATTTCCATGTAGGAATGTCAATCTATTGAGTTATACCTCCTAGTTTCTTATGTTCTACCTTGACTTACTAGAAAAATCCGTTATATCTCTTTTTATACTATTCATCCAATGGACTTCCCATATATTGCAATGCATGGTAGTGGCGCTTGGATGAATAGAATATTTGGTGTTATGGGCTTCTGCAAATGTGTTGTTCTAAATAACCGACCATAGGAACACATAATAAACCCTAATAGTTAAGTACAACATCTCCCCCTTGGGATAAAACCTACGGTCTCTGGTGATGGATTGCATCCTTTATTTCAAGCAATATTGGATCACTATCTTTTTTATCCTTAACCTCCACCAGCGATAAATATATTGCCCCATTCTAAACCGTTACACCACCATCTCATATGTTGATTAGACAAACTCCTAGAAGAGCAAGTCTATGAAGGTCTTTTGCTAGGTCATTTACAATACCAATAGATATTATGCTAAGTAGAATCGGCTAGTACACTTGCCCTACCTGGATGGTAATGAAAACTCATGTCAGTATCTTTTAGGAACTCTATCCATCTTCTCTGGCGAAGATTCAACTCATTATGGCTGAACACATAGAGAAGTATCTTATTTTCTATGAAAAAATATATGTGAACAATAAACAAGTAATGTCTACAAATCATAGGTGCAAACACAAATGCTTCCATCTCGAGGTCAGGAGACGGAAAGTTCTTCTCATATACCTTAAGTTATCTAGAAGAACAAGAAATAATCTTACCTTGATACATTAACACACAACCTAGGACTATTATGGAAGCAATACAATAGATGAAATAATTGTTTTACCCTTCAGGCAGATTCAAAAAAGGAGCTATAGTCAAACTAGTCCTTAATTCTGCAAATCTTTTCTCACAATCATCCGGCCAATGATACATAGCCTTCTTCTTGGTCAACTTATTCAATAGAGAGGCTATAGATGAAAATCCTTCCAGAAACCTTTTGTAATAACCCACTAGACTAAGAAAACTTCTGATATTATTTAACTACGTTAATTTTATGGAAATCATTCGAATCCCTTTGCTCGACACTATATGTCCAAGGAAGGAAGCTGAGTACAACTAAAAATTACATTTGCTAAATATAGCGAATAACTGGAAGTCCTTAAGAGTTTCCATAACAACCCTCAAATTTGTCACATGTTCTTCCTCAGTCCAAGAATAAATAAGGATATTATCACTAAAGACTAAAAAAAACGTGCAGATTCTTCTTGAACACTTTGTTCATCAACTCCATGAAAGTCGCAGAAGCATCAATTAGTACAAATGACCTTACTACAAATTCATAATGACCATACCGACATCTGAAGGTTGTATATATAATGTCACTATATATGACTCTAAGCTATGATGATAACCTAATCTAAAGTTTATCTTAGAGAAATTACTAGCAACGTGAATATGGCGAACAAGTCATCAATCCTGGGAACGGGATACTTATTCTTGATTCTAACCTTGTTCAACAGAATATAGTTAATTCTCATTCTTATAGAACCATCATTCTTCTTTACGAATAACATTAGTGCACCCCATAGTGAAATACTAAGTCCGATGAAGCCCTTATTTAGAAGTTCTTTCAACTTCTCTTTAAATTTCTTAATCTCTACTAGAACCATTCTATAAGGAGGAATGAAGCTAGTTGGGTATCTGTAAGGAGATCAATTCCAAAGTTGATTCTTTAGGAAGATCTTTTGGAAAAGCTCCTAGGAACTCATTGACTACAGGAACTAACTCAAGAGTTGAGGTTTTGGAGCTTTAATCGTTAACCCGACTAGATAATAGTTATAACCCTAAGATATCATCTTTCTAGCCTTAAGGTAAACTAGAAGGTGCGAGTTACTTTTCAAAAATTAATTTGAGGTCGGGGTATCCCCAACTTAGAGTAAAAGGTGTTGACATTCCTAAAATAGCTTTCCAAAGAAGTTATGGTCATTATGAGTTCCTAGTCATGTATTTTGGTTTAACTAATTCCACTGTGAATTTTATGGACCTCATGAATAGGATGAACCAGATAATTGTCTTTCTTTATGATATCTTGGTGCATTCCAAGAGCCAAGATTAAAACATGGTCTTTTTAGGGTATTATTGGAAGTCTAAAGGAACATCAGTTATTTGCTAAATATGGTAAGTATGAAATTATGTTGTGGTCTGTTGTTTTTCTTGGTCAGATTGTATCATGTGAGGGTATAGTGGTCGATCTAAAGAAAACATAGGTGGTTAAGAATTGGCCTAGAAATTTAACTCTCACAAACATTTTAAGTTTCTTTGCTTTAGATGGATATTATAGGAGATTTGTTGACGGGTTTGCATCTATCGCTTCTCCTTTGACAACCTTAACCAAAAAGAAAGTTAGGTTTTAGTGATCGAAAGCTTCTGGAAGAGGTTTTGTAAAATAGAAAATAAGTTTACCTTCGCTCTAATTTTTGACTTTACCGGAGGGTACCTAAGGGTTTGTTGTGTATTTTGTTGCTTCTCCAGTAATTTTGAGATGTGTCCTTATTAAACATGGTAAGGTGATAGCATATGCCTCTAGGATACTCAAGGTGCATGAGAAGAACTACACAACTCGTGATCTTGAATTAGTGGTCCTAGTGTTTTATTTTAATATATGGAGACACTATCTATATGGAGTGCATATGGATGTGTTCATAGATTATATGAGTCTCCAATGTATGTTCATCCAAGGGACCTGGTTCTTTGTTTAAAGAGCTACACCCCCCCCAATGTCTAGGAGGTGTCCGGCTGGTAGATCCACCAGTGGGTGGTGTTTCAGTTCATTCCCGTTCTGATTCTCATTGTTGTAGCTGTTAATCTAAGAAGAATCTCGACACATTACTCATGGAGTTTAAAAGGGACTCAGTGTTGAGTAAGCTGAATGATAATTCTCCTGGGGGGGATGGGATGTGCTTAGATACAAGGACAGTTGTGTGCCCAATATGATAATATGAGAGGATTAATATTCTTTGCAGAGGCCCATGGCAAAAGGTATTTAATTCATCCAGGTAGGTTCCACAAGATGTATCATGATCTCAGGAGATCTATTGTGGAAGGGTACGAAGTGAGTATTCTATGTTTCTAGAGGAGTTGTTGCGGAGGCCCCAATTGTCAAGAGGTTAAGCCGAACACCTTTAAGCCTAGGGGTTCTTAAACAAGTCGATGGAGATCACAACATGGAGAGGGGAGGCTATTATATGGACTTTTGGTTGTCTGCCCCAGAAAATGAAACTACATGATCCATTGGGTCATTGTTAACGGATGACTAAGTCTGATACTTCATTCGTGAAAGTCTACTTATAGGTTGAAGAGATGAAAGTGTATATTGTGAGAAGGAGGTGGCATGGGATCCCTTTATCTATCATTTCAGATAGGGGAACCCAGTTCACTTCTCACTTTTGGAGATCTTTCAAAAAGATCTTGGGTACATAGGTGGAGCTCAGTACTATTTTTCATCCTCAGACGGATAGACAAGCACAGCGTACCATTCAGACCCTTGAAGACATGCTGAGAGTATGTGTTATTGACTTCAAGTTGAGTTGAGATGATCACTTGCGAGTGATTGAGTTCTTGTATAATAATAGCTATTCTAGCATGGGATGGAACCTTTTGAAGGACTGTATGGCAGAAGATGTAGGTCCCTAGTTGGGTTGTTTGAAGTAGAAAATTCTTCCATCCTTGGCCCTGAGATCATACGTGAGCCTATGGAAAAGGTAAGAATGATCAGGGATAGATTGGCTACTGCTTACATTCATCAAAAATCTTATGCTGATAATAGGACTAGGGCTCTTGAATTCGAGGTAGGTGATCAAGTCTACCTGAAGATATCACCCATAGAAGGGGGTGATGAAGTTTGGTAAGAAATGGAGTTGAGTCTGAGGTATATAGGTCCTTATGAGGTCTTACAACGAGTAGGGAATGTTTCCTAGAACTGAAGTTACCAAATGACTTGGCTTCTGTCCATCCAGTGTTTCGTGTTTTGATGCTTATAAATTGTCTAGGTGATCCAACATCCATCCTGCATGTTGAGGGGTTAGGAGTTGATGAGAACCTTTCTTATGAAGAAGTTCTACTTAAAATTTTAGATCGCCAAGTGAACTCAAATGATGGATATACAAGCTTGATAACTTATATGTTGTTCTATATCTCCATGAATCTAGGAACTTTTTCTTGCATTGTATTATGATATACTATTATCCTCACTTGTTCAGTACTTAAGGTTAGATATACTCTTCCTAAGTTTGATTTTGTTTATGAAACTCTAAATTTTAGTGCATTAGTTGGTTTTGATTGTTTAAGTCTATAACTGTGTGTTTTATACTTGCACTATATGAGTTAATATGATTTCATACTTTCCTTCATGTTGTTGTTTTTTTGTATAGCGTTGACATGATTTTTGTGTCGCATGAATTGTGATGTGCATTGAGTTAAAGTGATATTAAGAAGGAAATTTCTCAATCTCAGATATGAAGCTTCAGATAAACTTTAAGTGATGTGCATCCAGAGTAAGTTGTGAATCAGATATTCACAAAGAGTAAAGTTTAAAGTATGTTGATGTTTTTTTCAAAAACTACCCTCTTTGATTCGAAATGATGTGCAATGTCATTCGGGGACGGATGTTCTAAGGAGGGATAATGTGAATTACAGGAAAAATGTACTTGTTAGTGAAGAGGTCTATTAGTTTTAGAAAATATAATTGCTGATACTAGGCATCCCAAGCCCAATATTGGATTATACATTGGGCATGTTAGAGAATATTGGTTAAGGGTGTTAGCCAATTTCTTATGTAAATAACAAAGTAACTTAAATTATACTTTGATGTTCAATGACTTCCAATCCAAGCTTGTAGTGAACGTAACCGCATGAAGACCCAGCATAAAAAAAATTATTTCATAGCTTATACACATTAGGTACGAGGCATCCAAGTGTCAAGCCTAGGTACCATAGCACATGATCATTGGATTAAACAGTGCCCAAGGACATAGTGAGGACCCTTGGGACAAGAAGTGAACTTTCCAAGTGCAACTGCAGAGTGCACGGCTAGGAAAGTGCATAGAAATACATGTGCAAGCACATGTGCTACCGGCCGAGAGACCAAGCGACCAAGCCCAACCGATTCGTTATGGGAGGTTAGAGGGTCGGGACGCGTTGGGTCAAGCCACGTGGGTTCAAGATAACTAACAAATCCTAGGATATAACTAACTTACCAAAACAGGATAATAACTAAAAATGAAAACTAACTAGTGTGCCCACATCCTACGATCTAACGGGGGACCTTAGCAGAGTTAGTGAACTAAAGAAAACATCTTATTACCTAAACCTAGGATGGTCCAAAGGGGTTAGTTATGGTCCTAATGACTTGGGGTACTTTAGTAATACCCTAGGTACTTAATTCAATTAACATTAGGCAAACTTAATTAATTAATTTAAATTCATGGTCAAACCCGAGACCCTTAGAAAATTTTCAGAATTTGGCTACGTCAATCCTCTCCTATTTTTAGTCAATTTAGGAAGGGCATTTTGGTAATTATCTAATTGATTTATTTATTAAGTCATTTAGCATAATTTACAAAGATGTCGTCAATGAAGACAATTACAAATAAATCTAAGTAAATTCGAAACACTCTATTCACGAGATACATAAACGTAGTTGGGCCATTCGTCAGACCAAAGGACATTACTAAGAACTCATAGTGACCATATCTAGTTACAAATACTGTCGTTGGTATATCCTCACCCCTCACCCTAAGTTTGTGATACCCCTTGGAGTTGATCAAACAAGTCATCAATCCAAGGAAGAGGATACTTGTTCTTAATAGTGACTTTATTCATTTAAAGGTAATCAATACACATCCTAAGGGATCCATCCTTCTTCTTCACAAGCAAAACCGGAGCACCCCATGGAGAATACTAGGTCTAATTAAGGCATTTTCTATTAAATCTTTGAGTTGAGCCTTCAACTCTTCAATTCTGTCGAAGTCATCCAATAAGGAGGAATTTAAATGGGATTTGTATCTGGTAACAACTTGATGCAAAATTCAATTTCCCGTTCGGGAGAAATACCGGGAAGATCATTAGGAAAAACATCCGGAAATTCCCTCACTATGGAGACCGACTAAATGTAAGGAATTCCGGAGTCTAAATATTGGACTCTTATTGTATGGTATAAACACCCTTTAGAGATCATTTTGCATGATATCAATAAAGAGATGATACGACCTCTAGGAAAAGAATTTCCCCCCTTCCACTCTAAAATGGGCTCATTTTGGAAAGTTAAATTTCACCACCATCGTTCTATAATCTATAGAGGCAAAACATTTATGCAACCAATCCATACCAAAAATGACATCAATATAAAATATATCAAGTTATACTATCTCAACATAAGAAACTGCAGTGGTCAACATTATAAGACAATTTATATACACCCTTTTTGAAACAACCTACTCATCCACCGGGGTAGACACTATAAAAGGTTCATGAAATATATAGGGAAAAATGTCAAACTTTTTAGCTACTAGTGGGGTAACAAATGATAAAGTAGCACCCCGATCAATTAAGGCATATACATCAATATATAAAACTTTCAACATACCGGTCACCGTGTTGATGAAGTCTCTTGCTCACCCCTAGAGCGGAAAGCATAGAAGAGGTTCTTCATCGGCGCCTCATTTGAAACACTTGCTTGAGCTTGACCACTACCCTTATCTTGACCCCTCACATTAGGGAAATCCCTAACCTTGTTTCCAATTTTACCACAACCAAAACAATTATCTGTTCCATTAATACAATCACCATATTGCTTCTTGCCACGTTTTCCACAAGTTGGCTACTTGGTTGGTAAACTAGTATATTTACCTTTTTAGGATTAGGGTTAGACACCCTATAATCCTTTGTCATAGGAAAATTAGAAGGAACTTTATTAGACACCCTCGTCTTGAACCTAGGCTTGTCTTGAATCTCAAGTCTTCGTTTTAAAGAGCCACCATCAAAATATCTTTCCCTCTTGGCATCTCTACTCTACCTATTAGCCCTTGTATCTTCCACTTGTTTATCATGAACCATGAGACGAGAAATGTTCATATTCTCATGTATCATAGCTGAATGACACTCATCTTGCAATTCATCCGACACCCCCGTCATAAAGCGATTCATTCCATCTCTAGTGTTGGAAACAAAAGAAGGAGCATATTTTGACAATTGAGTGAATTTGAAAAAGTATTAAAGCACACTCATACCTCCTTGATGAAGGTTGATGAACTCCACCACCTTGGCTTCCCTCTTCTCCCTAGGAAAGAAACTATCAACAAAAGCCTTCTTGAAAACTTCCAAAGTCACCAATCTATCCCTTAATGGCCAATTATCCCTCCATTGGACATACAAAGTTTGGGCCACATTTTTGAGTTGATAAGTTGCTAACTCGGCCTTCTCACAGTTAGACAACCCCATAGCTTAAAGGATCTTGTATATTTTATCAATGAACTCTTGGGGGTCTTCTTTATCCTTGGACCCATATAAAGTAGGAGCGTTCATCCTAGTGAAATCCCTTAGATGGGAGGCCATGGTAGAAACTTTTTAGTGTGCTCGGTACACAACCTTTTGATTAGCTTGGGTCATCATGGAGTGGTTTTAAGTAGTGATAGCTTGTGCTTGGGTAGTAATGGCTTGGGCTATTTGGAAAAGAGTCGCCCTTATGTTCTCATCCGTAAAATGAGGAGGATTGACCGGAGCTTGGTCATCATTCACATCTTCCTCAAGAGGAGGAACTTGATCACCACGGGAAGGAACTCCCGCATTGGCAATCTCTTCTTCAAGTCCTCGTTCCACATTCCTGCGAGTATTCTTTGCCTATAATCAGACTAGAGGATTAAGTTGCAAAATCACATAGGTTAAAACTCAAAGGCAGGGATATTAGACTTTCAGAAAGTTTTGGGGGGGGGAAGAGGAGTTTCCTAAGAATCATATAGATTCCTATTCATAAGTGTGAAGCGCTTCACAATTATGAATACGTACGTACATAGACGTGGTGGTTGAAAGAGACATCGACACAAAGATATTTAATCTCAAGGTCTAATACCAAGTTTATCACATCTTGGAATAATCCCTAGGCGTAACCGGAGTCGTTGTTCTCTTTGAGGAATAATCCTAGCCTCTTAGCTTACATCATTACATTTATAGTTCAAATTTAGCGAAAAATTTAAAACTTTTCATTACTTTTACTCTCAGGTTTGCATAGACCTCTACATACACATAGTGTGTGTATATATATATATATATATATAGATATAGACCCTTAGTATAGGAAGTTTACTCAGTCTTCTACTTTTATTGCACATAGGTCTATAAAATATGACATAGTCAGAATAGTTGTATCATCTCATGTACATCTAATAAGTGTGTAAGAACGTGGGAATAACCCATAAATCAAAGTAAGAATACCTCACATGGGCTATAAATGTTTCATACTAAATGAAACAAGAATATAGAAGTCTTAAAACTCAAAAAGTTTCCATAGTTAGATAGTGGCATCGCCCTCGGAAGTGAGGACCTACGCTACTTGGATGATCAAGAGATACAAGACTTATTCAAGTCGTCTTCAAAAGCACTTCAATGACCGCAACCTCAAATGTTGGGAAAAAGGAATAAATGGGGTTAGTACACCACTTGTACTAAGTATGAGGCCATATACACACATACTTTAAATCATGCTAAGAAAAGGAAATTTCATAAAGGTATGCAATTTACTTTGAAAAAACTTATACATATTCAACAAGATAATACCAAATCACTTAGGCGTGGGAATGTACATCACAAGAACAACAACATCAAGTCAAACAAGTCAACATGCTTAGCATATAGTTGAAATACATATCCAAGTAACTCTATCATAAAGTCATAATGGTACCAACCATGAATAAGAGTACTTTCAACATAACTAAAGCAAAACAATTACCCTATCAAGTCAGCAAGTGCAATGACAAAGCAAAGTGCCATAACCTTAATCAATCGCTTAACCCAACAAGAATCATGACTAACTTCCTACTTCATATATGATAACATTTAAGAGTACATAGCATCATACTTTAACAATATACACCAATGAAAGTCATATACCATTATAAGCATTTTCATATATAAGAACATCCTCATAAGACTCCCTTTAAGGCTAACTAGTGCGATGTTAAGGTAGATTCTCATACCCCTACCTAGAGTAAGCTTAACCTCTTAGGTAATCTTAGTTAGAAATTCAATCCTTTAGTTCATTTTACCTTTTGGGAACATCATACCCTAACCGACATAGACCACATGACCTAATGTGGAATCCTGTGTCATGGAACCCTAAACCGAAAAAAGGCAGACTACTTGCCAAGGTAGTACAATAACATGAACATAGCAACTACGTGGATCCACTAGCTAGTGTTCCTATGGGGTAACTATGAGATATAGTTGGAACCATCTTTATGCTACATATATTGTAGTATCCAATCTTAAGACTAAATTAGTGATCCCACCTTCACTATGTGGGAAGGGACACTCCTCAGTCTTGTTCACTCGGTACTAAGATAGAGTCCTTTTTGAAATGTCTTTATTAATAATCATAGCTTATGTCGGTCATAGGGTCTAACCCTTGTATAACGTCATCATTATCATAGCTCAATAAGAATTGCATGAGTATTTTCCTTTCATTACTATTCATATAAGTGAGGTTAACACATTTTCATATCAATTTATAATAAGACACATTGATAAATCATTCATCATCCTTATGAAATTTACATCTTAAGATAACACCTTACAAACCATAGTCAATACATTTAAATTAAACATCATACCAACCTATAAATCCTAATTAAAACCGAATACTCGACTAAAACATCATGACTTATAACAATAACACCATTGAAGTAAGGGATCACAAGGACTTACCAAGTCTTCATTCATAATCCATCATCAATGTCTTACCATCAACCCTCAACTCAACCAATTTAGGGTATAAAATCACATAATAAATGACAAAATGATACAAGGTTTAAAAAAGAATCACTCATCGCAATTCAATACTAGTTCATAGGCTTCAGACAAGATACTTAAGTCAATTACATATATACTTCATAACTAGACATTCTCAATTCAATAATTTATACAACAACTCTTTATAATTCATCACTACCCAGTTCAATTGAACTAATATAAATACAATTCATCTCAAGATCAAACCTAGGGTTAAGGGGAGGGAATAGGTCATCTATACAAAAGCGCCCAATCCACAAGATATAACATAATTGAAGTTAGAAATACTGTTAATTATATGAATAATATACAAATAAATCATTTAAAAAAAATCAATGCAGAACATAATTTCGACGTGGTGAACTCACTTGAAACTCAATGTTTGGAAATCATTTGATGGAATGGAAACCGTGAGGAAGAGGCTCAAAGGTTTCTAATTAGATAAAAATACCGTGTTAATGAGGAGATTGCTGATAGTGAAACTTGATTATTTTCAGCCCTTAAACCCTTCCCTAACTTAGTCTTCAATGGTGCTCTTCACTAGAGAGAGAAAGAAGAGAGAAAGAAGAGAGTTTTGGTTTTGGGAATTATGAGCATAGGTCTATTTTAATTAGGATAAGTCTTTATATAGATCATTAATTAACTTAAATATTCCTTCCTAAACCCCTGAATATTTAACTAACCCCTTGATTTATTAACTTAAATCACTTAAAATTGAGTAGAAAATGTCTTCCCTCACATACAAGACCTCGACCAACGGTCCATTTGTGAGTCCACCACTCATCCCCTTTCCGTGCTGCACATCCGTTTCTAAGTTCAAAGACTGGTACAAATTGACCATTAGACAAAATTTCTATGATTTGGTCGACGGATGATCGACGACACGTCGATTCACACACGTTCCGTCGTTCCCCTTCGTGGGTAAACAGTGCCCAGGCAGCTTTGACCCCAAAATGCAAGGGTCCTCCTCAAGGTCCCTTGGTTTGTCCTTGGAGAGTCGTGCCATGATGTTTAGAATATGAATAAACTTAAACACATGTTATACACCCTTCCACCAATTTTCATTATTTTCCAACTCCTAAAAGCTAATCAAATAGGCTAAGGCACACTTGTACCTCATTGAACTAGTTTCCAAACGTCATGGACATTCTTGGATGTTTTGATTTCTAAACTTCATAAACGACTTATATTAATTCAAATAGACCTTAAAAAAAGTGTCTAAACCTTATGAAACTTATGCTAGGATCTATAACACGTCTTTGATTTTCGAAGTGTTACAAGAATACACTAAGTTATATCTTAAGAAGATTCTGAGAATGCTCGAAATTCCCTTGTCTATCATTTCTGATAGGGGCACTCAATTCACTTCTCATTTTTGGAAAATATTCCAAAGTGAACTTGGTATAAAAGTGAAACTAAGTACCGCATTTCATCTTCAAATAGATGGTTTGGCGGAACAAACCATCCAAACCTTAGAGGATATGTTGAGGACATGTGTCATTGCCATCTAGGGGTAATTGGGATAACCATCTACCATTTATTGCTTTTTCCTTCAGTAATAGTTATTATTTCAGTATTTTCATGGCACCATTTGAGGCCCTTTATGGGAGGAGATGTATATCTCCCGATATCCTCATCTTTTTCCTTCCTTTTCTATTGAAGTTGAGGTTAGTAAATTCTCCTAGTTTTTGTTTTTGTAAGGTCGTAAATGTGTTTTTAACTCCTATGATTTCCCTTCATTATGCATGTTGTTGATCCTATATTGATGGAGTTGGAGGAATCAATTCTTAGTATGTTCAATGAGTCATTCTCCCAATGGGGGGATGGTGTACTTAGGTACCTAGAATGTTTTGTGTTTTGTATGTAGATAACTTAAAAAGATAAATTATGGAAGAGGCACATGGTTCCTGCTATATACTCATCCGTATGACACCAAAATGTCTCGTGATCTATAAGAGGTCTATTTGTGGAATAGTTTGAAAAAGGATATAGCGCAATTTGTGGATAAATATCCTAATATTAAGGAAGTAAAGGCTGAATATCAAAGGCCAAGAGGATTAACTGAAGATATACTTATCCTTACTTGGAAATGGGAAGATAATAATATGGATTTTGTTGTGGTTTTTCCTTGTACAAGAAGTCAAAACGATTTGATATGGGTTATTGTTGATAGGTTGAAAAAATCTTCCCATATTATCCCTGTCAAAGCTACTTTTTTGACGAAGGAATAGGCTTAATTTTATCTTAAGGAGATTATGAGAATGCTCGGAACTCCGTTGTCTATAATTCCTATAGGGGCACTCAATTCACTTGTCATTTTGGAGAACTTTCAAAAGTGAACTTGGTACCAAGGTAAAAGTAAATACCGCATTTCATCCTCAAATGGATGGTTTGGCGGAACGAACCTCCAAATCATAGAAGATATGTTGAGGGCATCTTTCATTGGGATGAAAATCTACCTTTGATTAATCTTTCAAACAATAATAGTTATCATTCGAGTATTGCAATGTCACCTTTTGAGGCCCTTTATGGAAGAAGATATAGATCTCCCTATAGCCTCATCTTTTCCTTCCTTTTCTAAAAAAGTTGAGGTTAGTAAATTTTCCTAGTTTTGATTTTTGAAGGGTATTAAGTATGGTTTGACTCCTATGATTTCCCTTCTTTATGCATGTTCATGTGAAGAATCCATGTTTCATATGTGTCTTGAATTATATGTTATTTATACTTTATGATAGTTGATTCCATGTTTGGTATAATGAGTTATGTGATATTTCTTGTGAAACTTCTCAAGTGTGAAGTGATGAACAATGTATTGCTTCTTGTCGAATATATGGAGCCATATGGGAAGGAGAAGGATGTTCCTCCTTGCAAATGTGAAATTGTGAAAGGTGTGCATAATTGGTAGTTGTATAGATTCTATCTCCTTTATGGTGTTTTGTTATGTTGAGAAGGGAGTGAATGTTTCCTCCTTTGTTATTGAATTATCCTTATGTCTCAAAGGGTTGTTGGGCTGCTAGTCTTAAGTCACAGTTTCCAAAAAGATGTGTAAAGTGTCATTCTAGACGAATGTCCCCCAAGGGTAGGATATTGTTATACATCGAAAATCCAAAGACCTAGGCTAGTGTCTCACCTACTTTGGACTGTGTAAATACTTTGTTTCCACGGCCTAAACAAAGCTAATTAACTTGATTAGGAAGTATTAGATGAGTTAATAAAAGCTAAAAAAATTATGATTTGCTATATTTGGCAGATTTGACCAAATTGTGTATCTATGGGATGACACTTGTTAGAAATCACCTATATGAGTGTGAGAGGATACCTCTTCAAATAAAATCATTGTAAAAATCCTATTATTTATACACTAATGAGACTTTCATGTAAAGTATAGGATGATCTTCGTAGATTCAGTTCTACAGTAAGGTAGGAGTTTTCTCTCTTGGATTCCTTTCCCTTGGAGGATTTTTAGACTTTCGTGTAAAGTACAGGATGATCTTCGTAGATTCAGTTCTACATTAAGGTAGGGGTTTTATCTCTTGGATTCCTTTCCCTAGGAATCTTTTCAAACATTTTGAATTCAAGAAAATTGAAACTAGGGTTGTTTCTAATGAAATTGTCGAATGTTCATCTCTCTAGTTCTCCCTATTTTTGAATCAGTAGTATGCATAATGCAAATCTCTAGCATGTTGTTGGTATATGGTGCTAACTAATCATTATGTGTAGGTTTTTGTGATTTGATAATGTCGAATGAGACCTATAGGTTAGATTCGTATGATTAGAGTATCATCTACATGAGTTTACTATAGTATATACATGAAGTTAATTGACTTGGCTAATGATAATATCATGACAAGTTTTTAGTGAAAGTTTACTTTATGCCAAAAAATTGGCCAGCAATATTATTTCAAAATATGCAATAGAATTGGCCAATGACTAAGTTATACCAATCTATATGGGGGGACCAAGGAAATTATGTATCTTGTTAGTCGAGATACCATGTTAAAGATGACTTGAAAAAGATGTACTCAGTGAACTCATAAACCTAGGGTATGGTAATGATTGGAAACAAGTTCCCAACGTACCCTATCTAACTGAACTTGTGAAAATAGTAGTAGCATATTGAATAAGTTCTCTAGAACTTTAAGTAACGAATGGTCAAAACTACCAAATAAATTGAATAGATAAGGGAGTAGTTTGAAAAGAACTAAAAGCTTAGGAGTGTTATGAAATGACCTAGAATGGGGTGTTCAAAGAAAGAAAGTGAGACAAGTCTCACTTGCACCTAAACAATTATGTTAAAGATACTCACATTAAAGAGGGTGTTAGCAATCGTGAGACAAGTCTCCTTCACACCATAATGATAATGTAATATTTAAAGTCATATTTCATCAAGTATTGAAAGGGATGACAAGTCATCCATTGAGATGGATACATCATACTAGACGAAAGCTTCCATTAGTGTATGATCAACTCTAAAGTTGTAAAGTATACTAAATGAGATAAGCACGATTAGAATAGTATGAGCTGGTGCAAGAATATGTAAAGCCTATGAGATGAGACTCCACCAGGTGGGATACGGTCTCCAAATTATCCTAGTCTTTGCACATATGTCTCTACCTAGGTTCTATCTAGTGGCTCCACTAAGAAAGCTAGTTTTTTGAAGAGTATTCGAGTACAATTGGGCGGTGAACCACCTCTTTTCAGTGTAGGGAAGACACTGGATTTCATTTTAGCTCTCATGATCTATGTCGGTTAAATGCTAAAGATTTCTCTAAGAAAGTAACAAAGAAAGAAAGAAAGAACTAGGAAAATGAGGGGTGTTCGGATAGGATGACAAAAGGGTGAGGTTAGACTAAGTAATGATGTAAGACATTCTTAGTCATTGCAAATAACGATCCAAATGGATGTCTTAAAAGAATATCCTAAGTCAACGTAGCATTTTCTAAGTGAACATGAGATTAAAGAAGAATAAATGTAAGCTTAAAGTGAACAAAGTAAGAAAAAGCATGAGTATATCAAATCATCAGTTTTGATAGAGAAGTTTTACTAATTGATTGGCTTAGACAATCAAGGCGAGCATACATAGTCAATAAAGATTGGATTATAAAGGCTGCATGCCCGATTTAACAAGAATGGAAAGAATAACTTGTGCGTAGGAGTCCAAATAATTTCCGTCGTCTTTTGGAGTTACTACTTGATTTATTGAGAAATGGGACTACAATGAATGATTCACTCGTAAGTAAAAAATAGGATAAAAGAAGATCATTTGAACTACAGAAAAAAGAAGAGAAGACTGAAAAATAAACTAGTGTGGGAGCGGGAGCTCTCGGCCTAAGGGGAGCAAAACATTAAATTTGCTTTGAGTATTCTAAAATTATGTTCATGATTCCAAGGTCTTATGTTCACAGAGAAAATTTCTTTGTGTGCGTTAAATGCATGATAATATGTCATTATTCTTAGATATGATTTAATACTAACGAATTGGAAAGTGAAGTTGACTTCACTTTAAAAAAATAGCAGGTGGTATAGGAAGAGCTTCCTTGATCATGCATAGTCTGTGTGTTCATGTGCATACACCCATACTTAGACAAGTGTGTAATAAGCATAAACCCATACTTGGGGTACAAGTGTGTACTAACCCATATTAAAATTACTATTGTATAGGTGCGGGTCCTTGAAGATATTGAAGATTAGTTGAAGTTGTTTGGACTAGTATCTCCAGTCTTTGGTAGGTCTCTTGAGTTCGAGGATTGCCTACGCGTTATTTACGCTTTAGTAGATCTACAAATCTAGTGGATGTAGTCCATGCCTTTAAAAATTTGTGTCACGATTGTGTATCAAGGCGGTTTGGCAACTATTAATGCTATATGAAGTTTCATTTCAAGGTTCAATCTATTAATAGATGGTTGGTTATTTTGAGGTGTTAGATATTAAATCTATGAAGAATTATATGAAGTATAAGTACACTTTATTAAAGTTAAAAAGTTTAAAATATTCTGCTAAACTTAACTGTATGATTGTGATGAAAGCTAAGAAGAGGCTTGTCAGCGAC
This sequence comes from Solanum habrochaites, assembly GCA_027704765.1. Lineage (NCBI taxonomy): Eukaryota > Viridiplantae > Streptophyta > Magnoliopsida > Solanales > Solanaceae > Solanum > Solanum habrochaites. The sequence goes on along the minus strand of JAKWJA010002499.1, from coordinate 28,403,844 downwards.
CTCTGAGAGGTTAATGACGCCAGACTCATCTACGGTCTAGGATCCGGGTGGGAAAGTTTGAATCTTACCTTTAGCCTCAAGAATGATGGAAAACTATAAAGAAAACCCCTAGTTTCGTTCCTTAGCACTCAAGTTCAATAATTGTTGAATAAAAGGTGTTTGGGGAATATACCGAAATTAAGTCACATTTACGCTGCCATGGTGGCACCACCCTATTACAAAGGACCCGCCCTGATGGCAAAAATCTCTCCTCATTGGCTTGCACGAAAACACTGAACACTCCCCCTTAATGACTAAAATGGATTAAACCTTTGTATGCATGAAATTTGTTGAATATGATATTCAACAATTACTTAATCAGTGACAATTGAAAATTGATGTTTTGGGTTGTAAAAAATTGTATTACTTACTAAGCTTATCATGTGATTTGGATACCAGTGTGCATGAATGCTATGTAACAGCTCAATTTGCATAAAAAAATATTAGATTCTCCTCACCCTTTTACTTTCCATGATAAAGAGTTCCAATTTTATGATAATTTAATGTTACCTTTGAGTAATTCAGTCAAAACAAAAAAGTTAAATTGATGGAGAAAAATGTAACAACCCGCAAAATAGATTATATATTTGTATGAATTAGGGATTTTTCAGCTAGGATGATATTTTTTTTTCAATTATAATTGATTAGTGTTAATCCTATATTGCTGGTAGTTCTTTAATTAGTATTGACATATAAAATAAGTGTGAGACCTTGAAAAAAAAGGTGAACTTTTCAATTGAAACAAGTGAACAACAGAGGGGTTCACGAGTCATGATGAGTAGTGGTGGAGCCATATGTAGTAGATGGGTGTCAACTAACACCCCTTTGTCAGAAAATTACATTATTTATCTGGAGTAAAACAATTTTTTATGTACATATATAACATATTGAAACTCCTTGATTTATACGCAATTTACTTCTTTATATTTTGACACCCCTTAGTCAAAGTTTTGGCTCTGCCACTAATGATTAGGACCATGATTTGTCACCCTCATCATGGTTCACACCCTCCTAGGAATTGGGGCCACAGGAGCCTTTCCACTTCGAGCCATGGGAAGTATCATTGGAGGTGAGACAGAGCTACCAGGGCTCAAGCATCATACCATTTAACTGGAGCCCACCACTTGTCGTAGTCTTGAGGATGGACTATGGAATTGTTCGTTATCCTGATCAACAGACCCTAGCTCAAGTGAAGAACCACGGTGGCCTTCACTATTTGAGTGATTTCACACATACATGATAAGGCTAGTAAATGGACTCCTAAAACCAATAGTCACTGTCCAACAACTACAACCCACTTGACGAGTTGTGGTCCCTTTCACTGTCCATTAGTGGCTCCGTGGAAGGGCTCGCCAATTTTTAAGTAATACTCATTTTTCTCTTTTCCTTTATTTTTTTGACTTTGAAACTACGCTATTTTAGTTAGTTTAAGCCTAGAAATCTAATCAAAACCTCCCCGAATCTTATTCCAAAAAATTTCATGAAACATAGAGAAAAAAGAAGAAAAATGTTGACTAGTCCTTCATGAACAATCAACATATTTTCTTGAGTTCCAGCCCCAAAATTAAAGGGTTTTTTCATAGATTTCATCACCAAGTATGTGTAATTTAACTAATTGGTTCTTTTCATCTAGTCCGTATAATTTAATGAGATTCTTGATTCTCGATATCTTGTTTATACGTAAGGTTTCTAATACCTAGGATAATTAATTTGACTTAGCTATTCCACTATACTAAATCAAAATAGCTTGTTTTCTTTGAAAGTTTACTTAGCTCCTTGCATGAAACTCAGAATCCTAATTATGTAGATTCTCTAAGTTCCTAAACTACACTAGCTTGGTAAGTTAAGCAAATTAACATGCTCTAGTTTTTGAATGTTACATTGTCAGTTCCTAAATACTGCACTCTGAGATAGCATGTAAGAATATTGAGCTAATCCAATATTTCAGTTATGTTGTGTCATACACATTTCCAGTTAGGTGTAGGCTTAGCACTGAGTCAAACAAGGTTCAGTCTAAGCTCATAGTGATCACGCCATTCATGCCTTTATACCCCTAGCAAGGTATTGTGGTACTCTTAATAGGGCTTATACATTAGACTCCATGTTTAACCAACCTAGTTTATGTCGGTTAATATTATCTTTTAATGTTAGACACTAGTGTATTTGACTAGATTATTAATATATATATTTCAGTATTCAGAGTCAGCATGTTATGTTCATGATCAATATGTGGTCATTACATGCAGTTCAATTCTTTTCGGCTATAATTCAATATTTACATAATTGTTCTAATTATGTCATTACTCAATTATGCCTTGTTAATCTTATATTTTATTCATCTATTATGCATATCCTACATGCTCATTGCATCACAAAATTGATATAGACTCTATACTACATCTTTTCGTAATGTAGGTTCAGGTACTCAGCATCCATATCATGTAGGTTAGTTCTCGATTTGTAGTCAACAACTTCAATGGTGAATCCTCATTTCCCAAGAACAATATATATGTTTTTAGGTTTAGTCTTTTATTTCAATTTCAATATTAAATATTGTTACCTGGGGACATGTCCCAACTACTCTTACTAGTAGAGGCATTTTCAAACATAGTATTAGATTCTATTTTAGCTTTTGAGCGTTTGTTTAGTATCACAAAACTCTTAGAAAATCTTTATATTTATTAAGATCAAAATTGGGTGTTCCCCGCTTTCAATTTACTATTGTTTAAAGCTTCCGCGTAGTAAATATTTATTATGTTATCTTAGTATTTTTGATGTTCCAACTTTAGGATTAGCTTGGGGTCACTAGTGATCTTAGGTCCTGTGTTTTAGTTAAGAGGGTCACCTCCGAGCGTGACAAATTTTGTATCAAAGCATTAGTTTTAAGAGTTCTATCATGCTTGAAAGCCGCACGAAGTAGAGTCCCTTTAATGGTATGAAGTGCACCACATCTATGAGAGAGAGGTTGTTAAGTGTTGTAAGAATAACTTCAATTCCTTTTCTACTCTTATCGTGCGTGAGTTATATGACAAAATTTCTTTGTTCTAATCTGTCGTTATGCATTCCAGATCATGCATCCTTGTAGAACATAAATAACGAATACTAATGTCTGCAACCCTAGCACAATTCCTCTAGTCCAAGCCACAATGTTACGAATGAAGAATTCAAGAACGTGATTCAATTTTTGGCTCAGAGTGTAGCAAACATTTACAATCGGAAGATTGCATTTCATAATAACACTAAAGGTTGATTAGTGTAAACGAGAGTTTGAGATTTTTCTAAATGAATATTTCTATGTTTCTAGGCTCGCATGTTTTTGGGGACCCACAGAACTTCAATGATGACGTTAATAAAATCTTTGGAGTGATGGAACTGACTTGTAATGATAGGGTGGAGTTTGCATCCTACCAGCTTAAGGTTGTGGCTTACATTTGGTTCACTCAGAGGAAACAAAGCAGGGGTAGGGATGCAGCTCGTCTGGCTTGGAAGTATTTTACTAGAGATTTTATGGACAATTTCATCCGAATGAAGGTTAGAGAATCAAAGGCACAAGTATTTATGAATATGAAATATGATACAACATCAGTCAAATAGTATGAGCTGAATTCCACTCAACTATCCAGGTATGCCCAACAAATGGTTGCCGATCCATGGGAACAAATGAGTAAGTTTCTGTTTGGGTATCTGACTTAGTGAAGATAGAGTGCAGGATTTCTATGTTGTTAGAGGATATAAATATATCTAGGGTTACGACTCATGCTGCACAGGATGAGGGAGATAAGCTTTGGGAAATGTCTAAGGATTAGAAGAATTCTTGAACAGCAAACTATGAATACTCTCAGTAGAAATCGGGAAACCCGAAAAGCTTCCAAGCTTACTTCAAACAAACTTTAAAAATACTTAAAGAACTAAAAAGTGAAAATCTTTTTACAATGTCTAAAAGATAGTTTTATGGAAAAAGGTTGTTCTGGAATTTTTTGAGATTGCGTTTGTAGTGAGTCTCTTCTTTCTTGGCTTCTCTCTCTTCTTGTCTTCTGAAAGTCTGCTTTTATAAATGTCTTCGGACTTCAAACTCCGGATTTCAAATGGAAAAGGGAATCTTATCACTTCAGCCGGGTACACATTGGGCCCCATCGTCACGTGAAGTCATTGTCCCTTCTTTTTGCTAGTATTACCCTGGAACGTTCGGACATCCTTATCGCTATCTCATTTCTAATACGACGCGTTCCAAACAGTTTTTCCAATGTGTGTAGTGAGTAAGGGGCACTCACAAATTGACTAAAGAGCATCCCTCTTTTAATGGAATAATAAATAAAATAACATTTATGTATTTATTATTCATATTATTATAAACTTTTTTTTTACGTGTCTAAATTATGCAATGAATTAGAATGAAACTTGCTCCTGAATCATCATCATTTGGGTCTTGGGGCAAATGCATTGAGTCGTTCAAATTGTCTGAATTATTTGGGTCAGAAGTAGAAATGTCTTGGGCCTTTTATTGGGTGGGTTTATGTTTGTCTTTTTTTTTTTCTTTGTTTTGTTTGAGTAGTAGTTTTTCTACAGTCTTGGGTTATTAGAATTCATAACTCTTATTTTTTGGCTTTTTTTAAACTTTTTCTCTGATTGTCTGGTTTAAAGGAAAGTGGTAATTTTCGTCTTGACGATGAACTTTGTCTCTTTCACTTTTGGCAAATGTGACAGCCATTAAGTATTGAGAAAGTCTTACCGGCCACCGTTTTGAACCGGACTAGCTGTATCATTATCCGATACAGTGGATTTTAGAATTCAGTGGGGAATGGCCACACCCATTCATCCATTTTTGTTTGGGGTGGAGAACCCTGGTTATGTCTGAGTTGGTAGCTTTACCTTTGCTGTCCAATTTGCTGCGTCTTTCCATGAGGCTTGGCTTTTCTTCCATTAAGGCATCCATTTTTCAAATTCAGCCTTTGAATTTGCTTCGGTTCATGGATGAGCAATGGCACAAAATATAATTTTGTTTCTGAGTATTTTGGATATTATATTGTGGGATTTTTTTGGGTTTTGTCTGAGAGCGGAGAAAATATAATAATTTGGTCTAAAATTCCTCTAGCAAGTCTAACGCTTCTAGTAAATTCGTTAAAACTTTGAAAAGGTTTTATGAAAATCTTTGATTAAGTCTAAAACTTCTATCTAAGTTGGAAAACCTGTTTGTCTATACCATGAACGTACTACATAATATTATATTATTGTTTTATTTTTACTAGTAATATATCTATAAATATATAATAAATCTACCCCAACTTTCAGTTAACTATTATCTAAACCTTCTGCATATTATATCCTTATTCATTTGTTCTTAGTATGCTTGATATGTTAGCTTCAAGGTTAGCTTGAATTCATTCGTGATCCTAGTTCCCGTGTTTATGTCGAGGGGATAGTGAGGATTCCTCAAATTGGACCCATTTAGCTCTTTGTTTTAATGCAAATAGTGCTCTCGATTGTGTATTTTTTCTAGATATCTAATAAAAACTTCTAAGTTTCAAGTATTTGAATTTGATAGGAGCATGGAAACTTAGATGCAAAACAGAAGCAAAACAGATGAAAAGGGCTGAAGATGCAATGTTTGCATCGCCAAGTGTGCTTGGTGATGCACCGTATAGCAAAGTTTCGCCTTTTGTTACAGCAAGTGAGCCCTGAAGGAATTGGATCAAAAGGCACTGAAAAAAGTAGTAGGTATTTTTCCGAATTATTCCGCTAAGTAGAGTTATTCCTCCCAATATTACAGCATGCATGGATATACAGGAAAGGTAAAAACGGTGACAAACTAGAGAAAGGATGAATCAATGAATCACTCGGCGAATCAGTGAATCACTCGGCGATTCACGACTAAAGACATCGAATCGATCCACCAGTACTTAATTTGAAGTCTATAAATACTTCACTCTTTTATGATTTAGATATAAAAACTGAGAGAGTGATTATTATTATATTGTTTCGGTTTTTGTTTTTTAAGTTTTTAGTATTTTTCTTTCATGTTTTGAGAGGGTTTTTGTGGAAGCTTGAAGAAAGAAGTTCTTTTCCCAATCTTGGAAGGGGGTCTTCTCCATTTACCTTCCTTGGTTACTTTTAAGGTTTAATATCTTATACCCGCTTGATTGCTTTATCATTTTAAGTATATTTGATTATTTCATGATCTGTTGCTAAATACCCCCATTCTTGGGGTGTGATTTAGCATATCTATGTTGATATTATTATTGGGTCTTGCTTTCTGATAGGATTAGATGCATTTTAATGGTGATTTCACCTAGTGGTTGTGGTTTAGTTTACTGGATTTGTAGTTGCAAATACAAAACCATCCATGTGTTTTCGGCTTGCTCGAGAAGGACATCACAAAACAAATACCAATAGACGGATGGCCTAAAGAGTGTCTTGACATGAGGTTCAACCCAAGAGGGTGAGACCTTGTCCCATATCCAATCACCCTCTATCAAATAGTAGGAGTGGGTAAGGCGTAAGATGATTTGTTTAGACGAGTGGTTTCTATACTCTGTAAGTATAGGTTGGAGGCAAGTGCAAGGGTAGAAGAAAAGCTTGGGAATCGAGTCTCTCAAGACTAAGTATGTCCTTATATATTTGAGGGCATAGTCTTTATTTTATTAGTTCTTTTAGGCTTGTATAAGACTTATTATGTATATTCTTTCAATATAAAAGTGTTGTGTCCCTACGTAGTATTCGGTATTTTAAGTGTCTGTGACGATGGACTATCCTTTGTTGATTTTAAAAGATTTTTCCTTCTTATGTTTATCATGAAAAATTTATTTTCGCAATACTTTCATGTCTTGTAATCAATGGATTAGCTGAATATGCTAGTACATGAACTTCGTAAGGTTAAGTACACCTGTTCCGACCCTACCTAAGGTTTTCGTTAACTTTTAGGGTGTTGTTTGATTGGGGTCATGACAAGACTTGTTATAGAAGCAGAAGGTTTGGGTGGAATGGGAAATGGAGGAGGAAAGGAGGGAAAATAGTAGGGAGGAAGGAAAAGTATTAGGGTTAAAAGTCTCACAAGCCACGTCTAGCAGAGTCTTGTTCATTGGTGTGAGTCGCGACACATCCATGAGCGAGTGCTATAAGGCGATAGAAGTTCACTTTTATTCATTACTCTAGAGTCATGCCTTAGAGTTGAGTTCTATAAGTTTCTTCAACCTCTTCTCTTGTGTTTATAGGACATGAATACGAGAAGGAAACCAGCTAGAAGGAAGGAGGGAGAAGTATCTAATGAGAGATTTCCTCTCCGGAATGAGCAAGTAGTTGACCAAGAGGATGTGAATGAGGCGGTTCCCTCTCCGAACCTCAACCTCAAGTGCTCGAATGCCTCCAATGCCTCCAATGCCCCCAAGTTACTCAATCTCCCTATGTTGAAGGAGATATGACTAATGCGGAGATAAGGTCTAACCTTAGGGCTTTGACTCAACTCATGACAACTCAAAATCATGTCTTCACTAATCATGTGGTTTCCCAAGCTAAACTAGGAGTTGGACCTCAACCCAATGCAAGTACTCCCACTTCTAGAATCAGGTTTCATGAGGATGAACCCTCCTACTTTCCATGTCACTAAGGTGGATGAATATCCACAATGATTCATAGATGAGGTGTTCAAGGTGGTGGATGCTATGGGTGTGACTCCTAGAGAGAAAGCGGGATTAGCCACTTACCAATTAAAATATGTGGCTCAAGTTTGGTTTGAGCAATGGTGGGATGAGATACCCTTAAGGGAAGGTCTTGTAGATTGGGGAATGTTCAAAAAGGCCTTTCTTGATAGGTTCTTTCCCATAGGGTTGAGGGAGAGGAAGTTAGTGGAATTCATGAACCTTCGTCGAGGGGGAATGAGTGTTAAGGAGTATTCTCTCATGTTCACCTAACTCTCTAATTATGCCCCAACTTTGGTAGCCAACTCTAGAGCTAGGATGAATAAGTTCGTGATGGGTGTATCTAGTATGATTGAGAAAGAATGTCGTATGGATATGCTCCATAATGATATGGATATCTTTAGGCTCATGGTGTATGCTCAACAAATTAAGGAGTCCAAGCTTATGCAGATGACTAGAGATGGAAAGAGGCCTAGGTCAGATGAATTAAGTCAACCTAAGTCTAAGAAGAGGTCCTTTAATCAAGACTCTCCCATTGGGAAAAGGATAGGGTCTCCAACCAAAATTCTCAAGGAGGTAGTAATGCTTATAAGAGGCCTAGGTGAACTAGTTTTGGGAAGCAACCCTTGGGTAGGTATCTTGCCGGAACAGATGGTTGCTTTGGGTGTGGTGATAAGGGTCACAAGATGCGGAACTTCCCTAGCCTCAAGGAAAAAGGAAAGAGGTCGACCAAGCCCCTAGTGGTGGTCCGGATCCTAATGCTCCAAGGAAGAATCGTTTCTTTGCACTCGAGACTAAGTGAGAAACTTATCCAAAATGAAAGTCCCGGTAAGTCCTAATTTTTTGGTTGTTATGTTTATGTTATAAGATGAATTTATATGGTCTTTTCTATTATATTGTCATGCCTTCATGTTAAATTGCTTAAAGATAATTATTAAATTTTATGCATGCTTCACTGTGAAAATTTTGGTATTCACTGTAAAGAAATTCAAAATTTGACAAATTGCATTTTCATGAAAAATAGTTTCAACATGTGTAGAAATGATGTGTATGAGCATGAATAATGTTGGAGAATGTAGTTTCTCCATAAGTGAAGAAATGGTGTGTGATTTGAATTATGGAACTTGTTCCAAATTGCTTGTGTTACTTGAGAATGTTTGATGATAAGAAGTTGGTACTCCTTGTGAGTTGGTGCATTGAGTATGAATATCTTGACCTTGATGTCATGTGTTATATGCTGCTATTTGAGTCCTTGATTTCTTAAAAAGTGTTAAAGTATCATTCGAGGATGAATGTTCCCAAGCGGGGAGTATTGTTACACCCTCTAAATGAACTAAATTGAAATAGAGATTCGCATGTGTTTCATGAACTAATAATTATTTAAAATAAGGTATTTTAGCATTATAAGTTAGTTGATGAAGCTTGGAAGTCAAACATTCAGGAACGTCAAAGACGTTTGGAAAATGTGCCTTCGAATGTGCTAGTGTGCCCTTGAATTTGGTGCGTGTTTTTAGGTAGTGTTTGGTGACTAAAACCAGTGGGGATGACCCTATTACCTAGAGGGATGTACCAAGGGTCAAAATGTTCTTGTATGACTCCTCGGGGACCATCCAAAGGGCACCCAAGGAGGACCCAAACGTCGGACAAAGGAGCTTCAAAAGGCAGCGTACAGGGCAGGTCTGACTGATAACCTGCCTCGATCGCGTCCTGCAACTAAAGTTGCATGTTGGTGCATCACGGCGGCGAGAGGCACGGGACTCCTCATTGTGAAATTCAAGATTCAGCAGCTCCCTTCGCTACGCGCAGCCAAGTCCCAAATTTGGCCCGTCGTTTTTAAGTCAAATTAGAATTTGAAAAAGGGCCCAAAAAGTGTAGGGGTATTTTGGAAACTTTGGGGATCATTTGTGAACTGATTTATGTCATTTTAAACCTCATTTCACCCATCAATTCAGACCCTAAAGCTCAATCGAAAATCTCCCAAAACTTTCTTCCAAAAAACCCTCATTTGAAGAAGCTTCAGTCCAAGGAAGAGGGACAAGTCTTCACGTTTTCTCATCAAAAATCTAGTGGGTTTACTTATCATTGAGATATGGTAGTTTATCCTTGAATATTATTTCATTCAAGGAGCCCATTTCAAGATTTTTCAAAAAGGATTTTCAAACTCCAAATTCTTTTATTTTTGAAGTCTAAGTATGGGTCTTGCATGAAAACGTTTTAGTGAATGTAATATGAATTTTTCAATGTTAGTTGATGATGCTCAATAGAAATTCTCAACTTTTGGCTTATGAAATGGGTTTAATGTGCATAGCTTGATAATGTTAGAACTATGGTTTTCTCTATGTTATGTTCTGATTTGCTACTGCCTTATTATGTTTTATTATGATGTTTTTGGTGAAATATTGAGGAAAGGTGGTAAAGGTTAAGGGTAAGTTGTTCTATCTTGGTTAAGTTATATTGAAGTAAACCTTGAGTGGTATGGTCCACCTTTGGTGGCGGTGTTCACTTGAAGTATATGAAGTTATATATGTATTGTGAGAATGGCCTTGAAGGCATGATATGTGAAGTGAAGTAGTGATTTTGATATGTATATGTAGACATGTTTTAAGAGGTTGAAATGAGTATCATGAAGGGTTTATGTTTAAATGAAGTATGTATTTGATATGTGAAGTATGAAAATGTGTGAATTGTGATGAATGTGGCTTTAAAAGCATGTCTATAAGTCAATAAATGGAAATGGGAGATTGTAGGGTGGACACTCTTCATGAGTAGATATGAAGTGTCTATACCATCCCTACTATTTCTAAGTATGAAAAGGGGGATTTTGAGGTGAACACTCTTCGTGAGTTGAGATGAAGTGTTTAGTAGCAACCTTACTATTCTCGATGAGCTTTCAAACAAATAGGTTGGAGGTTGGATACCTTTTGTGAGTTGAGATGGGGTGTTCAATAGTTATCTCTTAACCTATAGCCAATGAACGTTTAAGACTCCATGGGGTATTTAGGCTTAGCACCGTGAGGATTTGAAGAAGGGGTTGGTACATTTTGTGAGTAGAGATGTTGTATGCAATGTACCTCTTGAGATGGGTGCTCCTCATAAGTAAAGAATGAGTTACTTAGTAGCAATATCTTTATCCCTTAACTATGCACCCGCGTAGGTGTAGCTTTTGGAGAATCCATGTAAAGGCTAATGAATATGACCCTACCTTAGGCATGTAGGGATCCCTCATCCGGTAGGGGTAAATATCAGGATTCCATGTCTAGCTCTCATGGTCTATGTCGGTTAAAGCTAGCCCCTACAAATGTATGTAAAAGAACTAAGTCTTCTTAAGGGTGGACTACTTAAGATAGGTGGTGAAGCGTTCGTACCTATCCAGCACAAGTAGACATTTGAAGGAGTCTTAGTGTGTCATTATAGGAAAGTATGAATGGTCATGATATGAGCCAATGAAAGTGAAGTGATTTATGCTAACGTTAGGAAGAATGGTCCATGTTAGGACATGTATGAGGAAAATCTTAGTATGGAGAATGTGATGGGCCTATATTCGAAGTTATTCTCAGGACACTAAGTGGAGTGGTAGAAGTGTAGATTAGTTAGGGGATGCAACTTTCACATTGTCAAGTGTAAATTAGGTTTCCTAGGAGGAGGTTTCTTAGGTGAAGTCCATAAGTACATGTATATGTTGTGGGTCTTTCATGTGGATGGTGACTTGTATGAATGAAATGAAGTATCTCTATTTTATCCTAGTAGTCTAACGATCTTTTAAGTAGGTATTGAGACATTGTATAGGCCAGCAATTTCCTATGTCTTCACTTAGGGGAGCCTTAGGATAACTCAGGAGAGAAGTAGTTATTGTGGGATTTTTGGAGGATATTGTAAGTATGCTCCATGTAAGAAAATTGGAAGTTTCACTTATGTGCTATTGATGATACTATATATGATGATTTGTAAACTAATCATTAAGGTTTTTATCAAAATTAGATGGACTTGTTTATTTCAACCTAAATTGTCTTTTGCAGATTTCGCAACAAGTCATACTTAATACCAATGATGTACTAAAAACCATACTTGTTCTATTACTCTAAAGTATAAGTTGGAGCAAGTTGACGGGTTTAGAAGCAATCTTGGGAATCGACTCTCTTAAGACTAAGTATGTCCTCATATATTCGAAGTCATAGTCTTTATTTCTTTATTTTTCCTTTAAGACTTGTATAAGACTTATTATGTCTTTTATTTCAATGTAAAAGGGTCGTTCCCTAAGATATTTATGTTATGTCTTTAAGTTGGTGTTGACGATGAGACTATCCTTTGGTATTTATAAAAGATGTTTTCCTTATTATTATATATCGTGAAAAGTTTTAATTCCGCACTACTTTTCATGTCCAATGTAATTAATGATAGCTAAGATGCTAGTACAAGACCTTCAAAACGTCAATTACGTCTTGTTCCGACCTAAGGGTTGCCCTTACTTCTAGGGTGTACTTGTCGGTCGTGACACCACTATTGTAGAAACTAAAAAAGGTTCATCTAAGACATCGGGGATCTCATAAAACTTCATATCCACTAAAGGAATTACAAAATATAAAGAGGCACCGGAATATAATAATGCATAAACATCTTCAAAATACTTGCAACATACCAGTGACAACATTGGAAAAATTCTACTGTTCACCCCTAGAATAAAGAGCATAGAAGCGGTTCTTCTTAGGAGATTCGGAATTAAGACCACTTGTTTTTGCATGGTTACTCTCCCTTTCTTGAGTCTAGTCAATGGGACAACCCATCACAATGTGACCACTCTTTCCACAACCAAAACAATTGTCCGTTCCCATTAGACATTTAGCCATGTGCTTCTTGCCACATTTGGCACAATTAGGTTTCTCACTTTGTGAACCACAACCTTAGGGTTAGGTACCCTATCTTTGTTAGCCTTGATAAATTAGAAGGAACTTGGTTGGAGGATCTTTTTTTACACTTTGTTTTGTCTTGAATTTAAACCTAACCCTTAGAAGTACCTCCATCATAGGGCCTTTCCCTCTTCACATCCCAATGTCCATGTGAAAGGTTTTCTCACATGATTTAGGTTGATGAAAGAAATTCTCATCTATAATATAAGAGCTATGCATATGAGGAGTTAATATCCTAAGGCTTATTTTATGAAGTAAAGTTAATAAAGGTTTTTTCAATAAAAGGGAAAGTTAGCGGAAGCAACGAGTAACTGAGAATCGAGATGGTGTCCTTCCAAAGATGGAAAAGTAGGTCACAATGTCTCATAAGATGGAAACTTCTACGTCTAGTAAGTCAAGGTTTCTAGTAACAATCTATTAGTTCCATAACTACGTGCCCCCGTAGGATATAGCTAGTGAATCCACATAGATAAGCTATTATGTATGGTTCTACCTTGTCTAGTCGATCACCTCTTTTCGGTGTACGGTTGTATGACACCAGTTTTCATATTTATCTCACATGATCTAGTGTCGGTTAAGGCGAAGTTTCCCTAAAAGAAAATGGAAAATGAAAGTAAGTATTGAACCCTAACTAGGATAACCTGAGGGAAGTTGCTTAGTGTAGGTGAGAATATGTAACTTAACCTATGCATTGCACAATTATCTCTTGAAAGGAGTTCTAGAAAGGTGTTTTATATGTATATGAATATGTATACGTCTTATATGCATGATATTATGATATTGACCTACTTGTATAATAGTATTCATAGTCTGAGTCCTATGGTGTCCATATGATGTGGTCTCACTTAATATGCATAATGTTGGTCTTGTTGACTATATGATGAGGTCTTACTTGATATGCATGTAGTTGACTATACTTGCAATGTTGATGTATGAAGTAAATGATGTTTGTGGTCTCTTTATGAGTTAACTTATTATGTGTGGGGTTATGGGACTTCACATGTATATTGCACTAGTAGGCTTAGATTGAGATTATGAGTAAGATCTTATTATGTCATTGGTAGTGTTGACTTGCATGTGGTCTTGAAGTGAGCCTTTTATGTGATTCATAGAACATGTTAGTTCATATGGGAAATAGGTGCCTTAGGATATGTTATGTTCCTATGAATGCCTATGTTTAAGTAAATGAAGGTTATGTGAATGTTCACCTTGGTGACCTTAAGGTAATGCTTGAGTGTGGATGGTGGAATGGGACACTATTCATACATTGCACCAAGTGTTACTAGAGGGTTACTTGGGAGTTAAAGACTTAAGGTAAAAGATAAGATATTGTTATGAAATGCTAAATGTGGCATTATGTGATGTTATGAATAGTGACCATGCTTATGTGAAGTATATGAGTTATGTTGTGCTTATTATATCAAACTTTACCTAAAAGGCATGATGCATGATTTTCTAAGAAAAATGTCCTCTTTAAATGCATGTTTTTGCATGATTGTCATACTTAGTGCATTCTTGATCAACACCATTTTTCTTCACCTTTTTACACAAAGTGTAGTTTATGGATGATTAAATGATGTCTCTAAGGTGAAGGGATTGACATGTGTTTCCCAAGCTCAAGAAAAAGGATCCTTATGTTCCAAGGATTTCCTATGTCATTTTTATATTCGATGTATTGTAATAGCTTAAATATTATGTTATGATGTTAAGGGGTCGTGTCCCTATTCTATTCTATCGATGTTGGGTCTAAGATAGCAAAAGAGACTTAGAGTCGTACTATGTATTATGACTTAAATTTATATATGTATAGAGTGATGATTCTAGCATATGATGTGCTAGGAAAGTTTCAAATTTTTCGCTAAATTTACTATAAATATGCGATGAAAGATTCCTAAGGGCTTGTATAGGACCTCCGAGAGGTCGAGTACGCTGTGTTACTTCTAGGGGGTACTCCCCGATCGTGACGATAATGCAGAGTTCTTTGAACACATTTATCTGTATAAAACTGAATGTTAGTCAACAAGTGAAAGACCTAAACGACCACGGGAAGAATCAACGGAAAATACACTACTTAGTAAAGATCCTAGGCATAGCACTCGCCAACGGAAAACCCACTTCTTTCGGACAAGAATTTATGGCATTATTGCTTGAAAATAAGCCTCAAACATTTAAAGCAACTATGTCTTCGTCTGAGTCAACTTATTGGAAAGAAGTTGTCAATATCAATAGTGAGATTGAATCAATTTTAAGTAATCATACTTGCGAATTGACTGATCTTCCTCCGGGAAATAAACCATTAGGATCAAAGTGTATCTTTAAAAGGAAAATGAAAATTGATGGGACTATTCACAAATATAAGGCTAGACTCGTCGTCAAAGGATACAGAAAAAAGGAAGGTCTAGACTACTTTAACGCATACTCTCCAGTAACAAGAATAATATCAATTAGGATATTAATAGCACTAGCAGCAGTGTATGATCTTAAAATCCACCGAATGGATGTAATCACACCCTTCTTAAATGGAGAGTAGGAGGAAGAAATTTACATGGAACAACATGAAGGTTTTGTAGTTCCTGGTCAAGAAGAGAAAGTGTGCAGACTTGTGAAGTCGCTTTATGAGCTCAAGCAAGCACTCAAACAATGGCATGTTAAATTTGACCAAACAATGTTGGCAAATGGATTCAAGATTAATGAATGTGATAAGTGTGTTTACATTAAAAACATTCTGAATCATTAAGTCATTGTATTTCTGGATGTTGATGATATGATAATAATGAGTAAAGACATTGACAATATAAATGTTGCTAAGCACATGTTGTCCAACAAATTTGATATGAAAGACTTAGGAGTTGTTGATTTGATCTTAGAGATCAGGATTCTCAAAACTCCTCAGGGACTAGCATTATTTCGATCTCATTATATTGAAAAAGAATTGGATAAGTTCAAATACTTGAATTTCATGTTGTTAAAACACCAATTGATTTAAGCGTTACATTTCAAAAAAAATGAAGGTGAAAGTGACTCTCAATTGGAATATACCAGAGTGTTGGTAAGTTTGATATATATCATGAATTGTACGCGACCAGATATAGAATGTGCTATTAGCAAACTGAGTTTTTTCACTAGTAATCTGAATAAAACTCACTGGATGACAAAGAAACATGTTGGGATATTTGAAACATACACAACACTATGTTTTGCATTATAACAAATATTCTGTTATGATTTATAATAAATATCCTGCTGTGATTAAAGGATATAGTGATGCAAATTGGATCACCGGGTCAAATGAAGAAAAAAATCCACAAGTGGTTATGTATTTATACTTGGTGCTTTATAGGGTTGGTGAAGAAGTTGAACCTATCTGTGTATATTGCGATAGTTAAGTAACAATAGATAGGGCAGGGAGCGTCATGTACAATGGGAAGTCTCGTCATTTACGATGAAGACATAACATCGTAAGACAATTGCTCTCTAGTAGAATTATCACGATTGACTATGTGAAGTCAAGTTATAATGTGTCAGATCCACCAACAAGAGACCTAGTGAGAGAGGCGTTGAAAAATCATTCAAGGGAAAGTTTTACGACTTAGGACAAATCAGTACGACGGTAACTCTATCTAACATATTGGATATCCCAAGAGCTAGATTCAAGGAGAAAAACAAAGTTGTGACTAATGATTCGGCATTGTCAATCAACTTAATCCAAACACGAGGTAAAACAATAATCTGAATACAAAAAGAAAAAATATAATAACCAAATTCAAAGGATAAGAAACTACAAAAATAAACATAAAAGTCATAAAATCAAATCAAAGTATTTCAATTTTTTATTTCGATTCTTCGATTAATTTTCAACTGTGATAAATATTTGTGTCAAATTCAATTAACTTCGATTCAATATTATATTATAATTATATTTAAAAGACCCTTCAACATATAGCCTTAACTAAAAGAAAGTCTATAAACAAACCGAAACCAAAAGCCGAAATATTGAATGCCAAGTCCATTGAGAAATGCAAAGAGACATCCATTTTCCTTGTTCACCAATTGGATCGGGTCAAAGTTGGATCAATCTTATTAAACGGGTCGATCAGTGAATCGACCAATCAAATTGGAGAAAAAAAGATCCAACGGTTGCCGGTAGTCTCAAACACGTCAACTGTCTCACTCACTCATAACGCCACACTGATCATCATCATCAATTCAGCTAAACCCCTTTTATTACACAGCAGATCAGAACCGCCGGCCGGCAGATCAGTCAACGGAAAAATGTTGCCGCCGGAGCTTCATACTCGGTCTTTCCGTCCATACATATCTGCTTCTACTAGTGCGCCTTCTCTTTCCACCTCATTCGATGGCGTTTACAGTCCCGAACGGAACCCTAACTCCGTTAATAGTAGATCTCTGAGGAATTCTCGATTCTCACCGACGACGTTCGTTCACAACGCAAGAATCGCTGTCGCGTTGGTTCCTTGTGCCGGTTTTCTCCTTGACCTTGGTGGTACTCCGGTTGTTGCTACACTTACGTTAGGGCTTATGGTAGCTTATATCCTTGATTCTCTGAGTTTCAAGTCTGGTTCCTTCTTCGCTGTTTGGTTTTCACTCATTGCTTCGCAATTTGCTTTCTTCTTCAGCTCGTCCTTGTTTTCGGGGTTTAATTCTGTTATGCTTGGGTTACTTGCTGTATCAGTTTGTAGTTTGACTAATTTCTTGATTGGTGTGTGGGTGTCGCTTCAGTTCAAGTGGATTCAAATTGAGTATCCTACGATTGTGCTTGCTCTTGAGCGGCTGTTGTTTGCATGTAGTCCCATAGTTGCTTCTACTGTTTTCACCTGGGCAACAGTCTCTGCAGTTGGTATGGTTAATGCAGCTTATTATCTTATGGCGTTTAACTGCATTTTTTATTGGCTTTTCTCAGTTCCTCGTTTATCATCATTTAAAATGAAGCAAGAAGCTAGTTATCACGGTGGTCACGTTCCAGATGATAATCTAATCCTTGGGCAGCTTGAGAGTTGTATTCATACGTTGAATCTATTGTTTTTCCCCCTTCTATTTCATATTGCCTCTCATTACTCGGTTATATTTGTCTCGTGGGCATCTATTTGTGATCTGTTTCTTCTCTTCTTCGTTCCATTTTTGTTTCAACTGTATGCCTCAACGAGAGGGGGATTATGGTGGGTGACTAAAAACGAGAATCAGTTGCACAGCATTCGTGTGGTGAATGGAGCTATTGCATTGTTTGTAGTTGTCATTTGCTTAGAGATTAGGGTTGTGTTCCATTCATTTGGACGATACATTCAAGTGCCACCACCATTGAATTACCTACTTGTCACTATAACAATGCTGGGAGGGTCAGCAGCAGCTGGTGCTTATGCTCTTGGTATGGTTTCTGATGCTTTTAGCTCAATAGGATTCACTGCTTCAGCTGTCATTGTAAGTGCTGCTGGAGCGATTGTGGTGGGGTTTCCTGTTCTGGTATGTATCTTGCATGTTTTGTTTTTCTTAATTTTTACTTTTCTGTTTTTCTTTCCATTTCCATGCTGCACGGTGTTATCTGAGTTCCTCTGTCTAGTGAAGTTAATTTAGATTTTCCCCTTTCAACATGGTGTGAATTAATTATAGGTAAACAAAATTCTTTGTTGAAGGACTTCTATTTTGCTGATATTATGTTTGTACCTTAGTTTAATAGTGTAGTTAGTTTGTATTAGCTGGAAAAGATGCCCGTATGTTCAATTTAGCTTAAATCTAGATTTAATGTGGTTGTTGACTATAAATTCTTGAACTTTTCTAACTTTATTTTGTTTTAGATCTTCATTTATGTGGGAAAATGATATGTAACGTGAGATAAACGTGAAATGTCCAAAGAATTTCAAAGGAAGGTTTAAATAAGACAAATCATGTTTCTCCTAGATTAATGAGGCACCCCTTGGACGATTTAAATGCCTTTAAAATAAATGAGTGACCCTTGGCTGTAAATTTTCATTGCTCACATTATATCTCTGTAATCTCAAACAATCAATATTTGTCGATTCAGCTGGGTGCCAATCTAAGATTAGTCAGGATCGGATATGTGTATCTTCTTTATCTAGTCCCTTACTAAGGCCCATTTTACTTCAAGACTAAGTAGGATATACTAGAAAGTAAAGTTCTCTAAGTCCACTCTTATTTCTACACTGACATACAAATTTCTATATTCACATAAACCAATCAAATACCAAACAAACATTAATCTAATGCAAGTGTAGAAACAACTCAGTTTTGATCTCAAAGAATTGGTATTATCCAAATTGGATATATGAATTACTGTATCTATTCCCTTTTATCAGGCCCATTTCGTTCTAATACCAAATAATGTCATTAAGACTGCATGGATTTGCTAAAACGTAAGGTCTTATAAATCTCACACTTGCTTTGATAATGACGTACAAATCTCTACATTGACACGAATCTCTAATATGACCAAGGAGATAGCAACCAAACACTGAACTTAATGTAAGCGTAAATAACAACTTAGTTTGTAATCTCAATAAGTTGGTATCATCCAAATCATTGGCTTCAGTATGTAATACTCAAAGTCTTAGTTTGTAATCTCAATAAGTTGGTATCATCCAAATCATTGGCTTCAGTATGTAATACTCAAAGTTCTGTTACTGATTCCAAGAGAATGTAGGTTTACTAAAGAATCTTCATTCGCTTTTTCGGCGAATTTAAGACCGATCTGTTTGTAGGTTTATGTAGAGCATAGCCAAATCATCTCAAGCAACTCTCTTTTATTCTACCTCCATGAGTGTTACTTGTATCCACTGTCAAATATAACTTTTGTCAATTTGTCTAGCATATTCTCTCTGGAGAAATTTGTCTGTCACATTAATCTTTACATCCGTACTTTTACAAAACTCATTCTGTGAATATCTGGACCTTGAAGGTACATGTATTTTCATATAATATTGTTTCCATTTTACTGAATTTGCCTTTGTGCCTATTCTATTAGCACACACGTACCACGACTTCATTTCAATCCTCCTATTTTCCCCTTGTTTTTACATCTTCATCTGTCATGCCATTTTTCTAAGGTTAGATATTTGAAGTGTTTGTATTAGGCACCATAATCTTATCTAATTTCATGTCACCCTTCTATAGGGGGCTAAGCTTGTGTGCATATATTCTGTCATACTTCTTCAAGCCCTTATGTAATGAGCTCCTCTATAATTTTAGCTTTTGCTGGACCAACTCACTAGATTCGTCAAACAATATCATTTGCAAATAATTTGGATATTGTACCAGCCTCATTGGTAAACTATTGGTTACGCATTCATATAGGTAGTGGACTACAAGTTCAAGACCAATGAATTTGTTGGTTAATGTAGGACATGGTCAGATCATCTCAAGTGATTGTCTTTTATTCTACCTCGATGTGTATTGCTTGGCCCTTTATCACAGATGTTTTTTGCTAATTTGTGTAGCATATGAATGTTAAGTCTGAATTTTATTATGAACATCTTGTGGATATATTGGACATTTATAAGGCTAACATGTATAACTCATAGTAGTGTTGTTGATCATACAATCGTACAGAACTTCCATTTTATCAGATTTCTTCTTATTGTATTACCACACCCATAATGTTCCATTTTAACCCTCTTATTTTTTTCTATTAGATCGTCGTCTATCATGCCAATTTCTGGAACTAAGTTGGATCAAAACTGTAACTGTTATGTAAAATTAGGCAAATAACCCTTATCTAATTTATTTTGCCCCTTTTTACATGGGGCTAAACGTTGTTATCTTTATTCTGTCAAATGATCATGAGGTTAGGATTGCCAACACTCTATAAGGAGAAAAAAACTGATTCCCTTGACCAATGTGAGATACTTAACCCCCCTCTCTCACACGCCTAGGTCTGGACACTTCAACAACATAATTAAGTAAGACAGTAGAGATAGGTATGCCGCTTACACCATGTAAATAAAATTGATCAATGGCCTAACTTACTTAACCGCAAGAGCTAGTTCATGCGGCGGTGAGGATTGTCCAAGACCATATAAGGAGATGATAACTCATTCCCTTGGAACACATTGTAAAAATTGGTCTCCGTTTCCCTATAAACATTGTTCAAGCTGTGGGAAATCAACCAATAATGCCTCTGTTTCATGATAAAAAAAAAAAAGGGGTTGTTTTTTGGTGTGGTTGGGTTGTTTGGGTTGGGTGGGTTTTGTTTTTTGTTCCCACCCCCCCGTTGTTTTTTTTTTTTTTTTTTTTTTTTGTTTTATTTTTTTTTTTTTTTGCTTCTGTTACTGTGCTAGTTGATTTTCTTTTTTATTTTCTTTTCTTGTTTATCATATGATATTAAGTGGGGGGCTATAGTAAACTCCCTTCTATGTGTCCCTTTCTCGGACCTTATATGAAAGTGGGATGCCTTGAGCACCGGGCTTAAACCTTTCCCCTTGACCGCGTGGACATTATGGCTAATATTAACATTCTTAACGCTGTCTTCAACGAACATGTGATTTCATTGAAATTTTGAGTCTTAGATCCTGCAACATAGGATAGCATATCCTGTAGTTTTCACTCTATTGATTTTAAGCAGCATGGCATGAACCAGATTACTTGTCTTTGTTATGCATACTTGTGAAGCTTTAGGTCCTAATTCAAGAACTTCAAGAGTATGTAAATGTTCAATTTATTTGGATAAATCATATTTCATTCATAAGTGGTACACCGAGACAGTGTCTAAACGTATGTAGCAGGTGTGTAAATGGCCAAGAACATATATCAATCAAGCCATCTCCCTCCTATACACATTTCAGTATCTTCTCCTTAATCTAACATAGTAGATGAAATAAAAAGTTATTTGTTTGATTTTTCATTCTTGTTGTTATTATGAAATGGGTCTTTTAATTTTTTGGAAATTGTAGAGTTGTCAGTAATCTTCTTTGTTGGTTTTTATCAGATGTTATATTTGCTTATGAAAAGCTCAGTATAAAGGATTCTTAAAGCTGGATTTAACTTATATTGACCCTTCTCAACCGAGTTGGTAAATGGACCTTTGATTAACCCAGGGACAGGTCAGTCGTTGACAATAGAAGTTTCTAGGTTTTGAAAGCAAGAGTCTTCTGTACAATGCATCGGTTGGGGATACAATGAATCCCTTGGACTAAAAGCCATATATAACTAGGTTTCAATGTCTGTCCATGGCACGTAAGAGTTGAACTGCTATTAAGATATTTGATCTGTTATGCAACATAACAAGCTTTGATATAACAGATGAATTAGTAAGTTGTTTGTTGAGTATAATTTTTACTAAATGAGTTTTCATACTTGCAATGTTCAAGCAATGCGTTGATTCACAGGGTAAATGTTGCAATAATGCAAGCTGTGCATAAGCACACTTTAACAAAAAATAAATATTGTTCTTTATTAGCACAATTACTGAGTCGCTAATAAAAGAATTGTTGTCCAAAAGATTACATCTGAAAAAATATGTGTACACCACTAGATTTCTATTTTTTACTTGTTCATTTATTCATGTGTGTTCCTAGTCAGCCGTGCCCTTGGCCTAATGGCTTTGGGTGCAACCTGCTCTTAAATATATGATAATTACCGAATTGGCCGAAACTTAGTATTTGACTCTAGTATCACAAAGATATAAAAGGGGGAAAGGAGAAAAGAAGAGGAGAAAATGCACCATGGCATATTGCTGTTGAAAATTGTTGAAGTTAGTTTAACTTCAGTAGTAGTCGAGGCTTAGGTGCTACTTGTAGTCGTTCCATCTGCATTTTAACCCAAGTCCCATGGTAATTATTTTTAATGCTTTGTTATTCTAACCTTAATATATGCTATATTACTAAGTTGCTCGGACTCGGGTGCAGGTGTCCGATATGGGTGCGGATCTTCATGATCTAATTTTTAATATTCGGGGATATGGATCCATGTATGGATATGAGTGTGGGGATTCGCATAAAAATAATTAAAATATCTAAAAATAGAGTTATAAAACCTAAAGTATGAGATATTGTGTAGAGAACTTGAGGAGAATCCTGGAAGGGGAGATTAAAGGAAATGGAGTGACAGAGAAATTTTTATATAAAAAGTATTCCATTTTCTTCAACTTCACCTTAACTTTTGTATTGATCATAGAAATCTTTAAAACTATCCCGACTTTCCCATCGATTTTGGCCAAAGTACAAATCAGTTGACCAAATTGTACAGGGATCCCACACCCACACCCATGCCTTGTCGACAGGAGTATGGCATTAAAAGTGAAGAGTTCGAGTAACTTAGCTATATTATACAGATAGATTTATTCGGTTTGGTTCAGTATTATTGCAATTTCTTATGTAAGATCAGAGACCTACTCAAAGTATTCTGTACGGTTAGAATTATATATGAACCTATAGTTTTATTATGAAAAACCTAAAACATTGGTTTGGTTCGGTCAGCTTATAAAGAGCCATTGACAACCCCTACTTGAAGAAAGTCATTCATTTTCTTTATCCCCTTCCATTTGCTGCGCTGGCGTATCTGCTTTATGTTTAAAACTAAATAGATGTAGGTAAGTGGACCAAAAAGTAGAAAAAGGATAATCTCACTGATTAGTGTTAGATACAACTAGGCAGTACTGCATAAAATTGAAACCTAAGGCTAATAATATGAGATTGAAATGAAAAGGCGTGCAAGCATTTTGGCGAGTTCTTGGTGCATATCTTTGTGATCAGACTGTAAAATAAATAAATAGACTTTTGCTTGTGTGATCTTTGCCATAACTGTTGCTTGAATGTGTCTGAGAAGCTCTTAGTCATTCACTATATGGAGCTTTAGTGATTCATACATTCGACTTTTTTAACCAGTAAAAATATTTGACATATACAAATGATCTTTACTTCAATATGCAGTTTGTTCCACTCCCATCAGTGTCAGGATTTTATCTGGCTCGTTTCTTCACGAAGAAAAGCGTCTCATCATACTTTACTTTCGTTGTGCTTGGAAGCTTGATGGTTATATGGTTTGTGATGCACAATTATTGGGATCTAAATATTTGGATGTCAGGCATGCCTTTAAAATCCTTTTGCAAGCTCATTGTTGGTAGTGTTATCCTGGCAATGGCCGTTCCTGGTTTAGCTATCCTCCCAGCGCAATTTCGTTTTCTGACTGAGATTGGTTTGATTGGCCATGCTTTTCTGCTGTGCTATATTGAAAATCGCTTCTTTAGTTACTCTAGTGTTTACTACTATGGGTTGGAGGAAGATGTTATGTACCCAAGTTACATGGTAGTCATAACTACATTTATTGGTTTGGCGGTTGTGAGGAGACTTTCCGCGGACAACCGCATTGGATCAAAGGCTGTTTGGGTCCTAACTTGCTTATACTCCTCAAAGCTTGCTGTGCTTTTTGTTACATCAAAGGGAGTTTTGTGGGTATCAGCTGTCCTCCTCCTGGCTGTTTCTCCTCCCCTGCTTCTTTACAGGTATCTCCTGATCCAGATTGATGTGTCCTTGTCCCCTCCCCTCCCCCAACCCCTAGCCCACAACTCAATCCCAAGAGAAAGACCATGAGAAAAAAAGACCCCACATACACAAAGGATTGTGTTCCTTTTTCAGATTCCTAGTCTGTTTATATTGCAGGGATAAGTCAAGAACTGCCTCAAAGATGAAACATTGGCAAGGTTATGCTCATGCTGCTGTTGTTGCTTTATCAGTTTGGTTCTGTCGTGAAACAGTATTTGAAGCTCTTCAATGGTGGCATGGTAGACCTCCCTCTGATGGTTTGCTTTTAGGCTCCTGCTTCCTCTTGACGGGATTGGCTTGTGTTCCTATTGTGGCTCTTCACTTCTCACATGTTATGGTATTCCCTCCAACTAATTTGTTGCTGTGTTATATGCTTTCTTTTTTCATAGAGTCATTGATGATTAGATCAGTGATGTTAATAGATAAAATTCATTACTCTAAAAGAACATGTGCTTAACATGTTGATTTTCTGCCCTGAACCCTTTTAAAGAGGGATATTTCTTTTAGCATAATACAGATTTCCGGAACTCCAGGAGTGTTCATATATTGTGATTGGAATGGAATAATGTGAATCTTCAAGTTGAGACTGTTTGCTTAAGAATGCCCTCTCTGTTGGTCTGCTAGACCTTATTTAATGTTATTTTCTTGCTTTTAACTGTTCTTCAAACATTTCATGGTCATAGAATAGGGATACTTATACCACAAACATGGGAAGTGCAACCTCCTGATAAGTGTCCTTTTATTTTGTGTAGAAGATTACTTTTCCTGTTTGCTTTAGTTGGAGGTCTCGACTGGATTGAAGTAGTTACGAGCTTTTTCTTTTTATCTTGCAGTCTGCAAAGAGATGCTTGGTGCTGGTGGTTGCAACAGGTTTGTTGTTTATCCTAATGCAGCCGCCAATCCCATTGTCATGGACTTACCACTCGGCTGTAATTAAAGCTGCTCGTCAATCTGCTGATGACATTTCTATTTATGGCTTCTTTGCATCAAAGCCTACATGGCCCTCATGGTTGCTTATTGTTGCAATTCTGCTCACTCTGGCCTCTGTTACTTCCACCATCCCAATCAAATACGTCGTTGAATTGAGGATATTTTACGCCATTGCTATAGGCATTTCTCTTGGAATTTACATATCAGCAGAATATTTTCTGCAGGCTGCAATCCTCCACGCTCTCATCATCGTCACCATGGTCTGTACTTCAGTATTTGTTGTTTTCACTCACTTCCCATCTGCTTCAAGCACAAAATTTCTGCCATGGGTATTTGCACTTCTTGTGGCTCTCTTTCCTGTAACATATTTGTTGGAGGGACAAATCAGAATAAATAAAAGCATCCTTGGAGATAATGCAGTGCAAGATATGGGGGAAGAGGACAGCAAACTGGCAACCCTTCTGGCTGTTGAAGGTGCAAGAACATCTCTTCTTGGTTTATATGCTGCAATTTTTATGCTTATTGCTCTTGAAGTGAAGTTTGAGCTGGCTTCACTGATGCGAGAAAAGGTAACAGGTAGGGGTACAGTTAGACACGGCCTTTCAGGTCAAAGTAGCTCTACTATTGTTCCCCCAAGATTAAGGTTCATGCAGCAACGCAAAGCCTCTGCTGTCCCATCCTTCACAATCAAGAGAATGGTTGCAGAGGGTGCCTGGATGCCTGCCGTTGGCAATGTTGCCACAATCATGTGCTTTGCTATATGCCTGATCTTGAACGTCAATCTTACCGGTGGCTCAAACCGTGCTATTTTCTTCTTAGCACCTATTATGCTCCTGCTTAATCAAGATTCTGATTTTGTTGCGGGTTTTGGGGAGAAGCAAAGGTACTTCCCAGTTGTAGTTGTCATCTCTTCCTACTTGGTGTTAACTACCGTGTATAGCATATGGGAAAATATATGGCATGGGAATGCAGGTTGGGGATTAGACGTGGGAGGTCCAGATTGGTTATTTGCGGTGAAGAATTTGGCACTTCTTATTCTAACATTTCCAAGTCACATCCTTTTTAATCGGTTTGTGTGGAGCTACAGGAAACAGTCTGACTCTATGCCTTTGATGACAATACCTCTAAATTTGCCATCAGTTTTGATGACGGATATTATCAAGGTTAAGATATTGGGACTCCTTGGAGTTATATATTCGTTAGCCCAGTATCTGATCTCTAGACAAGAATATATTTCAGGAATGAAGTATATTTAGAGAAACATAAAAATTTTGTACTATATGTTGTTGGAAATTTTCAAGTGAGGAATGAAATTAAAGATGATGTTGCTGTTATTTATGGATATTCCTCATGTTGCATTGATTTCGAGTTCGACCTCATATGTGATGTGAAACTGATGACATTAGAGAAAATCTTCAACTGTGCAAATGTTGTATAGTTGTACGTACGAGTTTACAGTTGATAGTGTGAGGTAAAATCAAGGTACTTAGTTTTCAAACAAAATACTTGCTTAAATTTAAAATCTAAAAAGCTATCCATGTTTCATTATTTAAAATCCAGTTTTAACAATTTCATAACCAACCATGGAATCAGACTTTCTAAAGCACATTCGAATTTTCAGTTTATTTTATAAGTGAAAGGGGCAAAATGTTTAAATATAGCTCTTAGCTGTTATAGAAAGAAGCGATACAAAAGGTGTATTGGCATTACGATGCTACAATATTAGTCTCACCGTCTTATGCAATCCTCAATGCTTTCTATATATAAAATATCAAGGGGATTCAACATATCTAGTTTTTCAACAATTGATACAGAGTAGATTTATAGATTTGTTTTCTACTGTAGGCACTATTTCTTGTCTATGTCGCGGGTCCATCCCAAATCCTATTAGTAGTAGGAGCATTACTCCTAAGTTTCTTGTTACTTCTCCTTTCAATTTTGTTGAATGCTAGTAGGGGTGGCATCGTCGGTTCGGTTTCGGTTTTACATATAATCGGTTTCGGTTTATCGGTTTTCGGTTTAAAATATGCTAACCCAATAACACCCAATAACAATGTTTTTATCGTTTTTATCGGTTTATCGGTTTTTTATGTTCTCGGTTTCGGTTTCGTTAACCCAATAATAAAATGTCGTCAATATAATATATAATAGTACGTATGATTGATATTACATGTTACCGACCACTTTAAACCATACCGCCAAAACATAATAGAAAACTTTGAATTATCAAATTACTAACATTCACAACTTGCAAAAGCTATTCTCCTCAATTTACGAACTAGAATTAAAACTAACATAAATTTTCAATGAGACATTCTTGAAAGTTGCTTGATCCACCATAATCAAACAAAATTCTCACCAATTTCCTAACCAAAAAATCACATAGCCCTGAAAGCTAATTGAATCTTTTTATGTATTAAATTATTATATTTAATATAGGAAGGGTAAGTAGTAATAACTATCGTCTTTTTGGGTTATCATTTATCGTTTACCCCATACCCCAATAGGAAAAACCGAAACCGACCCAATAAAAACCCAATAATTATTTTTTTCTAAACCCATTAAAAACCCAATAACCCAATAACCCAATAACAATACCCAACACATTTTATCGTTCGGTTTTGTCGGTCGGTTTTTTGCACACCCCCTAATGCTTAGTCATTATTCTAGAATTGTTCATGGCTTTACTTCATTTTCATTATTTTCTTTTTTTCAAAAGGAAAAAGATCTAAAATATCCTTGAAGCATTGAAAATAGTATAAAATTATCTTTCATCTCCAAAATATATTTTTCATTCACTTATTGGCTCCAAAATACCCTTATCATCCACCTTTGAGATCAAAATTGACCACTTCCTTGACTGTTTTAAAATTAAAGTCTTTAAATATTTTTTTAAAATACTTGGTGTTCGACTATTGGTTATAGTTTAGTTTATTAATATATTTTAAAAGAACTCACTAATCCACTCATTACTAAACTAAACCCTACCCAATAATAATCCCAATTTAATCTCAAAATCGTCATAAAACGCTACTAAAACGCGAATAAAATATAGATTTCCTGAAAATGACATTCAAAATATTTTGAGTCTGAATTGAAGCCCATAATTAAATTTAATTGAGTCGTTTATTTTAGAAGGACCTTTCAATAGGATTCTCTTTCAAGATTGGAAATGAGAAATTTATGACTAAAGGTAAAGAAGTAATGAATTAATTCATGCACTTTTTTAAATATAAATTTTATATAAAATATTTTAGGGATTTGTGTTTTACATTTTTAATTATTATTTTTGAAACAAAGTTACTATGACATACTTGAGACTTAAGAATAATTAGATGAACATAGTCAGACTTTTAATTTAATCAGTTTTTATTAGACACATGAAGTAATGAATAATTAACGAGTTTCTAGCCTCAAAATTTAAAAACACTCCATTGACAGGTTGTTTCATTAAATAAGTGACGGGTTTATTATTTTGGAGCGATTTAATTAGTAATAGGTGGTTAGTGGATTTGATTATAAATTGTACTAATAAGTTTAAATTATAACAATAGTTGAGTGCCACGTATTTAAAAAAATATTTACATAGTTTACATTAAAAACCGTGAAAAATTGATCAATTTGACCAAAGTGGATGACAAAGGGTATTTTGGACCGAATAAGTGGGTGAAAAGGGTATTTTGGAGCCATTAGGTGGATGGAGAGTAATTTTGTACTATTTTTAATATTTTAAGGGTATTTTAGACCCTTTTCCATTTTTCAAACTACTTTAAACTGTTTCTCCTCGATCTGATGGTCTATCATTAACACAACTAGCAGAAACTTGCGTCTTTTTTTGCAATTTCAGAGTCTCTCACTGTTTTATATATTTGGTTAATGATATACTTGCTCTTAGTGCTCTCATTGTTTAAATATTATCTTACACAGTGGCTGGCCGAGTCTGAAATTCTAGAATTCTAACACAACTCAATTGTATGTATAAATATACACCCAAGGACTAAAAGACTCTGATTATGAACTATATACTACGGAAGAAATGGCTAAGTCGAAAGTTCCAAGACATCAACATTTCAACATGCTCAAGTGTGCAAGAATCAATTGATGAACAATTTCAACAACATTACAAGATAAAACACCATGAATGAATAGCCATATATCCTATTATTTTCCAGTAACTGAGAGTAATTCGTTTCTTTCTCAGGTCTTGGCTTCATTTGCCACCTACTATTACTATGTCAACAACGACAACGTATCTAGTGAAGTCCCACTAGTGGAGTCTGTGAAGGTTAGGATGTACGCAGAGCTTACCCCTACCTTTGTAGGGTAGAAAGGTTGTTTTTGATACACCCTCGGCACCCTACTATAACTATGTCACTTACAAGAATAGATTTTTCTTTCTTTTTTCGTCTTTGTTAAGGAACAACATTACTTACTAGTAGTGGTTGAGATAGTGGCAAAGGTATGCTCTTTTTTCACATTTTGTGAGCAAGGGACGCAACCCAAGGATTTCCAAGGGTACTACTCTCGTCCAAACACACTTAACTACGGATTTTTAATGGGATCTTGTGCGTTAATACTGATATGATCGGATCCAGGCCCTTTCTCACTTTGTCTGTCAGTCCCATCCTTTGATCTGTACTGATAACAATGTGCTGCATAAAGAAATGCAGCAAAATTGATGAGACTCATGACAGTGAGGAGCCAATAGAAGTAGTCGAATCTGCCAGTGTTTATGTTCTGGGAAAGCCAGGATTCTCGTGTTTCGCCTTTTCCCCATGTGACAGACTTGACAATGCTGTTCAAAATGGTGGCTGCAAAACAACCAAGACCACCAGCCACAGCAGCATAAGCTGAACCAATGCTTCTCATTGCATCAGGAGCCTCTTCATACAGAAATTCGAGTAATCCCACTATGCAAAATACTTCAGCTATCCCAATTAGACAATATTGGATTAGTAACCAATAGGCACTGAGGTCAGGCATTTGAGTCAAAAAACTAGCCTCATAACCATGTTGTATTGCGTAAGTTCTTCGGTACCTCTCAAAGACACCAGCCCACGCCACTGAGAGTATAGAGACTGCCAAGCCAATGCCAACTCTCTGAAGCTGAGAAGCACCATGGGGGTTGCCAGTGATCCGCCTAGATATTGGAACAAATACAGAGTAATAGAGGGAGAGCAGAACAAATATGCTGAGGCCTGGAAAGACTGGCATGCAGGTGACAGGAAGTTTCAAATGTCCCATGTGAGTGTTCAACGTATATGCCTGTTGGACTGATAGAGTCAAGTACTCCGTAAGAACCACACTTAACATTATAGTGCAGGCTGGAATCGGAAGAAGTTTCAGAAGGATTTTAACTTCTTCTACTTGAGTCACGGTGCAAAGCCGCCAAGGATTGGCACCATCATCATCTTTTAGCTGCAGAGCTGCTTTGTCCAAATATCTACATTGAGCACACATATAGTGAAGACATAATTAAGTAAACAAAAGTATGTTTTACCTAACAGCTTAAGCTTATAAATGTGACCATAACACAATTCAACAACATGAAGAAAGTGAAAAAAAGGAGCAACCTTAAAAACTTACCTGAATTCATCGGTATGAGCTATCTTGCTGCTGCCCTTGATAGCAGATCTTTTACCAGGAAACTTCATACAAGCCTACAAACTCGCTGCTTTGGAACGAAACATTCCTCTTGCGGAAGGCAGCAACTAGGACTTGGGCAACACGCGTAAGAGGACTGCCTCCAGGCAACCTATGCCTATACATAGGAGTGCCAGCAAAGAATAACATGTTGGACAGGCCCATGGCAATTGCCAATGACCCAAAAGCAGCTCCCCATCCATGTTTCATTTGAATATACACAACTGCGGTGAAGGCCACGATCGCCCCAACTGTGACTGACAGGTAAAAGAAGTTAAAAAACCTGTCCAGGTGTGACCTGTAATTTCTGCTTCTCTCATCGAATTGATCAGCCCCGAATGATGAGACACAAGGCCTTATCCCTGCTGCTCCGAACCCCGTCACATATAACACTGTGTATAAGTACATCATTTGCCAAGATTTCGCTGGTTCGCAGTTTCCTAGAAGAAGGGCAATCTGATCACACTGATCTTGATTGGGCACAAATACCTTAATAGTTGCTACTAATGTTATTCCTGTCAATCCCTACATAACCATAAAGAAGTAAGTGAATGTTACTATCTTTTAATCCCTTCGTTTCAATTTGTTTGTCTGGTTTTGATTTGACACGGAGTTTAAGAAGTAAAGAAGACTTCTGAATTTTGTGGTCTTAAACCAAAATAACGCTTTATCTATGGCTGTAACATGTCATCTGGGAAGTTAAGATAAAGATAGTTTTCCACAAAGTAAGAGACATTTTTTTTTAAACAGACTAAAAAGGAAAGTAGTACAAACAAATTGCAACGGAGGAGTAAGATCTTCACTTGAATGAAGTGATCAAACAATAGGCAAGCAAATTATTCATCGAATATAATTACCGCTAGATAAATGGTGGTAAAGATAGCAATAGTCCAGTATCTACCAAGGTAAGCGTCAGCAATGAAACCACCCAACACAGAGGAAGCCTGTGATATGCCCAAAAAATTGTTAACAGCACCGGCAGAGCTAGAAAAAGGCCTGTGCATAACGTAGAACATGAACGCCACCATGTTAACAGATAGGCCAAAGTAAGCCATTCTCTCAGCCATTTCATTTCCGAAAATGAACAAGGCAGCTATCCAGCCACCTGTCTTGTTTATATCCGGAATAGGCTTCCCATGGATATTCACAGGAGTAGCTCCTCCTACTCCACCACTATAACCACGTCCAAAAGCTGTTCTCCTATCATCCGATTCAAGGAAGTAGATTCCGAGTTTCTTTGAAACCCTTTTTGGTGTAGAATTCCCTCCTAACTGAACTTCAGGTGATTTGATTTCCCTTTCTTTACTTCCCATTCTTTCAACTCTACAAGTTCCCTCCTCTTCCTTCTTTCTTTATCACACACACTTCATATACACAATCGCTGAAACTGAAAAAGAGAGAGCTTGTAAGACTTATGACAAGATTTCAAAATAATTAGTTGAATAACATTCGACAAGATTTCCTCCATTGCCTAGAGTCTTATGTATCTAAATCGATTAGTCCAGAACGAGTGTGACTTTAACATCCTAAAAGCTTTCCTCCATTGCCTAGAGTCCGTGAGTTCAAACGGAGTGTGAGTATTAGTTTTAGAGCTGAAAGTAGTTGGTGCATTTTAGTTTGAATCCTGGGACGGTCGCAAGATTCTGCCTCTCAATCTATATTACATATTAAAGTATTGTAAGGATTTAGCATGTCAATATTCGGAAGCGTTAGTAAATAACATCCTACCTAGATTTCCTTCATTGCCTGGACTCCAAATTATACAAAAACGAATTCAGGATATAGAGCAACAAAAATATACCCAATGTAATCTCACAAGCAGAGTCGGAGTGTTGGGTTTTATTTGCCCTGATTTCTTACCATAAATAGGTTTTCCTTTTAGGAAAAGGTTTTGAATTGACTAATCCTTTTCTTGTAGGAAAAGGTTTAGAACTCTATAAATAGAGGAATGTTCCTTCTAACTTAATCAGCATTCCAATGTAGTCTTAAGGGATTTGATAGTTTCTGTGAGGGAGAGAATTTGGGTGGGTCACAAGCTCGATACATTATCCTTGTGTGAACCTCCCATTACCAGTGAAATTGGTTGAGGTTGTTTCTCTCTGTATTTGGTACGCCTCATATTTCTAGTGGATTGCTCATCTCATTTGTGGACGTAGGTCGATTGACCGAACCACGTTAAATATTTGTGTCTTTTGGTATATTTCTCGTTGTCTTCATACTCGTGGTCTTTTGAGATTTGCTTTGCTAGCTTCCGCGTTTACACCTGCTTATTTTCGGTCCTAACACGGAGGAGGTACAGTGTATGCAGACCTTACACCTACCTCATAGAGATATATAGGTTGTCTCGGCTTAAAATAAAGCATTTTCCCGAGCAGTAACGACAATGAAATAATGTGATACAGAGAGCAGCACGCGACAGACATATAGAGGAAAGAAGAGTAATGACTACGAAATAATGTGATCTTAATCTACAGAAACATTTCAAAGTTTTCTTGTACATAACTATATAGTTCGAGGCGAAAGCAATGAGTTCACGAAAATCACAGAACCCACCTGTAGATCCGCCTTAGGACTAAAGTAAAACATGTTACCACTTACCTCATTTTCATCTGATTAGAAACTTCTAGACTCACAATCTTGGAATTGAGCCATAGTTCTTGTTGTTATAGAAAAATTCAAGAACAACTCTAAATAGTGTCGTATACAAGAAATTTTTTAACACTCAACCTACTTGAATTACCATAAGATAAAAATAACTTTGTAAGAACATTCGTATATTTTCATGATAATGGATTAAAAAACAACACCAAAATAGCATTTTTAAGTAACATACCTTAGAATTTGGATTAACAACAAAAAGTTTTGTGATGACTTTTAGTAGTCCAAATAGTAGGTGATGTATATAGTAGTAAATAAAACCAAAAAAATGTTAAGTCATCTTTTTCATGACAGATAAGAAATTAAAGTTTGTTAGGTAGATAGGAAGTAAATGTACTTCTCAATCAATTCATTTATTGAGCCTATTTTTGAAGGATTTATGGGTCAGCACACTTGCTACTTTCTACTACACTACTATCTATAATTATATTAGCATTATAAATGCAAGTCCAATAAAAGATATCCTCTTACTATATAACAACGAAGCAGACACGTATTCATCGACTCAGCAATGGCATTTTTAAAAATATTTTCTCTTAGGTCTTCTGTTCCTAATTACTTGTCATTTTTAATTAGCACACCTATTAAGAAAATAATTAATGACATAGTAATTTTTACCATTTTATCCTTATTAATTATGAAGTGGATGAAAAATTTATATTTTTCAAAATAATTAGTCATTTAATTGAGAATATTATAAGTAAAAAAATATCCTTTCTTGATTTAAAGTGTACAAGTAATTAGGAATAGAGTGAATATTATATAAGAGAGAGTTTGAGGTTGAAGCAGACATATTTCCGTCGACATATCTTCTTTAGCAAGGACATTTTTTAAAATATTTAAAAGGTGTTTTTCTTGTTTTATTTTAGTTTAATTGGTGTATAGTTTTTGCCAAATTATTGTACCCCCTTTAGTGGTATCTTTTAGCTTTAAATTCATATCTTTTAGTTATAGCTATATTACATTGAATGTCGATGATAATATTTGTGTAAATTTTAATTAAAATTTAATGAATCCCATAGTGTAATTCAATAATTTTATATTCTGTCCACAATTTAGTATTTACAAAAAAACCCCTAAATTTGTTTGTTCTGTGATCCTTAAACTCCTAGTGATGACATGGTAAATGATACATGGTAAGTTTAAAAAAACTGTTTGATAAAAAATGGGAAAAAATGGTTCAATTAATGTTTGTTACTAAACGCTTAATTTACGGTAACAGATCATTAATCACCATAAAATCAGCTACGTAAGTGGATATTGATTTCAAATTTTGGAACCAAAAATCATCGTCATCCCTCCGCACTTGGCATTACTCTGTGGCTTTACTTCATCCTGCAACTACAATTGACAAACGACAAGCCACGTACATTCTCAGTGAATAATAAACCATTATAGAACATTTGATCCATGTCTAATCAGGTATCAGAAACATTGACTAAACAACATACAACCACTGATTTTATATGTATCATCAAGTACAGCTGATGAAACATTTTATTAAACTTAGTGAATGAATACATTATAACAATTTTCAAAAACCATGTAATCAGTGCAATCAATTAACACTAATAACTTACTGTACTTATAACGATTCCTATGATTCAGGCAAAGACTTTTTCCTATTTTCTTTTTCAATTTTCATCGTCGGATCACTATATCCTTCTATAATTAACGGATCCATTACTATTTGATGTAATAGAACCAATTAACAAAACAAAAAATAGAAGATATAACGACGTGATGATGGATTAATATAAAAAGTGTTGGGTTCAAACATTACATATTAGGCAGATAGACGATGATGGATTCAAGAATAAAAGAAGAAAAGAATGAAAATATCTGGGTTAGAAGACTGAGATGATTATGGATAAATAGAACTGAAACTTGATGAGTATAAGAAAAAATGGTAGAAGTTAATGGAACGTTGTCCTTCTCCTGAAAATTTTACTTTTTTAAATTTCAATTTTTGAATTTGAAATGCAAAATTTCAAAAGTGTTTTGTCTTTTATTTAAAATTATTAATTTAATAATTCAAATCAAACTGAATACAGTTGATTGTTTAAATGGATACATTTTAAATTCAAAAACTGATTAAGAGGTTGGAGTTTTTATGGAGAAAAAAAATAGGCATTACAATTGGTAATTTTAATTATGGAGAGATAAGGTATGTATCTAAAAACTTACACTAAAATAAAACAAAAGGAATTACATGTAATATCTAAAAGAAAGTGGGAAAATTAGAGAATTAAAATTATAGTTTGTGTTATTAAGTATTGTAGAAAATATGTTTGATTATGGACATCCTATGAACCTCTTCAATAGTTTTGCATAAAAAAATAATAAGATGATTTACTAACACACAAATATATATCATAATTTATTTTAGGAAAAAATTTATAAAATTATTTTATCAGTGTCATTTAAACTTATCAACATTAATAATATTTATCATATATTTATTTTATACTTATAAGATTTTTAATATTATTTAATTAACACCACTTAAAAGATAAATTTATAAACAAATATTGGATTCGTGCATAACACAAAATTTTAGTAACTATTTAATATAATTAGGTCATGTTGTGTATACACAACATATCTTTGTTAGTATGTATAAGTGTCACCATCAAGGATATGATACAGTGGATGATATTATTCCCTCTTAATTAAAGATTTTAGATTTGATCCTAATAGGAAAAAATTCTTGGAAAGAAACATTTTCCTCCTAATGGGACTCCAAATATCACAAAATCAGAATTAGTCAATTTTCAATGTGAATATTGAATATCAGATAAAAAAATAAAATCAAAAATTAAAAATGTAATCAGTTGAATTAGTCAGCCCCTCATGACAATTAGAAAGTATAATTACCTTTATCAATTATATTCAATTACCTACATAACCAATCAAACATGCCAAACAGTCTAATTACACTTAATTACATTAAATTCAATTAACTTCTGAATAAGCTCTTAAAGTGTGAAAAAAAGAGTTTGACACTTTGACTAGATGACTTAAATTGAGAAGAATAAAAATTAGGACTGAAAATTAAATGAGTGGATCCATGAAGCCCCCAACCAACACATGGATCATTTATTTTGGAGCCATAAAAGAAGCCAAAAATGTAAGCAAGCAATTTGTCAAACTTATTTAATGCTGTTTTCTTCTGCCAAATAATATAGGGATTTTTTTTTAAAGTCAATATTTTAATATTTAATAGGATATTGTGTCAACTAATTTTAATATTTAGTGATAATGTCAAAATTTTACCTTATTATGTATTAATTTTATTTTAATTATTTTATTTAATTAAAAAGAATACAGAATTTATATAACAAATATGAGCTCTTTAGGGAAGAGAAATATTTTAAAAAGTAACAGATGCTTAAAACTCTCAACATCGACAATAAGTAACCAAAAAAAAATAGACTCAAAATCCATTAAATCTAACGAAATACAAAAAAACATTCTAACGATAACATCATCAAGATATTCCATATAACACTTCAAAATCTAGAAATATAAAATACATTAATCTATGAAAACAAAAGACATACTAACTATAATATAATCATAGTTCATAACACTGCCAAATCGATGAATACAAAAACATTAATCTATGAAATACAAAATCCATATCTAACTATAACAGAATCAAAATCCATATACACTTACAAATCTATTATATAATAGTAATAACTAATCAAACGCATAATCTGTGTTTATTATTGACATACCTAACCCCAAAAAAATTAGAAATTACAAATACAATAAAACTATGAATACAAAATGCCTACTAACTATAAGCAGAATCAAATTACATAACACTTTCAAAATCTATTCTATAATCGTACAACCGCATTGTAAAACATGTATTTATTTGAAGAATAAAAGTTCCTAAACATTCAACTACACATGCAAGACGACAGAACATGCAAAAAATTTAAAAACTTCTTCTTCAACTTTGTCAGTTATGAATTTGTGTGTGGGATTTTTGCCACACCGACAGAGTCCCTGCCATTTCCCCGCGTCTATTCTCCATAAAAAAGATTTTGAAGCGTGTTTATTTTCTTTGAGTGAACGAAAAGATTAAATATGAATCGAAGAAGTTTGATTATTTTGTCCGATATCTCTAGAACTCTCTTTGAAATAACTTTGGTTATCAATCCCTAAACGAGATTTTAAGAACAAGCAACAAATCAAAAGGATTTTAAAAAACGTAAATTAGTAAGCAAATCAATAAAGATATGGATAAACTGAATACCCACATCAATGTTAATCTTCAAAATCCAATCTTGAAAACGAAAGTAAGAAAAATAACCAAAATAAAAATATATTACACCTGAAAATATTGGGGTATATTTGATTTGGATTATCTTAGAAGAGAACATTGAAAAAGCATAATTTAAAAATGCTCGTGTAATCCTATGAAGAGAAACATGATTTTGTATCTAATAGGTTTTTTTTATTCTTAAAATAACTGACATTTTCCTTATAGTTTACTAATATTTATTAAATTAATAAAGATTATAACTACATAAATTAATGTTTTTTAATTAGTTAGCTAAATTTTTCATAATATTGTTGGTAGTTTCCTGCTTCATCTTTCAATTATTGGGCTTTTAACCCAGTGTTAAAAGGCCCAAAATTAATGTATCATCTATGTATGATAGCTGGAAAAAGTAAACACAAACATGCGTCTTGAAGTTTAGTTTAGGGCATTTCTGACCCTGTCTTTTATTTCACTCTCTAAATTTAGAGTTTTTTATTTTTCAAACAACCAATTTCAATTTAATTTTTTATTTTACTTCTTGGAAAAAAAATTTCTTCCTCTTCAGTATTATATTATTATTTCTATCTAATTCTTATTTTCTTATTTCATAATGTAAATCCCTTCATTCTTTTTTTTTTCTGAAATAATCACTTTTATAACATGTTTCATGTAATATAAGTTTTTTTTCAAATTCTTTTTTAATATAAAATTATATTTTATTTTAAATTTCTAAATAACATAAACTAAAAGCAAATATTATATAATATACAAATTAATGAACCATTCAAATAAAAGTGAAATCATTAATGAAATATATTTATACAAGCATTACATAAATATCAACTTTTAAAATTATTACGTGCTCACATAAATGCTCTATTAACACATTTTGGAAATCAAAATGAATATTTTTTGTAATTTTTTTTATGTCTAGCTAAAAAATGTTCAAATTGAAGATTTTCATTGAACATCATTTTTGTCGTTGCAATTGGAGCCTCTACAACATTTTGAATTGGTGCATTAAAATTACGTTCATCCTCGATTATCATGTTGTGCAATATAATACATATAGTCATTATATCATGTATAACTTTCTTTAACCAAAAACGCGATTGTCGGAGAATAATTGCATAATGTGATTGCAAACTTTCTAATGTACGTTCAACATCTTTTCGGCTTGATTATTATTTCATTGTGTAATATTTCTTCTTTTGAGAACGTGAAATTACTAAATATTTTGAAACATTATAGACCCTTTAAAATTGTGCATTCTTTATAGATAGTGAATCTTAAATAATAAAATTACATTATCTAAATTGGACCAAACATAAAAATCTTATTAATCGGATGACAGTAATATATCTTAAATACTCTATATTTCTTAAAATATTATATTACTTGAAAAAGAATTCGTAAATAATTAGAGCTTTTAATTCAATGGCTTTATCCTAAAAATAATCTGTTAATTACCACAAATACATACAAAACCAAAATAGTAAAATAATGAAAAAGTAAAATAGAGAGTGTGAATAGTAATTCTCCAAATTTGGAGAACTACTATTCAACTCTCTCTATGTAGAGAATAAAGGGTGAATTGAAGGATGATTAGAGAGCTCAATCTCTATTTTACTCTCCAAAAATAAAGAATGGAGGATAAAATAAAGTGGAATTTGAGATGGTCTTATAACTTCATCACACTATAGCTTCCTACAAAACTTTAGGACATTATAACAGAGTTTGTGTGCATCTTTCATTTCTCACTTAATATGATAATTATTTCAGAAAGTCACTTTTTGATATCTCATAAATTCACTTTTCTTTATTTTGTGACAATTATATATTGTCATTTCACCAAAAGTAATTATCTCATAAACTCATTTTTCTTTGTTCTATGACAACTATATGTCATTTCACCAAAAATAATTATCTCATAAATTCACTTTTCTTTGTTTTGTGACAACTATATTGTCATTTCACCAAAAGTAATTATCTCATAACTCACTTTTCTTTGTTTTGTGACAACTATATATTTTCATTTCACCAAGAAGTAATTATCTCATAAACTCACTTTTCTTTGTTTTGTGACAACTATATATTGTCATTTCACCAAAAGTAATTATCTCATACGAAAAATATATTTGGCAAGACAACTTTTTGGCACGACTTTATACGAGCAATAAATTTTAGGTATTTTTCTAATTAAGCTGAAAAGTTAAGGGTGATTGACTAAGTTCATTTATTTCTCGTACCCAAATTACCCTCAAAAGTAAAGTCACTTTTTAAAAGTTCAATCTCTGATTACTCCCTCCGTCCCATTTTATGTGGCAATATTTGACAGGGTACGGAGTTTAAGAAATAATGAAAACTTTGAAATGTTTACCAAATTGTCCTTCAAAAGATAATTTCACTTTTCGCTCTCCTCATAAATGTATTAGAGTACTATGTTTAAAATTAAGTGGGACTAATAAGGATAAAAGATGAATTGTACCTTAAAATACATACTATATAAGAGAATGTAACATTTTTTTTGGGATTGATTAAAAAGAAAATTGTGTCACATAAAATGAAACAGAAGGAGTATAACTTTTCAGTTCACACTGCCCACAAGATAGTTGACAATACTTGTATTAAACTCATTTATATTGTGTCAAGTGGAAAGTGTTGGATCCGATTTCAAATTCATTTTTCTCTCTTCTTTTAACAACTTTTTTTCTTTCTTACTTTTTTTTTACTTCTTTTTCTTTGCCAATTAATGTATCAAATTTCTCTACTTCCATACTTATATAATTTTATTCATGAAAAATATGAAATCCAAAAATAAAATATTCATTCTATTTCTAACATTTTAATATTATTTTTCCATCTCAAAATTAAATATTTGTATTACTAAAAATAGTTAGATAAAGTTATTTGTTAATTTACAAAAATATAATTAATTTCAATTTTTTATATTATTATATCATTTTTTCTTTTTGTAAGTGTAAATAAAATTTATAAAATTTCAAAAATTAAATGTAAAAGTAAGACTATTATTTTATCTATGATTTCATACGAAATTTGTAAAAAATAAATAAATAAGTAGACTATTAATATGGAAAACAAAGTATAAAATTAATTTATTCTTTTCATAATTTCAGAAGTACTTAACTCCATCAAATACTCTTCAGAAAGAAAATATAACGAAAAGAGTATCAATGTTCTTGACAAACAATTACATAAATTTTGATGTTAATTTCATGAATTTAAAAAAATAAAAAACATCCATAAATACCTATATAAATACATATTATTTCCATTAATTCATACGATAGTTTATATGCTTGAAATCCAAGCTAGGTGAAAGTTTTCATCACTTTAACTTTTTTTATTTTTCTTTCTATTTGATTTTTGTGGACTTCTCAAAAAATATACGATACTACAAAATTTTAATAAGGTACATCTAAAGATCCTTCAAAAAAATAAATTTACGCATTATCTAAGAATTAAATCATTTTAAAAAGAAATATGAACATTATTTTCAACTATTTTAACTATTTCTACCATATAACATTTAACATGAATATATTAAGATCTCTTTTTAATATTTGATTTAAAACAAAATAATAAATTAATAATGAGTCATATTCACAAGAAAAAACACTATCAGCATTATCTA
Source organism: Solanum habrochaites (assembly GCA_027704765.1). Lineage (NCBI taxonomy): Eukaryota > Viridiplantae > Streptophyta > Magnoliopsida > Solanales > Solanaceae > Solanum > Solanum habrochaites. The sequence goes on along the minus strand of JAKWJA010002499.1, from coordinate 28,362,598 downwards.
ATAAAACTATAAATTTAACTACGTAAGTAAATACATAAAACTTAATTATCATAAAGAGAAACACATTACTACTAACAAAAGAGAACAAAAAAAATATTTAATACTATTTTTTTCAAATTGAAGAGTTATATATAAAAATATTACAAACATTTATTAGAAAAAGATACAAGGGGAAAATCTATCCAAAATAATCACTGTTTAACTCTTTTAATCACAAATCAACGAACACACAATTATATCTATGCAATGCTCCAGTTAGAATTCTTTTCAGAACATTATTTTCGGTCATGTCAATCTTTGATCAATTTATCTTCACATTATAAGGGTTATTATACTATATATATATTGATAAGATCTCATTTTAAATTTCCTTGTGATATTCATTAAGCAACTGATATAAAAAGACTAAATAAATTTTCTTTCGTAATTATGATCAAATGCTTTTGCACCGCGCGAATGGTCAAAGTTTAAACAAATAGTCAATAGGTCACGAGCTCAAATCTAGATTAGGTCCCAATTTTAAGTATTTTTAAAAAAAATTAGACTCTTTGAAGCTTTTGGGATTTAAATAATTTTTAATTTCTTGTTTTTTGGTAATATAAGATTGTAAAAATATATATTTGGATCCTTTTCACAAAAATTGAAGATCTTTCATTATTATAAGTCGAATCATTATGATGAAAATAAATGTAAAAGAAATAGTATTATATGAGTTATGCTCCCTCACAAACACAAGTCAATTGAATGTGATTATATATGCATAAACAAGCTATAATTGTGTAATATAATTAGTTATGACATGTCACCTTTGATTAATTTATGTTCACATTTTAGGAATTATTAGACTATATTTATTGATAATATCTCATTTTAAATTCTCTAGTGATATTCATTTAACAAAATGGACTAAATAAATTTTCTTTCGTAATTATAATCGAATGTTATTGCAATGGTAAAGCTTAAACGAATAGTCTATAGGTCACAAGTTTGAATCTAGGTTAGGTCCTAATTAGGTATTTTTGTAAAAAAAAAATAATTAGATTCTTTGAAGCTTTTAGGATTTTAATAATTTTAATTTTTAATTTTTTTTGATAAATATGATTGTAAAAGTTTATATTTGGATTATTTCACAAAAAATGAAGATTTTTCATTATTTAAGTCAAATTATTATGATGAAAATAAATGTAATCGATTTAGTATTAAATGAGTTATGTTCCTTCACAATATAAGTCAATTGAATGTGATTACATATACATAATCAAGTTTTAATTGTGTAATACAATTAGTTATGGTACATGTCAACCTTTGATCAATTTATCATCACATTTAGGGGTTATTAGACTATATTTATTGATAATATCTCATTTTAAATTTCCTTGTGATATATAAGAGACTAATAAATTTTCCTTTGGTACTTACAAAGCGACCATAGTTAAGATTTAAATTGATATCTATAAGTCCACAGAGTTGAATCGAGGTTAGGTCTATTTTTAGGTATTTTTAAAAAAATTTAGACTCCTTTGAAGCTTAATTAGATTTAAATAATTTTAATTTTATTTAACTTGAATAAATATGATTGTACAGTTTATATTGAATTGTTTCACAAAAAATAATTAATTATTATTATTTTATAGTCCTATCATTATGATATACATAAATGTAAATAGATATAGTAATTATAGAGTTATGCTCCCCCACGAATTACATGTCAATTGAATGTGACTTATATATGCATGATCCAAGTTATAAACGTCATAATCAATAAGTTACTGGTAATGTCAATCTTTGATCATTTATCTTCACGTATTAGAGGTTATTAGACTATATTTATTGATAATATCACATTTAAATTTTCTAGTAATATTCACTATACAACTGATATGAAAGAGTGTAAATATATTTCCTTTCGTAATTATGAACGAATGTTTTTGCAGGGCGAATGGTTAAAGCTTAAGTGAATAATCTATAAGTCACAAGTTTGAATCTAGGTTATGTCCCAATTGTAGGTCTTTTTTTTTTAAAAAAAATAGACTATTTGAAACTTTTAGGATTTAAATCATTTTTAAATTCATTTTTTGGTAAATAGGATTGTAAAAGTTTATATTTGGATTATTACACAAAAATTGAAGATTTTTCATTACAAGTCAAATCATTATGATGAAAATAAATGTAATGGACATACTATTATGAGTTATGCTTCCTCACAAATACAAGTCAATTGAATGCGATTATATATGCATGATCAAGTCTTAAGTGGATAAGACAACTAATTATGGTACATGTCAACCTTTGATCAATTTATCTTCACATTTTAGAAGTTATTAGACTATATTTATTGATAGTACTATTTGTGTTAATTTTTGATGAGATGATGTTTCATTATTCATGAAAAAATCATCACTCTATTTAAATAGTAAAAATAATTGACATCTTTTCAAATTTAATTTTGTAATAAAAACAAAACGAATAAATTAAACAAAATAAAAATAACAGAAAAACCAATAAATTATAAACAATTCTTGTGATGAGTCATATATATTTGAAGGAAAAATATTACAACTTCAACACTGAAGAGAAATTAATATCTAAGACCACTAAGATTAAAATAAGTTCTTCTAACTAAGATATTAATCTTTAATCACCTCAAAAATTTAAATAGTGAGAAGGAAAGACTCTTGTAAGAGAAATGATGACTAGTATCCAATTTACCAGTCTATATGTTAAATAAGAGAATAAATATATTACATAAAAAAATTAGAGCACGAATACTCCCATGTGTGATTTCTCAAAGGTAAAATTATTTTTTATACTATTACTTGTAAATTATTCACTTTCATCATATTTATTGTTGAAATTTCACAACCTTTTCAAAAATGAAAACAAACTAAGAAAAAAAAATAAAAGGGTAAAAGGAACAAATAAAAGACTAATATAATAGGAGAAAAGGCCCAACAAAAATAAAATAAGTGGAAATATCCTGATTGAAACCTGCGGTTATAGAATAACTCAATAAATCAATACAAACACCTTGAATTTTCAAGAACACTTCAAATTTGCATCCCATATACTCTGAAGAAGAGGCATATCTACAATAAGAGGAGGGGGGAGGGGGGAGGGGTAGAGAAAAAAACAACAAAGAAGTAGTGTTAAAAATTTGAAACCTTCCATTTTCAAAAAAAAAAGAAAAATGATGAGGGGAGGAGATTGCTGGAGGACTATGAGATTTCTAGGAACCAAAATCACTTTCTCACCGTCGTCGTTGTCGATAATCAACTGCCAGACACCTACGGCTTCATATGTTCTTCATGATTGTCTTAAAGTCTTCGATTTTCTTACTAAATAGTGTTGGGTGCTATATCTTCCATGCCTTTTGAAATGTATATGAAGATGAAATGATTTACTTAAAGATTAAATATAAAGTTTCTTTAGTTACCTGAAGAAAGTCATTATTTCACTTAGAAAAAAGATTTTATTACTTTCAATTGTCTTTTCGTTTCCCTATGTTCAATGTTATTTAATGTAAGTTAACTGTTGTCTTTTCAAATTCCTAATTATTGTAATTGAAGTTGGAATTTATTTTCATGTCATTACAAATGAAATATTATGCTTTTTTTTCATATTATGTTATGCTTTTTATATATATATATATATATATATATATATATATATATCTATATCTACTATATATAATAAGGCTATCTCTTATATATATCTTTTCAAATTCATGTTCAAGTGAAGGGCAAATTCTTAATTCAACTTTGAGTTAAATGACTTCCCACTTATAATATAATATGATTTTAGTCTATAGGTCACGAGAATATTTTAGGTGTTTTTATTCCGGCCTATCGTATACACCATTGGAATCTTCATGATTTTGGGACAATAAACTATCATTCTCATCTAACCCCAAAACATTATTCAATGCTTCGTTTAATTGACTATTCAGATCCATCTTGTCAAATTCTATAAATCTAACAACGAATATAATCTTGAACAACAAATGAATTAATAAAATAAAATCAAACTGATCAATGAAGTAAAGAAGAAAAAAAGAGTAAAGTAAGAGAGAGTAAATAAGAAAAAAAAAAGTCAAGAGTGATTTTCTTTTTCAAAGGGAAAAAACAAGCGGTTATGGAGCCAAAGAGTTATTTAGTCATTTATCCCTATCTTGCCAATTCATGTCAAAATATTGTCTTGCCGTTTTTTCTATATGATAAAGTCACTTTTCTTTATTTTGAGACAACTATATATTGTAATTTCACCAAAAAGTAACTATCTCATAAGTTCACTTTTCTTTGTTTGTGACAACTATATATTGTCATTTCACCAAAAAGTAATTATCTCATAAATTCTCTTTTCTTTTTCACGTAACAAAAAAAAAAAAAAAGAGTTTTGCTCAACCATCGTCATTTCACCAAACTACTCAAACCAATTCAAATTCCATCTAGACTTGCTAACTAGTAAGAAATCATGTGCTCTTGTAATAGTAAAATTTCGAAAACCCTTCTCCAAAGTACAGTAATCAACTATCTTATTCACAAACCAGAGAAGACGATATCTTGAAGGATCACTTTCACAAGAAACAGTCAAATATCTATGAACACAAGAAATGTTGTTACATCAACAATACCTTACACCCCATCATTGTTACTACAGTGCTTTTCGAAATCAATCTTTCAACAAATTGATGTGTTTCATCTTAAACCTCTATAAGGAATGATCAGTCTTGATACTCTTTTCATCCTACTGAAGTAAATCTGTCCTGGTGTCGAGAAGGGCTGGATGAGGAAATAGGAGGCTGTTATAATAGGACTGTAGAACGAGGCAAGTGAACAATTTTACAAGCAAAGGACTTCAATTTTGGTGTATGATATTTGAGGAAATTTTCATCTCAAATAGGAGTGTCTTGTCAATCAATCCTTGGTTCCTCAGCACAAAACTCAAAGCTCTTTGTCCCTGGAAAATATAAGAAAGGAGTTTTTGATGAGAAAAAAAGGATCTGTGTGCTATAAAACACTGTTTTACAAGGAATTGAAGTTACCGAAAATGTTGTTGGTCTTGGACCTTTCTTATCATAGTCATAATTGGGGTATCCCAGCTCCGGAGGAACTATGATTCTGCGATATTGCAAGGAGAAAATGAAATGGAGAATACACGATATCTTCCTCAGCAAAAACAGTAATGCAAAAGCCATGTAGTAGAAATGACAATGAAATGCAACATTGTTGTCGCATCCCAACTAGGTTCATGTGTCCTTAGATGTCTATGAAATGGTATCTAGTAGAGTCCTACTTATGGGTGTGTAACACGCCACACTTATGATTGGGAGGCTACACAGACATTTAAGAATGTTGTCCTTCTTTTGTTACAATGGAAACTAGATTCAAAACTTTGAAAGGCAGTTCAACACTTAACTCCTTTTATATCCTGGGAGATCTACTCGTTTAAGTTAAGGTACCTAAAAAACTCACATGGATAGGAAAATTTTAGGTAATCCAAAATGCCCCTAAATTAGGAATACTATCTCAGTTAACTAGAATTAAATCTAGCATACAACGGGAGATCACATTGACCATATAGATAAGAGATCAACATCACCTATGAAGACTCAACTACCATACTTTGAACCACTGCTGCTCATCAGGCAACTATATTCAAGTCGAGCCCATATTTACGAGCATATAGAATCATTCAAGATGAGCTATCAGTTCGATAATCTATGTTTAATTCCAACAGTAATACCGTAGTTTTAATGGACGAGAGGTGGATATTTTAACACCCTTTGTACTACAAAGGCAGAAATAAGTCAAAATTTAGCAAAACTCGATGCTCAAAAGTCCAATTTTTCAATAATTTTCTTAAGGAAACATTGATGGTAAGCTAAAGTTAAATAGAGGGGAGTTATATCACCTTCTGATACCTCCAAGTGTAATCCCAGTAATAGCTTCCTCGAATGCCGGTATGACCTGAACATATGATAAACACGAACTCTGCTAGAAACCTTTCTTACAGCCTCAAAAAAGTGCCAGGAAAAAAGACAAGTGTAACAGTCAAGTTTCGTGGAATCAGTATAAATTATGACGTCACCAAATGCATGACTAACTAAAAAACATTTACTGAAACAAAATGCAATTTCAAAACATGGTTTTAAAACCAGGAATTTAGGCATATAAAACTATAATTAAATCACCATTGTCTGGGGAGAATCAGATGCTTATCGAAAAAGCTCACCTCTTGAGATCCTACTCTGAATTTGAAGAAGTCCTTGTCATCCCCCTGCAGCATAATGAACCATTGTCACCTAAAACTGTGCAAGAATCACTAATTTAACTATATATTTAAGCTGGATTAGTACCTCAAAAGAACCACCTTTCGTCTTGTTACGAGCTTCAAATATGCGACCATAATAACCTATTGTGTAACCATCCCAGTCAACCTAAATTCAGTTTTTAAAGATACATACTCAGATTAATGCAAGCTTGGAACTGCAGCTATCTCAATTGCTTCCTTGAAGGTAAGTTGCTAAGTCCAATGAAAAACAGTAAAAAGTGAATTTTCCAAAATTTCCATTTGAAATGGCCAAACGCTTAGAGACCGTAAAGAAATTTCTTTGGCCCAACTTTAAAGACTCCGCCAAGTCTACTGATTTAATAAGCCTAATTGGTCTCTGCAGTTATTGTAGCTTAAAACCGGACATTGAAACAAACAAATGGAGTGTAAGAGATAAATCTGAGTGGGCCATGCACAGGCTTACCACCACTGTATCTCCGATCTTTGGAGTGGGACCGCTTCCAACTCTCAAATCCTGCATGTTTGTTAGACCCTATCAAAATCCAGGCCAGCCTATGCATGAAAAAACATGATTGAGTTCCTGATTTATAGCTCATTTAAGTGACCTTATACTGGAGACCTGATTGAGTTTCAGTATAGTCAGGATACCGCATCTTTGTCTTCCCGTAGTCCTTTCCTCTCAAAGCAGGAACTATGTGATCAGAAAGAAATAAAACAATTATAGTTGTTTCCTCTCAATGTAGGCTAGGCAATGTATATCTAGAAAGTAATCAAAGATTTAGTTTTGGAGCAATGTACCCCCCCCCCCCCCAAATTTAGAGGCAATTCTTTGTTAAAGACTACTTGCTGATTAACTTCAAAACAAGCACTATGATCGATGTAATGGGAACCTCAAAATGAATAGTATTCATGGTCTACGGTATAAAACCATATCAAGTTAGTAATGGTCAGTCTACAAGATGAATCAGATGTGAGGTGAATAGAAAGAAAAAGAGAAAATTAAACATCTTTAGAGCATCTTAAATCAGGAGTAGTTGTAAATATGGACTCCCGATAAATATCTGCAAAGCCAAAATTCTTCCTCTTCCATAGCCAAATATACAATTGAAAAGGGAATAAAAGGAAAGTCTTTGTAAAGAGCTTATATTCAACTTCAAATTCCATCTATACTTGTTGATATCACGTAGAGACGGATCCAAAATTTAAACTTGATGTGTTCAACTTTTAAGATTCTTAACACTGAACTCAATGTACTTTTAAAATTATGGACCAACAAATAATATTGTTGAAATTTAGTGGGCTTTCACATATGCATTTATACTCCGTTTTAAGAGTATTAGATTCAATTAAACCCATTGAGATAGGCATTATCCACTTCTCCTACCACGTCGCTCAAAAGATAGACAAATTGATTAGTATTATTATGACATAAGCCCAAACAGAGGGGAATGGATTCAGAAAATTAATGTAACCTACTCAACTAGCTTGGTATGGAGAAATAGTAGATTAATAGATTGATCACTTGAAGGAAAATATTTTATACATAAATAACAAATCTTTGATGCTCTCTAGAATTCTCCACGATTTCCCACAATGGAAAATAACTAGCAACACCACTACTTACGATATGGACCCTAATTTAGCTCAAAAAGAAAACATATTCCTATATAAAATTGACTACAAATTCAAACTTGAAATGAATTGAATAAACTAGCAAATACCAAATCTTAAAACGTTTGGTATCCTACTACTTCAAATTAGTTTTCCAACATTTTCCCGTGATTCAAAGTTGTATTTCAATTTTTTGGCGATGCACATATTAGCAAGTTCAAATTTGTTGAAGCACTTGTCTCCAACTCCCATTGAGAAAAGTAATAGAAATTTATTCAACTTGGCACTTTCATCACTGACAACACATCTTTCCCCCAGTAGATAAAAAAAGGCTTGCTCCTTAGGAGCTTTAAGTGATATTTGTAATATGAAGAGCTGTGAATATCAGTTCATGTGAACCAGTATTTTTTAGGAAAAGCATTAAAATTACAACAAACACTACAGCAAAACCCTTAATTTCAAAAGTAGAGTTAGTTTAGAGTGCTAAGAACCATAAAAGGTTAAATAATAAATTGATGATGCTATTATAAGAAGAAATAAATATACGTAGAAAGAATAGATATTACTGTCAGCAAATTCAGCTGATGCCCTTCCAGTATTACAAATGGAAGTTGCTATAACTCCCACAGACGAGAGCAACACTTGTCTTCGATCGAATACAAGTCGACAATCCAAGCTTTGAGTACCATCTGAGGTCAGTGAAAACGAATGGACGTCAAATTTCACAATAAAAATTAAGAGTTAATGGTCAAAAACACACTGGAGTTCCACACCCCAAGTATTAACAGTTCACTATCACTACCTATATATTAAACACACTTCACCTCAAATCGAATTGTTCAATTTTCCTTATCACCATCTACTCAATTGGTAAAAACACAGAATCAATTGTTCCTACCATAACTATCAGCAAAAACAGGAAAAAATGAAAAATATTACCAACCAGAGGAAGTGGATAAGTCTAAGCTGGGGACGATCTGGCGGTGCCGCAACTAATAAAAACGCAGAAATTAGTATAACATTGATACGTAATTGGAATTGAGAAATGCATAGTGAAAACGTTACCGTGGATGATGATGAAGAAGAAGAAGAATTTATGGTAAAATTTGGGATGGGATGAAATGAAAAAGAGGGCGTCGCCATTTTAGTAGAATGTTGTAGAGCCTGGTGAGAGGAGAATGAAAGGGATACGCTTCGCGGGAAGTGAACAAAATAACCTCCTCACATTTTTCTTCTTGCCCCGAATCACATCATTAGTCCAATAATAATAGATTAGATAAATTTTACTACTCGAAGAACATTATACTAATTTAAATCTTGAATAATAAATAATTTATGGCAAAATTGAAAAACCTTCACAACTAATAAAACAAAATACCAAAACTTAATTCAAGTAAATATAAATTAATAAAGCAATCTGTACTATAACTATGAGATTCGAAAGATCTGATATCTGTTTCTCCATTAATAAATTTTTTACTTCAATTTCTAGTTTGAGGACCAAGAAAATGAAGAGTAAATTTTCTTTTGATTAAGCATTTAAATAAGATGAAAACTCAATTTCAAACTGTTACTTTGTAAAAATAAATAATTTCTTTTTAAAATGTCACCTTAATTTTAAAAAAAAAAATTCAAAACTCTCGTTTTTTTATAAAGAGCAGGGTTGAAAAAAAAATTGTGACAACTAGAGATTTTAAACTAAATCTTTAGATTGAATTCTACCTCTCACGTTTCCGTTTGTTGCAATGAAGACTTAAAAAAAACTTTTAGACAACCTTCGTGTGACTATAATAGTACATTTTCGTCTTTAAGGAAAACAACCTCTAAATTCAATTTTATCTTCGTTAGGAACTGATATGAATGACTTAATATTGTTGTTGCAGTCAAAATCTTGGATTTTTGAAAATGAATTAATTGAATTTTCATATATCTATTTTTCATGTACATCTATGGGTTCATTGATCTCCATGTTAAATTTCTTTATACTCAATTTCAATCATTCATCAAATTCTTAGGTGTTCTTTTGAAGATAAATTTATACTATCAATTAAACAAAATATAAATTTAGTTCCTAACTTAATTCTAGATATTTCAAAATCCCATCAAACTTGGTGTTATTCTAAACAATACTCATATAGCTACTTAAAATCAGAAATCTGTATGAGCAAATTTGTATATAGAGAGAAATTTGTGTGTCTACGTAAGAACAAGAATGAGGACCCTAACCTTGATTGCCTTGAAATAGAAATTAATGTACTATATAGTATTTGAGTGAACAGGAACCAAATAGAAAGGATATAAGGTTGATATTTGATAACCACAAAATCCAAACCAACATCAAATTTCTCACAAAGAAAAGTATTACAATGCAGAAAACTCAGATAAACAGAATTTAACATTTATTCAGTTATTATATCTCCCTAGCAAATTGAACAACTACTTGTTTTACAGGATCACTAACTTGAGTGTGTTTGCCTTCTCCTGCAAACTGTCAAGCAAGCTATCGAAACTCTTCTTGAAAGAATCCACACCCTCCAATTCAAGTTGAGACCCGACAAAGCCCCAGTCAATACCCAACTTCTCGAGGGCGCTGTAGATACCTTCTGCTTCAGATAAGTTTGCGTCAATTGTCCTTGCAACAGAACCGTGATCAATAAATGCTTGAAGAGCTTGGTCGGGCATTGTTGAAACCTAGCAGAAATTTTATTAGAGGTCAACCATCATTCATGCATACACAGGTAATACGGATTATTCACATCTTTAATATTTGTCCCCGTTAGCCTAGGTCCTATATTATGATTTCTTTTTTCTTTTTTTCAGATAAATATAGCCCTTTAGTTTAACAGGAGACAAGAATGTAAGCTCCCGTTTGGCCATAGATGTAACTTGAAATTTTGAGTTCTAGAAGTTGTGATTGGACATGCATTTTACTTGGTGAGCTAGTTTATAGAAACATGAAGAAAAAAAAAAATATCGGATTTTGAAAATCTTATCAAATTTCATGGCCAAACAGATATTTGAAGATAAATTTTCAAGATCTGATACAAAAATCTATGACCAAACACTAGCTAAATAGTGGCTTTGAAAATCTAATCAAATTTCATGGCCAAACAGATATTTGAAGAAAAATTTTCAAGATTTGATACAAAAATCTATGACCAAATGCTACCTAAATAGTGGCTTTAAAAAAGGTGATTCGTGCAAATGCCCCCAAGTAATATTTAATTAGAGGCAAATCAAGAAAAGTGGTTTTATGTCTTCTAAAGGATTTACAATCACCACAAAAAGAAGGTGAGAAGATGACTCACAGTGTCCGGTCCAATCAGAGGATCCACATATAAAGTGTCGGGATACGCTGGGTTCTTAACACTAGTTGAGGCCCACAATAGCCTCTGCTTCTTGGCACCTTTCTTTACCAACGCCTCCCATCTAGGACCAGAAAATTTCTTTTGGTAAAGATCGTAAGCTAGAGCAGCCTGTGCATTTGCAGCCTGCAATGGAAGTACAACAACCTGAGGTTATCCAGAACTTGTATTTCTCTTGCATCCTAGAAGGAGTAGAAAAATTTGAACAAGTAGTAGGTACCTTCCCACGAAGATCAAGAGCCTCTGGAGTTCCAATTTTCTCAAGCAACTTGTCGATAAGTGTGTCTACTCGACTAACGAAGAATGATGCAACACTTGTGACTCTGGAGAGATCACTTAGCCCAGAGGCCTCAAGGCCATCAAGGTAAGCATCAATGACTGCTTCATATCTTGAAAGAGAAAAGATAAGCTGTGCGTACACATAGGATCTACTTCAGTATTCAAGAACTGATAAAGTACAAAAAGGCAAATGAAAACATGAAACATTTAAAAAGAAAAACTGAATGACGGTTCTTTACACAGCAAGGACATAATTCTCCATTCACTAATTAATTCCCTATGCAGATAGCTGTCTTAGCACCACTAGACAAGCAACCTTCAATCTCATGCATGAACTGTCAAGTTGTCAACAAAGGCGACAATGAATCAACTTACCGTCACATTGACACTTATTCCAAGTGAAATGACTTCCTTGATGGAAGGAATGCATGGAGCAGTAGCGGGAATTTTAATATACACATTGGAACGTTCAACCTTCTTATGAAGCCACTTTGCAGCCTCCACAGTCCCCTCTGTATCATCAGCAAGTCTAGGTGAGACTTCAACAGAAACGTACCCATCGCCACCATCTGTTTTATCATAGATTGTCTCAAAGAGTTTGCATGAATCTTGGATGTCCTTTACCACAAGTTCCCAATACACACTGTCTATATCTTTTCCAGCTTGTACAAGTTCCCTGTAAAGAGCAGTGGATAAAGATACAAGAAAAAGGACTTCAAGTAGAAGAGTTGGAAAAAGAAAGTAGTGAAGGAACACCAGACGCGGGGAGGAGGGCAAAAAGGGGGATGGAGTATAGGGAGAGGACGAGCAGCTCCGCTTGCAACAGGAAGTACGAACAGGGCTAGACGTAAAGTGAAGAATATCATAGATGCATTTCAGGTAATATGTGTCAAAAGGAAACTTTGGAAAAAAACACAAAATATCCTATAGAATTGCAAGTCTATGAACACTATAACAATCTGATTAACATTGGTAATGGTATTACATAACACACAGATGCTCGTCATAAAGCTCCAAGCATGAGCCAAAGGGTGGAACAGTCCTACCAAATCCAACCTTTGTATGGACATTTGACCAAACAGAAACATTTATCAAACTTTCCCAAGACCAACTCTTGTTATTGTCCTCATTCTATGTCTCCTCTCCTATTTTACTCTAAAAAACGGTTTGTAAATCCGTTCAGCTGATGAGAAACACTTGAAAGTCTAGATTACCTGAACTGGTCATTGTAAGCATTTGATGTTGATATAGCTTTCTGGAAAATCTGCAATCATCAAAGTAATAGTTAGGTACAGGTTCATGGAATAACAAGTAGAAACTAGAAAACGTAGAAATTTTATCCAAATAGAGCACACGGTGCGTATCCTATCGGTAGAGCAAAGTTTACCGCGGGATTGCTGGTTACACCTCTGACACCACTGTCAATCAATGGAATGAGATCGGTGACGGGACGACACAGATTGTCATACCATGGGCTCTGTCCTTGCGTCTCATAGAGATGATGGAGAGTAGTTTTCTTCACTGAGCTTCCATTTCCATCAGCTTGGGAGCATTTGACACTGTCAAACATTAAATATGATTAAATTTTTTGCAATAGAAATGGGAGAAATTGGGAATCCCCTGAAATTTGAGTCATGATGCTTTTAGTTGTTTCAAATGCCTCCAGTAAAAATAAGGCCATTTTTTTCAATGTATGGGTAGAAACCATACGGAAAAGGAATTGTTACCAATTTCCACAAGCACATCAGAATCGAACAGGCTATCTACATGAATTTTGCGTAGGAAGCAAATAATAGTGAAGTTGAGCAATACAAAAAGGTCCTAGATCAAAGAGCAAACTCTACCGACCCTTATTCTGGATCCACACCTCCAATTAACTTTTCCACAAACTACCACTAAGTAGAACAAAAAATAGTACTCCATAGAGATAAGAGATTTTACCACAAAGATGCCCTAATAGAAGGGTTGATAACAAGTGATAATTTAGAGCCAGAGAGGGTGTGATTAAAGGTGCTAGTACGAAGATGAACAACAAACTTAGGTGTTGATGAAGATCTGCTACCATACGAAGTTGAGTTGAAGCATGGATTCGAAAGCTTACAAATGCTAGTCATTTTCTCTTCTTTTTTTTCAGAGAGAAAGGAGAAAGGAGAAATGGAGTTGGTGGGCGTTTTTTTGATCGATATGAACGAGGGTCATCAAATAGTAGGGGTTTAAGGGTTGTTGTACCTCACTTATATTATTTATTTTAGGGGTTGTTTGGTTCGCAAACGAGTTATTTTACTTGGTATTTCTAATTACTCTTTCCGTTCGATTGTATTTTTTCAAAGTCAATTTTATTAATTTTTAAAGTTAAATTTAGTTAAATTACTTTTAATCTCTTAACATAAAAAAATTCATCTCAAACACTTATAGCACACGTAAATTATAAGTTTACTTTTTGATATGATAAGAAATAAATTTTATACTATTAGTTCAAACTTTTTATAATTTAATTATAAAAAGAAAATCATAACAACTAAAAATGGACCGAATATAAAATAAAAGAAAATGGACTAAAATGTTTATAAATTATTGAGAACTAGGTAATTTATCCGCGCGAAATAATTGCATTGAAATTGCAATTTTTTTTTACTAATAATCATAAATTAAATAATGAGAAATAGGTTTTTCTTAAAAAAAATAGCAAATTATTCCAACATAATAATGATTATTTCTCATTACATCAATGACTCAGACCTCTAAATGAATAAATTATTTAGGAAATACTAAATTATAATTTAAATTCTTTAAAATTAAACAACATTAAAAAGGAAAATAATAAGAAAATAGAATAATATATATATTATCTATATATATATATATATATATATATAAAACGAAACATGACCTACACTAACCCTCAAGTATTAGAACTAGTACAAAATTAAATTACCCTTCATCCACCTATTTGGCTTCCAAAATAACCTTTCCATCCACCTAGGATCTAAAATCCCCTTGTCATCCACCTATGGTTCAAAATTGATCACTTATTTAACGGTTTTTATGTTAAATTATTTCAATATTTTAAAATACGTGGCGGTCCAACTATTTGTTATAATTTAATTTATTAGTAATAATTTAATAATCAATCAACTACCCACCCAAAACTAATTAACCCCTCAAATTAATAAATCCGTCACATTATTAATGGAATAAAAGAAAATCTACTGCCAATTAGAGTTTTTTTAAAATTTGAGGCGACAAATATCTATAGAAGTAAATATCATACATTCAAGTGTATACATAAAATTATCGACAACTTAAAAGTCAGAGTATGTTTCATCTTATTAGTCTTACGTCTCAATTATGTATGTTACTCCTACTTCATAGGTAACTTTTTTTCAAAATAAATAATCAATGTTTTTAAACAAATCATAAGTTTTATAAATATTATATTTTAAAACGTGCATGAATTACTTCGGATCTATTAAACTTCTTTACCTTTAATCATAAATTTTCTAAATTCATCAATCCATCGAAAGTGTCCCCTCCTAAATAATCGATTCAATCTACAGTTAATTGGAGCAATCGATTCGGACCGAATAATTTTAGATGTCATTTTTAGGATTCATAAAAAAAAAATAAATTTCATGTGCTTAATAGTGTTTTATGAACGATTTTATATTATAGAATTTGGATTTATTAACTTGGGTTGGGTTAGTTAGTAATGAAAAGTGGGTAATGGCTGGTTTATAAATTATATTAATAAATTAAATTAATATCAAAAGTTAACGCCAAGTATTTTAAAAAGTTTTTTAAAGATTTAATTTAAAACAATCAAAGAAGTGGTCAAATTTGAACCTAAATGTGGATGACAAGGGTATTTTTGGACCCAATAGGTGGATGAAAAGGGCATTTTGAAGCCAATAGGTGGATGAAGGGTAATTTTGTACCATTTTCAATACTTTAAGGGTATTTTAGGCCCTTTTTCGCATATACAAAGGCATTTCGTAATAAAAAACATTTAAGTTGCATAGATTATACCATTTTCATATATGTCTTCGATAAAATAATTTCTCCAACAAAATCTTCATTACTGTCACCCAAAAAGTTTGCAACTAAAACTAAAAACTATAACACCCGGCATATAAACACCTCCTTCTAACCTGGTTCCAAATCATCGATTACGAACCCTAAAACAACCCTGAATCAATCATTGAATCTGGCTCTGATACCATTTTGTTTGTACGAAAAAAAGAAAATCGAAAATCTAACAATAGAACACCAAGTTTTTACGTGAAAAAAATCCTTCAAACTGAAGGTAAACACCACGGGATCGACAGATCCAAATATGCTTTCATTAATACCAAATAAGATATGGTTGGAAAATATTCCTTCTAATAGGCTCACACAATGTGAGAGAACAACAATAGCTACACTACACCAACAAAAGATAAAATAGCAAAGAAACACCACCCAAATCCAATTCTGTTCGGAGGACCTAAAACCAGGATTCTTAATGAACTCCGAGGTTCGATCTTCCTGTTCCAAATCAACCACCAAGATTCAGTGAACACTCATAATAAATTGTAAGCCCGTCCTAATGGTTATTTATTGGGAACACGATCTGAACGTTTTTGGTCTGAGAAACAAAGACTGCAGCCTAAAAAACCTTTTCTTTCTCTCTTTTATCTTGTTTGAAAGCTCTCTGAAAAAACCTCTCTTATGTTATCTAATGTCTTTCAAAAGACAATACCAATGAGCACTTAATTATTCTCTCAGACCCATCCCTCTAATTTAGAGTTGTGGCTTTTCCTTATAAGCAAAAACCACTACAAATAGGATTACAAATTCCATCCTTTTCTAATAGAATTGGAAACCAAATAATAGAATAATTTTTTCAATCATTGTTCAAGTAGGATAGGCCATGGGCCTTTGACTGAAACATGTTATAGCCCCACACTTTTTCGTATATACAAAGGCTGTGTATTAAAAAAAAACGTTAAGTTGATAGTGATACCGTTGTCATATATGTCTTAGGCGAAAATTCAAAATTTATTAACATATTCAAAAAGAAATGTATGGGTGGGGTGGGTTGTACCAGCATCATAAGGAACCTTTAAACTTAATAATAAATGTCTTTAATTGATAAGTGAGAAATTTCATATCTATGTAAAAATAAATAATATGTAAGCTTATATATAGTGTTTTTAATTATTTAATATAAAAAATTAAAATATGAATTCTTGGAATTGAATACAATAATTATTTTCTTCATAATGAATATATCTACTATATGTGTATTTTTTCAATATAATCGGAGATAATAACTTTGTAGAAATATAAGCAACAAAGTTTAAAACATGTACTCAAAAACAACAATTAATATCATAAGCATAAATTAATGAGTGCAAAAAACATACCAAGATATGTAAAAATAAAATAAAATAGAATGAAAAATATCAAGTACATTGAATGCACAATGTCCCCTTAATAAAACTATTCCCCTCCAATACCAAAGGTTTAAAGAATTATATTCTCTCAGGATCGAACGATTATATTCATCAACTTATTGATACAAAAATAGTGGTGTTAGTAAGTCATTCAACATGAGCAAAATACACAAATATTTAATTTTGCGGAAGTACAAAAAGAAGATCAGAGTTTTTGTTGTTTTAAAATGAGAGGGAATCCATTTATTTATAGACAACAAAGGATAGTGTGACTAAATATTTATTATGCCAGAAAGGTTTCAACTATTCGAAAAAGTTGCAATCATTCAAAAATTCACAACTTTTCATAAAAATCGCAACTTTTCATAAAGTCACAACTCTTTATTAAAGTCACAACCTTTGGTAAAAGTCACAACTTTTTATTAAAGTCACAATTTTTCATAAAAGTCATAACTTTTGATAAAAATCACAAATTTTTTTATAAAAGTTACACTCTTCATTAAAATCACAAGTTTTCATAAAGTTATATTTTTTAATGAGAATTTTTTTTTATAATAGCGTCACATAGGCGAGTCTAGGTTCATTTATATAAATTATAAATATATGATAGAATAATATTTTATATCATCTCTTTGACTTTTTGTTATAGAAACATTACTTTATTAGTCGCGTCATTCAAATTTACTCTTCAACTATTCAAATAAAATAATTATATTTTTTGTTTGTTTTCTGACGTAAAAATATTCTTATTGTTAGCCAAATCTAACAGAAATGCCATAAGGCAGATAAATGTCATAATAGTGTATGATAAATCTTACATAAACTTTTTGGAAAAGATACGAGTATTTCTATATTATAATAAATATTTCAAAGACACACATTAGTTAGGCCTCGTTTATTTGTAATTAATGGAGGTTCGAGTCTTAATCATTTAGATTCAGCCCATTAAGTACGTTTGATTTTTAGATCTGAATCTGAATCATTCAGATTCCCCCATTAAGTTCATTTTGTTTTATTTTTTTAAAAAACCTTTTTACTATGATCTAAAGAAGTTTTGAACGAATCAGATCCTTTAGAGACCTTTAAATTAACAACATTTCAGACTATGTGATAAGTTTATCAAAATAATAAATTAATTGCTTCTCTGCTTTGGAATGCCTTTTATCTCATAACTAAAAACTTTCTTTCCTCGCTTTTTTCTCATCAAACACACCATTATTTTCCCTCTGAACCGGTAAGTTTTCATACATATTGTTTTATTTAATATTTTTCTGTAATTGAACGTGTGTCAAGAATCTGGTTGCAATCATATTTTTAGTTTTTTGTTGTTTAGCCGGTTTTGAATGAAAAAATAGTACTACCGGCAATCATGATTATCAAAAACTCTTTATAAGTTTTTTTTATGAATAGTGGATATCTTTTTGTTTGACAAATGAAAATTTTATCAATATTTTATAATAAAAAAAAATGTTTTTAATTTCACTTGCACATTCAGATATTGAAAACAAACAACATTAATTATTAAGTGTTTAGATCTAGAGACCACATCTTAATATTCAGATGTGTATTCAGATCAAAACACCCAGATATTAATGCAAATCTTAATATTCAGATATGTATTCAGATTCAGACCTTTTAATCTTAATGGAAACAAAAAAGGCCTTAAACTAATGTTTTATTACCCTTTTAAATTCATTTTTTTGTAATTCTATGCACCTTTTTGGCTTGTATGACATCCAAATATCTCTCACACACATCAATTGCATGGAGTCACATAATGTGTCATGTAAGATAAAAAGTATAAAAAATTATATAAAAAATAAGTTCGGATGTAATAGGATCTTATTTTAGTTAAGATGTGTCTTTGAGATTTCAATCATAATATAGGGGTACTTGTGTCTTATCCCTAATTTTTATTGATCATGTTTGTTCAAAACTAATAAGTCGGGTCGTGCAGGTGCGACTAAATATGTGTTAGAAAAGTTAATCCCTCTCATATACACCGAAAAAATGGTATCGAACTTCTAAAATATTTGTTTCTATCGAACTATATTGTGACAACGTAGATTTAAGTGGTCATTGTTGAATCCTTGGAAACCATCACAAATACAATCGGCATATATATGTTTGAACGAAAAATAATGTGTCGTCCAGCGGAGCCCAGAAAAAGATGACTCTTACAGATAACTATTCAATAGTAACGAATAGCCAAAATAAAAGATATTACATTCAACTTTATTTTATACTAACAAGAAAACCAATTCCTCAAAAAGCATATATAATCCAAAATAAACATACTAACATAATTAAAAAAAATACTTAACTAATTAATATTATTATTTATAAAGACTTGACATTATTTAATGTTAATCACTAAACATTTCATCAAATATATAAAATTTAATTTATGGAAAAGTCTTTTTGGCCAGAGAAGTTTGGCCATAATTTGGCCAGAATAGTAAAATGATATGTTCACACTATAATTTAATTTACTTTTAGATATTTTTACTCTTTGACTTAAATATTAAATATATTATTCAATTATGTTTTCAAGACATTGAAAATGATTAGTGAGATTAGTTATGGACGATTTCATAGTTAAACATGGGAAAGGAACCAACAAATTTACCAAATTCAATTTCCCCCCTTTTTTACTTATTCTTTTTAGTTTATTTTTTTCATTTATTAATTTCTTAAATAAGAAAAATTTAAAAAAAGTATAAAGGTAAATGTAAGAGTGTAAATTATTATCTTATTTTAATTTATAATTTTTAATCGCGAAAAGATAATTTATATCTAAAAATTTAAATATTAAAAATTTATATAAAAAATAAAAATTTGAATTGGCCGAGTTGGCTAAAGGAGTTACTTTATTTATTCAAATGAATGTTTGTTAGACACCGATTTTCTTTTCTAAAAAATTAATGATAAAATAATATTTTATCCAAATATACCAAAATTATGTGAGCGAAATATGAATAAACTAAATTACCAATCATGTTTCCTCTATTATTTTATTATCTACATATTTTCTTAAATATGAATCATATCATTACTCATTAAGACTCATAAAATATTTTTTATTTATTATTTCAGTACTAGAGACATATACAATTTTTTTTTAATAGAAACGTGATGGTGCTTCTTTAATTTTTTAATAACATAAAAAGGATAAGAGAGTTTTCGATGATTTCAAAATAAACTTTTATAAAAAAAATTGACAGAAAAACATCTTTATATAGTTCTCCGATGACAATGACAATACAAATTTAACATGACCTAGATTTTAAGTTTCATCACATATAAGAGTTTTCCTTTATTAGTATTATTTGTTATTTTATTAAAAAATTTGCTATTATATAGATGTGCCAAAGATAATATTAGTAACATAGTTTGTAGTCCACAATATTCATTTTTTCCTTTCAAATTATCTTTGTTTGTGAACGGATTTAAATAATTTTTAAAATTAAAAGTAATTTTTATTGCATTTTTTATAAATAAATTTAATTACCTATTTAAATATTATCTTTAAATTACATTTTAAATACTTTTTATATATATATATATAATATATATCTCTCATCTGCTCTCTCCTCTCTCTCTGCTCTCGCTCCATCTCTCATCTCCACTTATCCTACTATTCTCTCTATTCTGTAAAATCATTCACTAATAACCTCAACGCCCATACTTATAAGAGTTGATAGACACAACACATTAAATAAATGCTAAAATCATCATTAATAATTGTCGATCTATATAACAACAACCCAAGCTCCCTACACATTAATGTTGAAAATTACATATTTAAAGTTTAGTGTTTGGTATTATGTTTTAACAAAGTTAAACGACTTATTTACAACAACGTTTAAAAAATTAAAACTACCTATTTAAAAAATTTAAATTCACGTATTTGATTACGATGTTTTAAGAAAATTAAATTATTGTATTTTAAAATTAATAAAAATTATACCATGTTTGGTTTGACCCTTCCCCATAGGATTTTGAGGGTAAGTTTTGAAGATCCAAAAATATTTTCCGCTGATGAAATTCAAAAAACGTAATTAATTTTTTTTAATAAATAAAAATCATAAAAGGTATATTTGACCCTTCTCGAAATATTTCGAGTTAATTTGATCTTCTCAATACATTATTTTTTTTTTTTTTAAATCTTCTTTTAATTCCATGACTACTTTTTTGATATACTATGTTGATGATCAAATTTTATGGTTTTCACTTATGTTCTCTGTTCTTGCAAAGTCTATTATAGATTCCTACAACATTTTTACAACTACACAAAATTGAAAATTCAATTAAACCCAAAAATGATTAATTTTTAGTTTGTGTCTTTTTAAAACTTTTTTTTATTTCGTTCACTATTTCCTTTTATCCTCATGTTTTCTACACTAAGAGAAAGCGCAAAATTAAAGATGACACAACTCAATAATGATAAACAAATCTATTCATAAGGGATCATAATTAAACAAATAAGCCGTTGAATGCAAATCCAAAAACTTAAAATAAAATCACGTGGAAAAAATAACCTGATTTTCCTCTATGTGATTGGTTAAATAACCTACAATAAATAAATTAAAAATCCTAAGTATTCGTTGTAAAAATAGGATTATATAAGTTATAATTTTGGCTCATGTAACCATAAATGTATATGTAACCTTTTCTTTAAGGAATATATTATCTCTATATCACAAATTGTAACGACCTTTTGTCCGTTTTGAGCAGCATATTTTTATTTTTCTGGAAAAACTGGCTGAGACGACGGACCCCCACGACGGACCGTCATGGTCACGACGGACCGCGAGGGGGGTCTCGTTCCAAACACTAATCTGAAAATTTGGGTACTTGATACGACTCCTCTATACGTCACGACATGGCAGGACGGAACGCCATGACCACGACGTACCGTCACAGGCCATCACCTAGAATCTAGTTTTTTTCTGAACTTTGTGACGGAGCAGCAGGACGGACCGTCGCAGGCACGACGGCCCGTCACAGTCTGCGTAATCACCACCATGCTGGGTCGGAGTTTCTGTTACTTTCAATTAGGGGCCGTTTTTGGACTATTTCCTGTTTCAATTATAGTAGTGGGTTAAATGTTAATAAGTCCCTAATTACTTGATGGTTAAAAGAGGTAGAACCTTAGTTAATTGTGGTTATTGGCCATCATTTTTATCCTTAATTATATCTAATTAGGGTAAAAGAAAGAGGGTTTTGAATAGATAAAAAGAAAAAGAACAGAAAGAGATGGAGAACGAGTAAGAGAGAGAGAACGAAGAGATAGCAAGTGATTTTTGAGAAGATAAGCTTGTTGATCGCAATTCTTCGGTGGGGAGGTTCGGTTTGGTTTTTTCATGCTTCGTATAAACTCTTAATAGCGATGATATGTGTTGGTTGTATGGTAAGTCTTCTCTATGTGCTTAATTGTATTGCTTGTATGAATGTGATTATACAATGTGATACAAATTACGCATGAATGAAGCTAGTGAATCCCAATCTTGGATAACCCCTGTTAATGAATGATGCCTTAGTATAAAAGAAGGCTTGAATGAACTAAAGTAAATGGGGTTGATGATGCTTGGGTAAAAAGAAGGATTTATGAATTAATAGACGGCGATTAGTGGAGCGTGTGTCCACGAACCGACACGTAGTATTAGGGGACCGGGTGTCACGACCGACACGTAGTATTAGGGGATCTGTGTCACGAACCGCACGTAGAAATTCGGGGGGCTCGGTGTCACGAACCGACACGTAGAAATTAGGGGATCGGGTGTCAATGAACCGCCACGTCAAAATTTAGGGAATCGGAGTGTCCACGTACCGACAACATGTAAGTAGGGAGGGAGTGGTCACGTACCGACACAGGATGAAATAACGAAATGAATCTTGAAAGATGTTAATATACCTCAATGTAATGAACCTAATCCGCAAATGAGTATGGTATTGAGGCTTGAGTCCTCATGTGTGAACTTGGCGGTACTTATAAATTAATTATAAACTTGTTGTTGCTAACATGTTGAGTATTATAGTTGAATTATGATTTATTCTGATATATACTGTTTTCTATTTTTGAGTTGGCCGATGATACCTACTCATAACTCGTGTTTTGTACTGACCCCTACTGTGTATTTTCTTTCTTTGTTAATTGGGGTTGCAGCAAACATACAGTCCGTCTTTCAACTCACCGCAACTCTAGCAGTCTTCATTCAATCGGATTTTCATGGTGAGCCTTTTAAAAAAAACCGGCCGCCCCTTTTTTTCTAATCTATCTTGGACTGGATCTTCTTCCTCATGTCTTGATGCCGTGAAGTCCGGCATGGGACTAGCTTTTTTGTTATTTTTAGCTTCTTAGAATACTCTTTATTGTTTAGTAATTTGATCATAGATGGTCTTGTAGTGAATGACTTCCCGATTTTTGGGGAAATAATAGATGGTTGAATTTTAGAAGTTATTGAATTGACTTTTTATTAACGAGTTTTAAGCTTCCTTCCGCATTTACTTTCTGTTGATATTATATTGGAAATGTCCAGGGTTTTTAGTTGGTTGGTTTCGCTCAAATAAGGATGGTAAAGTGTGGGTGCCAGTCCGCGGGACCAATTTTGGTCGTGACAAACTTGGTATCAGAGCATTAGGTTCCTTGGTCTCATCCACAAGAACATGTCGAGTAGAGTCTTCGGGAACCGGGAAAGGGACGCCCTTTACTTTTCGTTGGAGGCTATAAGACTTTAGGAAAACTCCATTCTTTCTTTTCTTCTTTCGTGTTTACTTGAATCCATTGGTATCTAGGTATACAATTGGTATCGAGACCATCTTCACTCTAATTTTCGCAGATGGTTTTTAGAAACTTAGAGCAACTACGACTGCGCCACCACCAACTCGCAAGACCAAGAAGCGTCTTAGCAGCCACTGGGGCTTATCTCCATAGAGAAGTAGTGACAAGAGGCCGTTGAAGAGGCCGTGGGATGGACGCAAAAATGGTAGTCCTCTAGAGGTGAAAGAGGACGATCTACCTAGCCCATCTGGTAATAGTCGGTGACCTCCACCGACTGAGGAAGTGGTAATAGATGGTGAGGAATTGGGAAATGAACAGTGCATAATAAGGATTGCCACCCCCCCAACCTACCCCAGAGATTATCTAGGTTCTTTGCTTATCTTCGCGGGTTTATCTGATCATGGCCAGACTCCCCAGTGTTTTCGTGCACCAACCCTCTCCGTTTCCCGGAGGTTACACATGCGCTACTATGGCTCCCCGCATGGAGCCTCATTGGGAAATTTTTTTGCAAAAACGTTTCCCTCGTCTGACCCAGTGCCTATAATGACAAATGAATCAGCATGAACTTTTCAGTAATTTCTTGAAAAATTTGAAACCTCCAGTCTTCAAGGGTGGCCGAATCTGGGGCAATCATTCTCTAAGCTTTGTTTTATGACAAATATATTCCCCCGGACTTTGAGGGGATAGGAAAGAGTGAGTTCTTGAGCCTAGACAAGGGAGGATGTCGGTTACTGCATATGAGGCCAAGTTTCGCGCATTACATCCGGTATGCCCAACTCAACTTTGTTTTCACGTCCACAATAGCGTATTCGCCGTTTTGTGAAGGGGTTGAGGTCCGAATTCGGATTTTCATTCAGCTTGCAGGAAGCTCTACGGCAAAAATCCTTTCAAAGAAAGTGGTAGACCTTAGTGATGAGGGTGAAGGAGTGAGCCAGATGACTCACCATGGCATCGACAATCACAAAAGGTTTCGAAAGGGATGTGAGTTTTTTAATTGTTTCTTACTCTAGAGTGACAGGGTCAGGAGTTACTCTGTCCTACCAATTCAGTCTTCACTACAGCACTGTATTGGGGGCCCACCTCAGACCGTCAACACTTCTCTGAGAGAACCTATGCTTGATCCAAGATTGGTTAATGGATGTGGGGAGACTGGACTAATTAGGAAGGATTGTCCAAACAGAGTATAGACCGCCAATATCTAGGGTAGAGGGGTGTGTCATGGTAGATGCCGTTATTCGGGAGAATGCGGTGGCCGAGGTAATGGTGGTCACCAAAACGTCGAGGTAACGGGCAAACTGGAGCCCACTACAGCACAACATGGTAGATGCCACGGGAAAACAAGTGATAGTGCCCCATTGTTTCCGCTTCCCTGGACGGGTCTGAAGCGGAGGCATCAGATGCTGTTATCACAGGTAATATTTCGGTTGTGATTGCATGGCTTCTGTATTAATTTGATCCTGGCTCCACATTTTCATATGTATCTTCTCATTTTCTACCGGTCTTATTTACAATTGTGAATTGGCTTGACATGCCTATTTCTTGGTCACTCCGGTGGGTGAGTCCTGTGGTAGTTTTGAAAAGGTGTATAGTTCTTGTCCTGTTTGACCTTTTGTGGGACAATCCTCATGTAGACTTGGTATCTTAGAAATGGTTGATTTTTTGATGTAATTCTGGTATGCTTGGATTTCTCCAATTTTGCAATCTTTGGATTGTACGCTAAACTGTGGGATGTTCGCCAACCTGGGACAGATCCGTAGTGTGGGAGGGTGACTAACACTTCCAATCTGGTTTCGTATCGTCTCCTTCTTCGTGCTCAGAGAATGGTTTATTAGGCTATTTAGCTTTCGTGGCACACCTCCCTCCGGGATGATAACTACCATGCCCTTCAATTGAGTCGGTTTCGATAGTCCTCGAGTTTTTTTTTAGAATGTGTTCCTGCTGACCTTCCCTTTATGGGCCACCGGATAGATATTGACTTCCCTGCTCGATCTTGAAACCAAGTACTCCGCCCCATTCTATACCCCTATAGAATGGTCTCCCGCTGAGTTAAGAGCATTAAAGGCCCCAACTTCAAAGTTTTGTTGAGGCAAAGGTTTCATTAGCACAAGTGCATCCCCTTGGGGTGCGCCTGTTTTTGGTTTGTGAAGAAGAAAGAATGGGAGTCTTTCGGATGTTGGATAGACTACCGCACTAAATAAAGTAACTGTTAAGACAGGTATCCTCTTCCTCGCATTGATGATTTGTCGATCAGTTACAAGTGCCTTGTGTCTTCTCGAAAAATCGACTTGATGTCTGGTTATCATCAATTGAAATACGGGCAGTAGATGTGCCCAAAGACTGCTTTTCGACAACCATGTAATGGCAATTCAAGAATTCTTGTTAATGTTCCTTTGACTACAATGCCCTAGCTGCTTTCCATGAGCTTGATGAACGGGAATTTTAAGCAATCTGGATCTCTTTGTGATCGCTTTATTGATGAATATACTGAATATAACCCAAGAGTAAGAAGGAAACAGAGGAGCATTTGGATTGTGTTGGAATGTTTGAGGGATAAAAGCCTTTAATGCCAATTCTCCAGTGTGAGTTTTGGCTAGATTCAGTGTCCTTCTTGGGGCACGGTTGGTTTCTAAGGATGAGTGATGGGTGGATCCTTCTAAGATCGAAGTAGTGAAGAATTGGGTAAAAGACTACTAATGTGTAGAAATACAAGCTTTGTTGGTTTTAGCAATTTTTTTACTACCGTCGATTTGGGGGGGGGGGGGGGGGGGGGGGGGGAGGGATTCTCTTCTATTGCTTCCCACTTGCGAACTTGACTAAGCCAGAATGTTTCCATTTGTTTCTGGTCTGAATGAAATGGAGGAAAGGCTTTCACACTCAGACCTTTTTGACTACCCCGCACCTATCCTTACCACCGCAAATTGCCAGTAAGAGGGTAGACTTCATTGTTTTATGGTGATGCATCTTATTCTGGTTTTGGGTGCAGTGCTACAATGCAAGAGAAAAATGTAATTGCTTATTGCTTCCGAGGCAATTAAAGGTGCATGAACATAATTATTCCGACCCACGATTTAGAGTTTGGGTCTGCGTGGTGTTTGCATTAAAAGCATGGAGGCCTATCTATATGGGGGTTAAGGTGAAGTTCTATACGGATCATCGTATCCTACAGTATGTCCTTTTACTCAGAGAGTTTGAATTTGAGCAGAGGGGTGGATGGAACTAAGCCGGATTATGATGTTTACTATCTTGTAATCATCCTGGAAAGGCCTAATGTTGTAGCAGATGCTTTTAAGTAGAAAAGCAAGGAGCATGGGTAGTTTAGCCCACTTACAAGTTTTCTAGACGCCCATTTTCCTAAAGGTTCAGACTCTGGCTAATGACTTTAATGAGTTAGAATTAAATGAGAAGGGGGGGGGGGGGGAGGAATTGGTTGGCCAGTGGGACGAGATCTTCTTGTCTTTGACAAGAGCAAGGTAAAAACAGTTTTGATTACGAGAAACTAAGCCGAACCGCGATAGGTGTTGCGAGGAGAGGGGCTAAAGAAGTAATAATGAATGGATGAGAAGGTGTTTTTTGAGAATTAAGGGCGGGGTATGNCTTCTTGTCGTTAAGTTTGATTTAATAAAATTAGTCTCGAGAAGGATAGTTTCACTAGATGAATGTATAAACTTACATCTAGGATTCAAGAGTAGTCAATAATTGAAATAACATTCTATAAGAAAGGCATATAAGCTCCAGAATCCAACGGCATAGTATATCCAGGCGTTTAACGTTTAACGGTAGAGCATCAAGGATATTCTTGTCAGATAACGACATTGCAAATTAGGTTGCGTATTGAAAAGATTACTGGCCCATAAGCAACAGTAGAGTCAATAAACCCATAAGCGATTGTTGGAAATCTTAAATTTCTAGCAATACTAGAGCTGCTAAAAATGTTTCAGGTAATCTAAGAGTCAAAGGTTAAAGGCAATCTGCACCCTACCGAAGCATCCAGTTTTATCTGGATCTATGTAAAGGTCAAGTATCCCTTTGTTGAATAATGCAATAGTTTGTTCATAGAATTCAAAGCAAAAGACGTTCAGTAGTCTAATTACTCTGGCTTAGAAGATAATTATCAAACCACCCATAATCATAAATTAATTTGGTATCCACTTTAGGATAAGTCCATCTGTTAATAGATCAAGATCTGGAGGTATATCTACCTCCTTCTAATCTAGAAAACTTTAAGACTATTATGCACCAAAATGCAGAAATTTGATAAAATTTTCATATCTAGCTTGCGCCTCACTAATCTATGCTTCATATCTAGTTTTGGCTGATGATAACCTTACTCAGCGTGGTGTTAATTATAAAACTTCAATTGATAAGAGTTCTAAACAACGGGTTAGCTGCCCCTAACCTCAAACGGGACTTACAATACCAATGCTCGCTATAATTGAGATTTCCAATTTACCCCACCTTGAACCAAGTCAAAGACTGGTTGTGATGAAAAGTATTAAAGAACTATAATATTGAATACATAAACTAGTTAGATCCAGAATTAGAAAGAACATCATACAAAAAAATTATTTTGAAGTAGGCATAGATATGAAAATTAACTTAGCCGGCCATGGAGGCGGGCAATCATTGAAAAAGATAATAATAAACTGAAACAAAATAAAGTACCTTGAGAGAGAGTCCACTCAAAAGCTATGGTCTGTATTATTACACGAAGAAGAAGTTTACAAATGGAGAGGGAAGAGAGAGAAATGAACAAAATCAAACTTAACTCATTATGCTCTAGGTGAGGCGCATTATATAGAAAATAAAAGGGGCCTCATATGGGCCCTACAATATGTTTTAAACAGTAAAAAGATTAAGCTTTTCGATAAGATTTTTAAATTTATCTTCCTTTAAGTTCTTTTGTATTGTGCCTTCTGGTTCTTTCATGGAGGCAAGGAATTCTTCTACTGTTGTAGATGCCATTATGATAGCTTCGCAGCTCGTGGGTGTCTACTGTCTGGGTTTCAGTTTAAGCGGGTCCACTCTGGCCGCTCCTATGGATGTGCGACGCCTCATGGATGTGTCCGATTTATTGAATCACAATATCTGTCAATAAGTTCTTTTTTATTTTTTTCCGGCCAGATTACTTATTTATTAAACTCTTCTTTATTTTTTTTTTTCCGTCCTGGATGGAAATTCTTCTGGCAATGTGTTTGACTGAACCTCTGCAGATATACTTTTTGATGGGATTGCCTTATCAATTCGTTAGTGTTACTGATTGATCAACAGTTCCTGTCCATATAATCTTGCCTGTTGCAGGAAGCCTTTTCGATTTTAATTGTCCCAAACGTTGGTAAAATATTTCCTATCCAAAAAACAAGGAATGTTTCGCCTGGGATATCCCATTCTGGGTCTAACTTAGGTATCCAAGGAATAGAAAACTCAATAAAGAAATTACATTTGATCAATCTTGTCAATACACAGAAACATGGTCCTGAAGAAATAATTCAGACAAAAGGGAGAAGAAAAGAAACTTTAGACCAGTCTTATAAAGATCAAAAAAAATTATCCGTAAAATTTTACCGTTGCGTCCAGAATGACCACCAATTTAAAGAACCAATTTGGGAAATCCTTGGGAAAAGACTTTAAGCACAAACTTTAACAAACCAAATGTGTGCTTTTGTTTAATTGTTAGTAATAAAAAACTTGGTTAAATAAGACTGCGATATAATCCCAGTCGGTAAACCCAAGCTTAACCCCATGTAACCATACTTGTTTCTATTAAAGGGTGGTATCCCCCATCATCAGCAGATATATTGTTAATGGTGATTTTTGAAAAATAGAAATTGTATGATCAAAAATTCCTGCAAAAAGCTGGAATCAGACTTTTAGTATAACTCAGAATATTTTCATAGTAAGTTCGAGGACTGATATGTCCGCAGGGAAAATATAATCCCTTTGTAAGGGACGGCTGGAGTATATTCCAGGCTCATTCTTTCTCTGAATGATCGAATTTTCCAAAAGAAATATAATTTTTTTTTGGAGTTCTTCGGATTGCAACAGGGGTCAATTTTTTAGCCATAGAAGCAAAGTATGACTTGCTCTTTTGTTTGGCAAATATGCTTGGAATTTGTTTGATTATAATGGAATGTCTTTTTGGAATATCCTTAAGACTTAGTGTAGATGGAGTGATGAAGAACTTTCAAACCCTGGATTTATCAGGGTTTTGTTTCCATGTCGTTATAACTGGGTAAGAGGAGTCATATGATGACTCGGAGAATTTGGTATTGAGGATGATCATTCCTCTGCCACTGCTGGCTTCTTCCTCCCTCCTCGGCCACGGATAATGTGACCATGGAGGTCATAACTCCTGCCATAATGCAAAGAAGGACAATCATTAATAATTTCAAAGTGTCCTCTATGTTCAATTCCAATTATTATCATCAGGGAAAATAACAGTTGCATAATCATGGAGGAAATCTCCATAAGAAGACTATCAAATATTTTATCAAACAATAGTTTCTTTAAATCTGAATTTAAGGTTTGTAAAGCTATTAAAAAATAGTAATAAGAGTTTTGTAAACAATTCATAACTATAAGGGACATTTTTAAGGATTTAAGAATTCTCTAGAGAAGAAATCAGGGAGAGAGTTATCCTTCCCGTTGTATAATGGATTTCGAAATCAAAAGGAGCTTAACTGTGCTTGCCACTGGCAAAAAATTAACTTTGAAATATATGTTTTGAAATCTTATCAACACATTAATTTGAACTAACGGGGATCAGTTCCTGATTATAAATCTCTGATTAGATAAGTCATTTGGAATTTTAAAAAACACATTTTAACCACACAAAGCATGTCGGTGACCACAGTCGCTACTTTGCTTGTGAATAGACAATTTGCCTGAGTAAATCGAACAAAGGTATTCGATGTTATCATAGGATTAACTTGTTTAAGAATCCCACCATAAACCGATATTTGAAGCATCAGTTTATAATCTTAGTCCAAATTGGATTGCAAGAGAAAGGCAAGGCAAAACTTTAAACTCGTGGCTTAATGGTTTGAACCAAATTAGTATGAGATCCTTATGCCAATGGTAAACATTCTACCTTCTTTAACCTGTCAGTTAGAGGAAGGCAAGATCTTTAGACAATCTTCTAAAAAGGAAGGAAAGAGAATTCAGTGGCTGCAAAAATATTTGGAGCATAGTCTTATCAGTAATTTCATCAGGAAATTTTGATTGCAAATTATGGATCTTGGGATTGGAGTAAGTAATTCTTCCTTGACAAATTTGATGACCAAAAATCTTACATCAGCCTGGAAAAGATCCATTTTGTTTTAGATATACCCAAACCATTTGAATAAAACAATATCTTGAAACGATTAAGATGTTTTAATATTGAGGATTCCTAATTTGTTTTAGAAGGAAACAAGAGGTATCAATAAAACAATAATAAAATACAATAGGGATTAAAAAAATATCATTCAGAATCTTTTGAAATTCGAAGGTGCGTTTTTAAACAAAAAGAATCACGTTCCATTATACTGACAAAAGGAACATTTAAACGCAGTTTATAAGTATGTTCTTAAAACATTGAATGTCCAATATCCTGATTTTAAATCGAATTTTGAAAATATATTGGCATATATAATCTTGAAGAAGACTTTTTTATTGGAATAGATTAACCTTATCATTTCAAAACTTTGGTTCAAGGCTTGTAATTATTAACAACCGGGGAACACCTCTTTTTGTTCGGCAGCTTTGTTAACATTAAATGCAGTACAAGACCATGGTTGATTTAGAGGTTTTATAATCCCTTGCTATATAAATTATTTCAATTTCCTTTTTGCAGAAATCAACAAAGTTCCGCATTCATTTGACAAGGTCGAGATTTTTTGTAGGATATCTGCCTTCCTTAAAAGAATCTCCATAAGGCCGAGTCAAGCAATATGCTTGTTTCCTGTCCACAAAAAGCATCGGATGTTCTGCACAATTTCAGAAGCTAGTTTGCAGCAATTATTTTAAATTTTGTCATGTACTTTGGAGATGTAAAGAGTCAAAGAAATAATTTAATCGTAAATTCCATTTGTAAATAAATTAATATGTTTTTGTTTTAAAGTGAATCAAAGAGTTAATATCTCTAGTCACTGGTTAGTATGAACTCAAAAATTAATAGAATTGCCATTATAAATTTGCTGTAAAATCCTTTTGCATTTAAAATTGAAAAAGGATAGATCGCATTCTTAAAAGAGTGCAAGAATAACGGCGGATTAACTGGTTTTTAACCACAGAAGAAAAAAGTGAGGAATACAAAACCGTACTCGTGCAACACAAGTTATTAGACAATAGATTAAGTCTAAAGCATGATAGATGCAGATTTTAACAATATGAGTAGTTTTTTCAAAAGATCTGAGGATTAGGCCTTCCTGAATGCCAACTAACATCAGCCCCATATCAATCATGCAATGCTAGTAATTTTAAAATCATTGTTTAATAAGAATGGTACAATTTATATACCAACGGTGAGCAGTAACAAGTGAAGCATTCCAAGAAATTTAAACACTTGGCTCAGGATTGTCATTATCTGGCTCTTGAGGGTAGAGTTAGGACGAGGATAATAATTTAGTCATTCATTGAGGAAGAGTTTGCATATCCTCCTTTTCCGACAACCTTGTTTTGGCTGTGGTTATATCCAGACTTAAATTTCTCGAAGTGGATTCTGAATTGTTCTTGATCCATTCTTTTGAAGGACTTGACAACTGATTATTAAAATATTTATTTTTAGGAAAGTCATCAGAATAGGTTTGAACAAGAGTCAAAAATATTTAAAATGTAAATCTCCATTTGTAAAAATTAATAGTTTTTGTTTTTAAATGAATCAAAGAGTAATATTCTCTAGTCACTGGTTCAGTTAGGAAACTCAAAATAATAGAATTTGCATAAATTGGCTTGTAAATCCTTTTGGCATTTTTTAAATTTTGAAAAAGGAATATAGCATTTATAAAAGGAGTGCCAAGAATAATCGGCGGATAATTTAACTGGTTTTTTAACCAAGAAGAAAAAAAGTGAGGAATACAACCCTAAATCTGGCACACAAGTATTAGGACCAATTATATTTAATGTCTTAAAAGCATGATTAAATGCAGATTTAACACTATTGAGTTAGGTCGTTTTTTCAAAATTATCTTGAAGGAATTAGTCCTTCCTGATGACAAACTAACTCAGCACCACTATCAATCATGGCAATGTTAGTAAGTTTAAAATCATTGTAATAAGAATGGTACAATTTAATTACCAACGGTGAGCAGTAAGTAACAAATGGAAAGCATTCCAAGAAAAGAAATTTACCACTTGGCTCAGGATTTTAATTATCGAAATATCTTCTTCTTTTTTGAAATAGGAAATATCATCTTCAGAATATTATTTTTTCCATTGAGAAAATACGATTATGAGTTAATCAACTGATTTTGTTTTAAAGCGTTGTAATTTCTTTTTTAAGATTTTCACTTCTATTTTTAAATCATCCAAAGAAGTACTCTAAAATACTTGGCCTTTTTCTTTTCAAGTCTAGTAAACACTTCTTGAATAGAACTAAGGGACTAGGTAATGTTTTCAAAAGACTTTCCTTCTTTTGGTTTGTTCGAAATTTTTTGACGAAGTTGGTTTTGAAGAAGCCATATTTAAAATGTTGTTTCTTAGATTTTCAGCTGAAACATCTTTAAAAAAGCCAATAATATTTTCTGAAGAAATCATTGTAAAAAGAAAAATTTTCAAAACTTTGATGCAATTTATCAATATATGAAAATCTCTAATTGAGAAGGTTTAATCTATAAAATTCATCTGACCACCAAGTACAATACCATCCGGGCAGTTGGCACCAATTGGCACAATGGTTTGGGTCTAAACATTTTCTTCTGAAGTATGACCTGAAGAATTTTCTGATTTATCAGGAAGTATAGAATCTGAATCGATTCATACAAGTAACGATATAATTTATCGTGCATTGGGCAGCCAGTTTCCAAAGCTTCTAACTTAGCAGCTTTGCAATTATTTGCCAAATGACCAAATCTTCCGCATTGTAACATTTAATGTTCTTTAAATTCTTGTAGAGCAAGTCTTAGCAACCTTGTTGCTTTTCTATGAGATTTCTTCTCTTCTTTTGTCTTTATGGTCTGGTGTATGACGTCTTTTTTACCTACCTTTTTCAGGAATTACTTGTCCTGGGTGTTTTGAAATGACGGACCTTCTATACCAAAAAACTGGGCCACAGAAATCTCCTAATTGAGATTCTCGACTTTTGAGTTTTTTTAATCTGTTGAGCGAGTTAAGCTCATGCAGAAGATTAATCCTTCTTGTGTACAAGTTACCCCATTAAACTTTCCAGTAAGGTAAATTATCATAAGGCATTTTTAAGTGTCTCCTCTTAGAACCTTTACCCTTTCTGAAATAAGGGTGGAAGACCATCATCCTCCCTGTATGAATTTATTCTCCAATAATCATATTAACTTAGGAAGTTCCATAACTCGTACTATGAAAGTATCTGTTATTAACCACTGAAATGACCCAAATGTTTACACTGAAGTCCATTTAAAGAAGATTCTAATAGTTTCAATTTTTTTGTTTTGTTTTTTTTTGGGATTTGAGAACCTCCCATTAAAATGTTCAAAATGGTTAGAACAAGTGTATAAACTGCATCTCAACCTTATAATGAAGTTTTTTCTGCTGGTTGACCTTTGTCATCTGTACCAGTCTATCTTATGATTTCTCTTTGCTATGCATTCATAAATTGCATGTCCTTCTTCAGGTGATAGGAAATTATCCCAAATCCTCTTAATTGACCTGTAAACCCTGCTACAATCATTTTAAAAATAGCATGGTAATTTGTTTATTATTCGTCTTTTTTCATGACGGGGACAAAATTGAGGTAATCAGCATACGAGTGTTACTACTATTGATACCTGTCTTTCGTTAAGGCGATCAATATTCCATTCCTTATACCTCATGTCCCACTGTAGGATGTGTTAGTTTGATTCCAATCTCTTTCTTCAACTAGCACATCTTGAGGTTTGGGTAGGAGAGGATAATAATAAGTCATCAATTGATGGAAAAGAGTTGCATATTCCTTTTCCGACAATCCTTTGTTTTGGCTTTGGTTATATCCAGACTTAAAATCTTCCTCTAGTGGAGTTCTGAAGTGTCTGATCCATATTGAGACTGGACAACTGATTAAAAATTTATTTTTAGGAAGTCATTCAGAAGAAGAAATAGGTTTTGAAACCTAAACCTGAAATTTTTTGCAAGAAGATATTTCAACTTCTTATAAAAAGATTTAACTGTTGAAAAACCAGATGTATCAATAGGTCTTTGAAGATGAGGAGGGAATTTTGTAAAATGGTTTTAGTTGAAATAACTTGTGAAAGTAGAAAGTAGAAGCTATATCCTCTTTTGGAATCTTTTGCAATTCTTTTTACTAGAATAGTTAAAATCTAATTTTTGTCCAAAGAACTAATATGTCACCAAGGACTTTAAAACATAAAGACTTAAATAGTTATTTGAGAAATGAGGTTACATTAACTCTCAACAGTAATCTGGGCAACATCTGTTGCAATAAACTTTGAAATGCCTGAAAAAGTTTTATCCCAGTATTATTCTGGTAATGACAAAGGAGCTTGTGAGGGTCAATCACTTTAATAAGAGAACCACCACTTTCTTTAGAAGGTCTTTCAATAACATTAATATATAAAGGGAAAAGTGGTTATAAAACAAGAACAAAGTAAATAATGTTGTTGTGTAAAATACAAAAAAATCATAAAAATTCACAGGAAATATTTCTTTAAACATTTTCACTATAGTTTCAAAAACAAGTTTAAACTGGTCATCTTTTTTATAAAATTCTTTGTGAATAAATCTTTTCTTTCAGGGATCTGGACTTAAAATCAATAAGTGTGAAAACATCATTAAAATATCTTTGAATTCAGTGCTTTATCAACACTGAAGTCCACATTTCAGGACTGAGTTGGATCCAAATTGACAAACCTATCGTGCTTGAACAATATTTGTTTAGGGTCAACCTTACCTTTCAAACCATTCCTGTCACTCAAGTATCACTTAGAGTGTGAGAAGAGACAAAGGTTCTTCTCCTAGCCTTCCATAGCTAGGTCCTTCATGTACTTAAAGGAGCAATTGTTGGGGGAATTCTGGTAACGTTTGTAACCAGAGAAAGATCTCTCTGTAAACTGGAGAATATATATTAGAAGATTATCTGAAAAAATTCAACAAACCTTCCCATTAGGATCTGGGGAAAAATCCGTGAGTAGGTTACTATTGTAAACTTCTTTCAAAGCAACCATGTCTTTGAGACACAGCACTGTTTAAAATCCATTTTTTCTGGAAAAAAATTGATCTCATCCATTTAAGAGGTCTTCCTTGTCGTAATGTTGATTTAATAAAAATTAGTCGCGATAAGGAATAGTTTCACTAGATGAATCGTATAATTACATTAAGGATTCAGAGTAGTAAGGAGAATTAATTATATAATAAATTCGATAAGAAAGGCAAGGCAATATAAGCTCAGATCCAACTGATAGTTATATCCATGAGTTTTTAACGTTTAACACGTTAGAGCATCAAGGATATTCGGTCCAGATAACGGAAATGGCAAATTAGGTTGCTATTTTTTTTGAAATATATGGCCCATAAGCAACAGTAGATTCAATAGAAACCAATAGCGCTTGTTCTGAAATCTAAATCCCTCTAGCCTCTCTTAAGAGCTGCTCTAAAAGTTTCAGGTGTCATCCCTTAAGAGTCAAAAGGTTTAAAGGCAATCTGCCACCATACGTCACGACCCAAAAACAGAGTCCGGACTGGCCACCACACTATTACCCTCTATGTGAGCACACAAACCAATCTAAACCTGTATCATTTCAATTAATATCTAACATAAAGCAATGCGGAAGACTACTAAACTCGTTAATAAAACCAAATTAAAATTCTTTCTAAAATTCAAATCGATTATTTTCCCCAAATCTGGAAGTCATCACTACAAGAAAATCATGATTTCAAATTTACTAAACTAAAGAGTATTTAGAAAGCTAAAACATAAAAAAGCTAGTCCATATGCCGGGAACACCTTCAAGGCATCAAAGACATGAGGAAGAGAGATCCAGTCCACGCTGAAGCGATTAGCCACCCGAAACGAATGGTTGAGACTGCTGCTAGAGTTTGGTCGGTTGAGTTCGAAGACGAAGGTCCGTTGGTGCAAACCCCACAATAACAAAGAAGAAAAATACAAGGTAGGGGTCAGTACAAACACGAGTACTGAGTAGGTATCATCGGCCAACTCAAAATAGAAACAGTTTATAATCAAGAGTAGTATACATAATCAAATAAATAATATTCTTAACATGTAGCAATACAACAAGTATAATGATCATTTTTAAAGAGCCAGTGATCACACATGAGGACTCAAGCCTCCAAAACCTTACTCATTTTGGGAATTGGTTCATTGATTGAGTGTATATAGATCTTTCAAGATTCATTTTATTCTGTCGGTAGTGTCGATCCTACTCTTGTGTCGGTAGGTGACACTCCGATCCTACTGACTACTAGGTGTCGTCGTGACACCCGTCCCCTTAATTTCTATGTGCGTAGTGAAACCGATCCCTAAGCATCTACGTGTCGGTTCGTGACACCCGATCCACTAATTCTTACGTTTTGGGGGTGTACGGACACTCCGAATCCCTGTCTACTAATACTGTCGGTTCGTGACCACCCGTCCCACCTAATTCTAGTGTCGCGTTAGTGACACTCCGATCCCCAATATCATTCTATGAATTCATCAACCTTCTTTATACACAAGGCATTATCATCCATCTTAGTTCATCAAGCCTTCTTTTTATAACAAGGCATACATTAACGTAAGAGATAGGTGTAATCAAGATTTGGGATTCAATTAGCTCATCAGGTCACAGTCTTTATATATAAAATACATCTGATCAATCACATATAAGCATATTAACACAGACGACTCTATAACACAAACCCCAACACATCATCATTCGACATTAAGAGTTACTACGAATAGCATCGAAAAAACCATTAAACTACCTCCAACGAAGATTACGTGATCAACAAAGCTCAATCTACTCAAATCTCTGTCATCCTTCGTTTCTCTCTCTCTTACTCTTACTCCTCTAGACTTTTCTTATTCTTTTTACTTTCTATTTTATTATTCAAACCACTCTTATTTGTACACCAATTAGCTATATAATTAAGAATATAAGATGGCATAATAAACCCACAGATTAACTTAAGGTTACCTTCTTTTAACCCCACAGTAATTAGAACTTATTAACATTAACCACTACTATTTAAATTACAACAGGAAATAGGCAAACAGCTCCCTTATAAACTGTAACAGGAAACCGCCCGCTGGGTTTAGCAGGTGCCGAGAGGCGTCCTGCTGACGCTTGTCACGTCCTGTCTTCCTCGTGCACAGACAGTTCACTTACTGTTTTAGGTGAATGGCCTTGTGACGGGCCGTCTGGCATGGCGTGTCCGTCCGCCATCGTCCTGCAACGTATTGAGAGTCGTTTCGTACCCAAATTCATGAGATTCTAAAGTGTTTGTGAAGAAGACCACATCCTACGACGTTCCGTGTGCCCAGTTGACGGTCCGTCGTGGGGCGATCGCTTTCAGCCTCCAGTGTTCTTCCAAATAAAATCTGTCTCTCAAAACGACTAAACAGGTCGTTACAAAGATTACCAATTTACCCATCGTTCGTCCCCGAACTATCAAAGAAGGAAAAGAAGGGCGACAAAGGAATCCTGAATCTGTAAACAGATGGGGATCTTTCTCGCATATCGCCTCAATTTCAACCAAGTGGCTTACTCAACGGTCGATTCTTCCATGAACTTGATAGATGCAATCTACATTGACCTCCAACTTGCGATTTCTCGATCTAAAATGCAACAGGTCATCCTCATAAGACAATCCTCATCAAGCAAAAACTGAATCCCAAAACGGATAATGAGTTTCCATCCCCATCGTTCTAGTTTCAACATCGACCCATGGAATTACGGATGTAATTCCGGATACCCTGGGGCAAGGCTAAAAAACTCATAAGCCACCCTCCCATACTCGATTAAGTACTTCAAATGGACCACTGTACCTTGGACTACGCTTGCCTTCTTTACCAACCGCCATTCACCCTTTCTTGGCGAAAAATTTCAACAAGACTTGTTCACCCTCCATGAACTCAAGTCTCTAACCTTTCGAATCTGAATATTCTTTTTGTCACTTTGCGCCGCTAGAAGATTCTCTTGAATAGATTTCACTTTTGCTATCGAATCCTCAAAGATCAGTACCCCAAGGGCTAAACCTCGAATGCATCAAAACCAACCAATGGGGGGACCTACATCTCCTACCATATAGGCTTCGAAAAGAGCCATATCAATACGTGGTGATAGCATTATTGATGAAAAACTACGCTACGGGTAAGAAGCCTATTCCCAATGGCCACCGAATCTATCACACATGCCGAAGGCATACCTCCCAAATGAATAGTTCTGCTCAGACTGGCCGGCGTGTCTGAGATGAGAACGCAGTACTAAGATCACAACATAGTCCCCAATTCGCATGCCCAATGTTTTCCAAAACTTAGAGAAACTGCGTACCTCTATCTGATATGATGGATGTGGAACCCCATGCATTCATTTCCGAACCCGAATCTTGAGACTGTAAAGGTTTGGCTAACCTTCTTGCCATTGTAAAGTCCCCTTAACCGGAATGAAATGAGCAGATTTGTTAACCTATCCACCAATCACCCAATGGAGTCGAACTTGCCCCAATGTTCTTTGGAAGACCAACCACGAAGTCCATTGCCAATTCTCTCCATTTCCATACGGAATGGGCATTTATGAAGGTTCCTCGGGCCTTTGGGGGTAGTTCATACTTACTTGTGACAATTTGGACATTTGGCAATAAAATACAACAATATCACGCTTCATCTTTCCACAAAAGGTTGCTTTAGGTCACCCGGTACATCTTGGTTTGCACCCGGATGTATGAATACCTTGAAACTTGAGCTCTGTCAAATGTGTTCGATCAAATCATCGAAGCGTGGTACACTATCCTTCCCTAATCCTCAAAATACCTTCCCCATCGCTTGTCGCTTCTTTGGCCTCTCTTGCAACACTTATCTCGGATCGGGATCAATTTTTCATCATTAAACTGCTTTCCTTAATCTTGTCAAGGAAAGGAAGATCTTGCCTCCATACAAGCGAAAAATCCTCCTTCTCATTTACTTATAATCTCATACGGTCCGTTTTTTAGCGAGAATATGAACTTCTCTTAGCCAATGGGCGCCTAGAAAGCTTGCAAAAGGTGAGCAGACTACCCATTGATTCCCGCCTTTCTACTTTAAAGTAATCCGCTACAACATTCGCTTCCCGGATGATAAAGGTTGAATAGTGATGTCGTAGCCTTCATAGTTCCATCCATCTCCTCTGTCTCAAATCAAATCTCTCTGAGTGAAACGTACTGTAGGACTACGATGAATCCGTTATAGACCTCACACTTAAACCCCATATAAATAGGTTTCCATTGCTTTAGTGCAAACACTACCGCGGCAAATTCCAAATCATTGAGTGGAGAGTGGTTCTTCATGCACTTTTAATTGTTTGAAGCAAAGCAATCACATTCTTCTCTTGCATTAGCACTTGCACCCAAAAAACCGAAAAGATGCATCACAATACACAAGAAGTTTTTACCTTCCACTGGCAAGGTGAGAAATTGGTGCAGTAGTCAACGGGTCTTGAGCTTCTGAAAGCCTTTCCTCACACTCATCACGGACCATACACAAATGAACA
Source organism: Solanum habrochaites (assembly GCA_027704765.1). NCBI lineage: Eukaryota > Viridiplantae > Streptophyta > Magnoliopsida > Solanales > Solanaceae > Solanum > Solanum habrochaites. Next base: position 28,321,986 of record JAKWJA010002499.1, on the reverse strand, counting down.
TTTGCTTAGCAAGTTCGTAGTTGAGAAGACAAATAGAAGAGAAAACCTTGACAAATCGGCGGTAGTAGCTAGACGTAAACCCAACAAAGCTTCTTATTTCTGACACATAAGTAGGTTCTTACCCCGTTTTTTCATACTTCGATCTTAGCAAGGATGCCACCATCCAACCCTCCTTAGAAACCACGGGCCCAAGAAGGACATTGCCATCTAGCCAAAAACTCCACACTTAGAGAACTTGGCTAAAGCTTTTTTCTCCGCTCAACATTTCATACCCATTCTCCCAAATGCCTCCTCATGTTCCTTTCTTAACTCTTGGAGGATATCAAGTATATAATCATAAATACGGATCCAAAGAGAATCTAATAGGCTTAAAAAATCCCGTTCATCCGACTCAGAACGCAGCAGGGGCATTCGTTAAACCAAAAGACATCACTACAAATTGTAATGCCCATACATGGTTCTAAAGGCAAGTCTTTGGCACATCCGTTGCCAGGTATTTTCAATTGATGATAACGGATCTAGGTCAATCTTAGAGAAGACACAAGCACCTTGTAACTGACTGCGAACAAGTCATCAAGCGCGGAAGAGGATACTTGTCTTTATGGTTGTACCTTGTTCAAATGCCGGTATAGTCTATGGCACATCCGAAACTCCCATCCTTCTCTTCACAAATAAAACGGAGCACCCCAAGAGAGGAGATGCACTTGGTCTATGAAGCTTTGTCAACAACTATTGAAGTTGGGCTTTAATTCCCTTAACTACGCGGGGGCATTCTATAGGGGTTAGAAATGGGGCAGTACCGGTTCAATTCAAGGTTCAATACAGAAGTCAATATCCCTATTGGTGGGCATCCGGAAGATCTGCAGGGAACACATCAAGAAACTCGCGGACCACTGAAACCGACTCACTCGAAAGGTACTTGGGTAGTGTCATCTTGAGAGTGCCAAGAAAGCTAAAACACCCTTTTACTACACCATTTTCTGAGCACGAGAAAGGAGATTATACGCCACCAGGATGGGAAGTGTAGGTCACCCTCACACACTAACGGATCGTCCCAGGCTTGGCTAACGTCACGTTTAGCATTACAATCCAAGATCGCAAATTGCGGAGAAGAGAAAGCCAAGTCATACCCAGAATACATCAAAATCAAACCATTTCTAAGATAACCAAATCCTACAAAATTTTTTTGAAAAGGTTTTTGGGGTTTGGCTTTTTTTTTTCCCCCCAAATTTCACCAAACAAGAACCTATATACCTTTCAAAACCACAGACTCACACACCGGAGTAGAAACACGAATAGCGTATCAAGAAAAGAAATTCACAATGTAAAATAGACATTAGGAAATGAGGAAGAGCATAAGAAAGGTGGGTCCAGGATCAAACCATACAGATTGCCATGCAATCACAAACCAGAAGAGTAACCTGTGATGACAGCATCAGAGTTCCGCCTCCGATCTCCAGGGAAGCATAAACAATGGGCCAACTTTCGTTTGTTTGTCCGTTGCCCCTACCATGTCCCCTGTGATGTAGTGGCTTCCAGTTTGCCATCCACCCGGCCGTTTTGGTGACAACCATTACCTCGACCACCACGTCCTCCAGAATACGGCCTCTACCATGGACACCTCTACCGATAGCTTTGGGGATCTATAACTTATGTTTGGGACAATTCCTCCTAATAGGTCCAGTCTCCCCACATCCATAACACTCTCTAGAGTCAAGCATAGGGTCTCTCAGAAGTGTGACCGCGTCTGAGGGGGACCCCAACTACAGTATGTAGTGAAGACTGAATGGGTAGAGGAGTAACCTCCGGACACCCTGACTCTAGAGTAAGACCATTAAATCATCTCCCTTTCGAAACCTCTTTATGTAGAGGCAGTGAGTGAATCATCTGGCTTCCACTCTTCCCCCTACTACGAAATCTACCACTTCTTGGAAAAGGATTTGCCGTAAGGCTACCTGCAAGGCTGTGAAGAATTCGCAACTCTGCTCTAAACCCCTTCACAAAACGGCGAATCCGCTTCTTGTTGGACTGAAACATTTAGTTGGGTGGCATATCGGATAGTGCAAGAAATTAGCCTAATATGCATTGAACGACATCCTACCTTGCTCTAGGCTCAAGCACTCATCCCTTTTCCTATCCTCAAAGTGGGGGATATACTTCTCCATGAACAACTAGAGCATGAGGGCCCAAGTCATAGGTGGTGCCTCTGTTGGTTGACACTCAACATGTACCGCCACCACATTTGGCGTTTCTCCCGTGTAAATGATAGCTCCAAACTCAACAACAAACCGTTTACTATACCCATTCTGTGTAGAGCTCATGACGTCAACCAGCAAGAAATCGTAAGCATCTTCAGATTTGCACTTGAAGACTGGAGGGTTTCCAATTCAAGAACTTACTGAAAATTTCAGTGATCAGTTGTCATATAGGCCAAGTAGCAGAACGTGGAAACCGTGCGATGTCCAATGAGGATCCATACGAGAGCCATAGTGGCTGCATGTCGTACCTCTGAAACCGGAAGGTGTTGGTGACCAGAAAACACTGGATGGGTGCCTGACCCGATCCGACAACCCAATAAGATAAGCGAGAACCTGATTGATTTATCTGGGTAGGTTGGTGGGTGGGCATTCCTCATTCTTATGTACTTGTCTTCTCCCCTCCTCCCCTTCTCTACTACCTCCTCAAGTCGGCGGAGGAGTCACGCCCTGAGCACAAGATGGGATAGTGGTGCTCGTCCTCTCCTCTAGAGGAAGTCCTCCACTGACCTCTACGCGGCCTCTTGCCCATGTTGCACTTCGAGAAAGCCCAGTGGCTGGCGTCAGATGCATCTTGTTTGCTGATGTTGATGTTGGCGTAGTCTTTGCACTAGTTCTAACCATCTGCGAATAGAGTGAAGATGGTCAGATACCAGTTGTACACCAGATACCAATTGCGATCCAAGTAATAGCACGAAAGAAAGAAAGAAAGAATAAGAATGGAATTTCTTAAAGTCTTTATAGCCGTCTCAAAGAAAAGTAAAAGGCGTTTCCCCCCTACCGTTCTTTAAGACTCTAATAGACTGTTCTTTTGTGATGAGACCAACGAACCTAATGCTCTGATACCAAGTTGTCAGACCCAAAACGAAGCCGCGACTGGCACCCACAATTACCCTCCTTATGTGAGGAAACCAACCATTAAACCTATCATTTCAATTTAAATTAACATAAAGCAATGCGGAAGACTTCCTAAAAATCATAAATAAACAGAAAATTCAATAACTCTAAAATTCAACATCTATTTAATTCCCAAAAAAAAATCGGGAGGAAGTCATCATCACAAGACAGCTATGATCAATTTACTAAACTAAGAGTATTCTCCAGAAGGCTAAAACAACTATAAAAGCTAGTATATGCCGAAACTTCAAGCATCAAGAAATGAGGAAGGAGATCCAGTCCAGCTAGAAGCATTAGCTCACCATGAAGTCCGGTTGTTGTGTCGAAGAAACGGCTAGATAGAATTACTGTTGAGCGAAGTGACGGCACGTTTTTGCTGCATTCCCACAATAGACAGAGAAAACATAAAGGTTAGGGGGTCAGTACAACCACACGTACTGAGTAGGGTATCACGGCCAAACTCAAAATAGAAAACAGTATCTATCAAGTAACACATAAAATCAACTATATTTCTTAAACATGTGATAGCAACAAGGTAATAAGCATCATTTATAATATCACTGATCATATCTATGAGACTCAGCCTCCACACATACTCTTTTGGGAAACATGTCTTTAGATTGAGTGTTTATTAGATCTTTCAAGAGTCATATCTTATTCATCTTTGTGTCGGTACGTGACACTCCGATCCCCTACTACTAGTGTCGGTACGTTGACACTCAGATCCCCTACATCTACGTGTTGGTTCGTTTGACACCGCGTCCCACTCTTTATGTGTCGGTACGTGACACTCCGACCCCTACCATCTCCGTGTCCGGTTCGGGACACCCGTTCCTAATAATGTGTCAGGTACGTGACACTCAGATCCCCTACATCTAGTGTCGGTTCGTGAACCCGTCCAATAATTAATGTGTCGAGTACGTGACATTCCGATACCCTACATCTCATTCTTATAATTCATCAAGCCTCTTTATACCAACAAGTGGAGGGAGGGAGGGAGTGGAGGGGTGGCGGGGGGGAGAGAGGGGTGGGGGGGTGGAGGGGGCGGGGGAGGGGGGTGGGGGGGGGGGGGGAGAAGGGGGGAGGGGTGAGAGGGGGGAGGGGGGGGGGTGGCGGGGGGGGGGGAGGGGGAGGGCGGGGAGGGGGGGGGGGGGGGGGGGGTGTGGGGGGGGGCGGGGGTGAGGGGGGGGGGGGGCCGGTGGGAGTTGGGAGGCGTGGCTTGGGGTGGTGGTGGGGGGGTGGGGGTGGCTCGGACGGGTGGGGGGGGAGGGCGAGACGGGGGGGCGGTTGAGAGGGGTGGGGTGGTGGGTGGGGTTGAGGGGTGTATTGTGGTGGTGTGGGGTTTGGTGGGGTTGTGTTGTTTTTTTTTTTTTTGAGTTGTGTAGGACGCGGCCATTTTTTTTTTTTTTTTTTGTATTTGTTTTTTTTTTTTTTTTTTTGTTTTTTTTTTTTTTTTTTTTTTTTTTGTTTTTTTTTTTTTTTTTTTTTTTTTTTTTTTTTTTTTTTATTTTTTTGTTTTTTGTTTTTTTTTTTTGTTGTTTAGCATCTCATGACGTTGTCATTCAGCCTTCTTTATAAACAAGGCATCACATAACAAGGATTAGGTTGTTATATCAAGATTTGGGGATTCAATAGCTCATCATGCTGTTTCATCACATCATATAATATTATAAAATCACACAGCCATACCACATTAGCATAAAGAAAGACGCTATAAACACTACCCAACACATATCATTCAGTATTAGAGTTTACTACGAATATCGTAAGGAAACCAAACCTACTCCACCGAAGATTAGTGAATCAACCAAGTAAATTCCTCAATTTCTTGTTAGTCCTCTTCGTCCTCTCTCTCTCTAATAGTTCTCCTTCTTTTCTTTCGTCTTGTTCTTTCATTTTCTTATTCAAACACTCTTTCTTTTTACCCTAATAGTATATAATTAAGAATGAAAGATGGCAATAATAACCCCCTAAAGAACTTAAGGTTACCTCTTTTAACCCCCAAAGTAATTAGACTTGATTAACATACCCTATACTTTATAATTAAAGCAGAATAGTCAAAAACGTCCCTTAAAACGTGTCAAAATCGACCCGAACGGTGGATTCGTAGCCGTGACGGGCCGTCGCGCCCTCGACGGTACGTCTGCTGTCCGTCGTATGCCCACAGACTCGTTTTTTTTAAGTGGATGCCCTGTGACAGCCGTCGCGCCTGCGACGGTCCGTCCTTGCCACTCCGTCACGACGTTCAGAGGAGTCGATTTTCGCCCAATTTCAGATTTTCTAAGGTTTTGAAAGGGACACATCCACGACGGTCCGTCGTGCCCGTGACGGTCCGTCGTGGCCTCCTCAACCTCTGCCAGTTGACAGTTTTTCCAGAATAAAATCTGTTGTTCAAAACGAGCTAAACGGGTCGGTTACACATACGATATGCATCCAGTTATATCTGGATCGTAAAGTTCAATATCCCTTTTGTTTAATTAATGAAATAGGTTTGCTTCATCAGATTCAAAGCAAGAGATGTCAGTATAGAGTAGTTCTTAGATTACTGCTTAGAAGATAATTTATCAAACCAACCATAATCATAAATTAATTTGGTATCCACTTTAGGGATAGTCCATCTGTTTAATAGATCAAGATCTTGAGGTATATCTACCTCCTCTAATCTAGAACTTTTAATACTATTATCACCCAAATTCATGAAATTTGATAAAATTTTCATATCTATGCTTCGCAATCACTATATCTATGCTTCATATCTAAGTTTTGGCTGTATGATAACCTTTTACTCAAGCGTGGGTGTTCATTATAAACATCAATTGATAGCAGTTCTAACACGGGTTTCAGGCTGCCCCTAACCTCAAACGGGGACTTACAATACCACATGCTCGCTATAATTGAGATTTACAATTTACCACCACCTTGAAACCAAGTCAAGACTTGTGATGAAAGATTAAAGACCTATAATATGAATACATTATAACGTACCTTAGACCAGGATATTAGAAAGAACATCATACAGAAATATGAAGCTAGGCCTTAGAGATGAACTGGAAAATACTTAGCCGGCCATGGAGGCGGCAATCATGAAAAGATAATAATAAACTGAAACAAAATAAAGTACCTTGAAGAGAGATGTCACTCCAAAGCTATTGCTCTTTATTATTCACGAAGAAATGTTTTACAAATGGAGAGGGAAGAGAGAGAAACTAAAACAAAACTCAAAACTTAACTTCACTTATGCCTCTAGGTGAGGCGCCTTATATAGAAAATAAAAACATAAAGGGGTCCTCATATGGGCCCTACAATACTGTTTTAAACAGTAAAAAGATAAGCTTTTCGATAAGATTTTTAAATCTTATCTTTTCCTTTAAGGTTCTTTTTTATTGTGCCTTCTTGTTCTTTCATGGAGGCAAGGAATTCTTCTACCTGTTGTAGCTGCCCTTCTGATAGCTCGCAGCTTTGGTCTACTGACTGTCCGTCAGCTGTGTCACTCTGGCCGCTCCTTATGGATGTGCGTCCTCAGGATGTGTCGATTTTTATGGTGAAACTCAGCAAATATCTGTCAAATAAGGTCTTTTTATTCCGCCAGATACTAATTATTAACTCTTCTTTATTCCTACCTCCTGGAGGGAAATTCTTCTGGCGATGGTTTTTGACTGAACACTCTGACAGATATATCTTTTTGAGGGATTTCATTATAAATTCTTATAGTGTTACTGATTTGATCCAAACAATTCCTGTAACATATAACTTGCCTGTTGACGGATTTTCGATTTTAATTTGTCCAAAGTTGGAGATATTTCCTATACAAACAAGGAAATGTTTTCGCCTGGGGTAATCCCATTTCTGGAGTCCACTTTGGATCCAAGGAATAGAAAACTCAATAAAGAAATACATTTGATCAAATCTGTCAATACAAGAAAACATGGTCCTGAAGAAAAGAAATAATTCCATAACAAAATGGAGAAACTTTAGACAATTCTGATAAAGATCAAAAAATTATCGGTACATTTTTACGTGGGTCATGAAATTGACCCACAATCAGAACCAATTGGAATTCCTTGGAAAAGACTTTTCGCACAAAACTTAACAAACCAAGTGTGATTTGTTATAATTGTTGTAATAAAAAAATTTGTTAAAAGACTGGGATATAATCCCAGTAGGTAAAACCCATGCTTACCCATTAACCATAAACTTGTTTCTCTTGAAGGGTGGTTATCACCCAGTCATCAGCAAGATATAATCTGTTTATGGATTTTTGAAAAATTATAAATGTTATGATCAAAAATCTGCAAAATGCGGGCATTCAGCACTTTTAGTCTAACTCAGAATATTTTCATAGTAAGTTCGAGACTTATATGTCTCGCCCAGGGAAATATAATCCCTTTGTAAGTAACGCTGGATATATTCCAAGGTCATTCTTCTATGAATATCAGGAAATTTTCCCAAAAGAATATACTTTCGTTTTGGCTGTTCTTCCGGATTGCTAACAGGTCAACTTTAGCCATAAAGCAAAAGTTATGACCTTGCTTTTTGTGTGCAAAATATGCGGATTTGTTGATATAATGAACTGTATTTGGCATATACTTAAGAATTAGGTAGAGATGAAGTGATGAAGAAGCTCTCCAACCCTTGATTTAATCAGGGTTTTGTTTCCCATGTAGTATAACTGGGTAGAGGAGTCATATGATGACCTCGAAGATGGTATGAGGATGATCTTCCTCTTGCCCCCTGCTGCTTCTCTCTCCTCGCCAACGGATATGGCCAGGGACGGTTCATCACTGCCTGCCATACTGACAAAGAGGACAACAATATAATAAAGTATCAAAGTGTCCTTCTATGTCATATTCCCAATTATTATCATTCAGGGAAATAACAGTTGCATAATCATGGAGGAAATCTTCCATAAGAAGACTATCAAATATTTTATCAACAATAGTTTTCTTTAAATCTGAATTTAAAGGTTGTAAAGCTATAAAAATAGTAATAAGAGTTTTGTAACCAATTTCATAACTATAAGGAGACATTTTTAAGGATTTAAGAATTCTCTAGATAAGAAATCAGGGAGAGAGTTATCACTTCCCTTTTTATAATGGATTTCGAAATCAAAAGGAGCTAACTGTGCTTGCCACCTGGCAAACATTAACTTTGAAATATCATGTTTGAAATCTTTATCAAACATATATTTAACTGGACTGGTTGGGCATCAGTTTTGTGATATAAAGCTCTGATTTATATAAGTCATCTTGAATTTTAAAACACATTTAACCACACAACGCATTTCGTGTGCCACAGTCGATACTTTTGAGTGTGAATCTTTTTTTGACCAGTGCCTGAGTGAAATAGAACAAGGTATTTCGATTTTATAATCGGGATTAAACTTGTTAAGAATCCCCCATAACCGATATTTGAAGCACAGTTCTATCAACTTGTCCACTTGGATTGGAAAAGAGAAAGGCAAGGCAAAACTTTAAACTCGTTGCTTAATGGGTTTTAACCAAAATTCGTGAGACCTATTCCAAGGGTAACATTCTACCTTTCTTTAACCTGTCAGTTAGAGAGCAAGATCTTTAGGACAAATTCTTATAAAAGGAGGAATATAATCCAGGTGCCCAAAAATCTTTGGAGCATGTCTTATCAGTAATTTCATCAGAAATTTGCATTTGCAAATTCTAGGATCTTGGATTGGAGTAAATTCTCCTTGACAAATTTGAGACCCAAAAATCTTACATCGCCGGGAAAAGATCCATTTTGGTTTTGATATACCAAACATTTCAATAACAATATTCTTGAACATATTAGATGTTTCATAGGAGATTCTAATGTTTTAAGAATAAAAAAGAATGTTCATCATATAAACAATAATAAAATTCAAATAGGATTAAAAAATTCATAATAATCTTGAAATTCAGAAGGTGCGTTTTTTTAAACAAAAGGCATTCACGTTCCAGTAATAATGACCAAAAGGAAACATTAAACGCAGCAGTTTTATAAGTCTGTTCTTTTTAAACATTTGAATTGCCAATATCCTGATTTTAAATGAATTTGAAAATTATTGCATTCATATAATCTGAAGAAGATTCTTTTTATTTGGAATAGGAACCTTATCCATTTCAAAACTGTTCAAAGTTGTAATTTATTACCAACATGGACCACCTCTTTTTTCTTGTTCTGCGCTTGTTAACATAAAAATGCAGTACAAGACCATGGTGATTTAGAGGGTTTTTTTTAGGGTTGTAGTAAGTCCCTGTGCTAATAAATTATCAATTTTCCTTTTTGCAGGGAAAAAAAACAAAAAAATCAACAAGTCCCATTCATTTGGACAAGGTCGGATTTTGTGGAATATCTGCCGAATTAAAGAAAATCTTCATTTAAGGAGAGTCACAATATGCCTTTTTACGGTGTCCCAAAAGCATTCGATGTTCTGCACAAATTTCAGAGAAGTATTTTTCCATAAATTATCTTAATTGTTTCCGGTACTTTTGGAGATTGTAAAGAGTCAGAAATATTAAACTGTAAATATCCATTGGCTAAAGAATTAATATGTTTTGTTTTAAATGAATCAAAGAGTTAATATCTCTAGTCACTGTTCAGGTATGACTAAAATTAATTAGAATTGCATTATATTTGCCTGTAAATTCCTTTTGCATTTAAATTGGAAAAAGGATAGGATAGCATATAAAGGAGTGACAAGAATAATAGCGGATTTAACTGGTTTTTAACAAGAAGAAAAAGTGCGGGAATACAAACCTTACTCTGGCAACAAAAGTATTAGACAATTATATAATGTCCTAAAGCATGATTAGATGCAGATGGCAATATGAGTAGTTTTTTCAAAATTATCTCTGAAGGAATTAGTCCTCCTGAATGCAACTAACATCAGCACCACTATTCAATCATGGCAATGCTAGTATTTTAAAATCAATTGTTAATAGAAGTGGTACAATTTATGTTTTACCAACGGTGAAAGCAGTAGTAACAATTTGAAGCATCAGAAATAACAATTGGCTCAGGATTCATTATCTGAAATACTCTTCTTCTTTTTTTGAAATAAAATATCATCTTCGAAATATATTTTCCAATGAGAAATACGATGATTAATCACGATTTGTTTTAAAGATTTGAAATTTCGTTGTAAGATTTTCAAACTTCTATTTTTAAATCATCCAAAGAATTATCTCTATAATAACTGGCCTTTTCTTTTAAAGTCTAGTAAAAACTTCTTGCATAGAATAAGGACTAGTGTTAATGTTCCCCAAAGACTTTCTTCTGTGTTTTCGAAATCTTTGAAAGTTGGTTTGAAGAAAGCATATTTAAAATTTTGTTTCTTAGATTTCATCTTGAAACATCTTTAAAAGCCAATAATTTTCTGAGAAATCATTTTAAAGATAAAAATCTTCAAAAAACTTGATGCAATATCAATATAGAATCCCTATGAGACTGTAATCTTATAAAATTCATCATGACACAAGTACAATTACCATTCGGGAAGTTGGCACAATTGTTGGGCCTCTCAACATGTCTTCTGAAGTATGACCTGAAGAAATACGAATTTTTCTGATTTATCAGAAGTTTAGAATCTGAAATTGATTCATAAAGTAACTCAATAATTTATCTTGCATTGGTTTAATCCAGTTTCAAAGCTTTGAACTTATCAGCTTTTGCAATTATTTGCACACAAAGAAACAAAAAAATCTTCCGCTTCATTTGTTAACATTTATGTTCTTTAAATCTCTTGTAGAGAAGTCTTAGCAAAACATTGTGCTTTCCTAGAGATTTATTCTCTTCTTTTTGTCTTATGACGTCTTGTTGTATTATGACGTCTTTTAATCCCTTTCTTAAGATTAACTTGTCCTGTGTTTGAACTGGACGGCCCTTCTATACCAAACTGGCACAGAAATCTCCTAATTGAGATTTCTCAGACTTTTGAGTCTTTTAACTGTTGAGCGAGGTTTAAGCTAATTGCCAAGAGATTTAATCTTCTTGTGCTACAAGTACCTATGTAACTTCCATAAGTTAATGTATCAATAAGGGGAATTCTAATTGATTCTCCTCTTAGAAACCTTTTTTACCCTTCTGCAAATAAGGGTGGAAGACCATCAATGAATTAGTCTTCAATAATCATATTTACTTCAGGAAGTTCCATAACTCTACTCATGAAGTCTCTTTATACCACCTGATAAATGACCCAAATGTTTGACACTTAAGTCCATTTAAGATAGTTCTAATAGTTTCATTTTGATGATACCTCCCATTAAAGTTCAAAATGGTTTAGAAACAAGTGTAGAAACTGCATCTCAACCTTAATAATTGAAAGTTAGTTTTTTCTGCTGGTGACCTTTTTCATCTGACCAGTCTCTCTTATGATTTTTTCTTTGTAGCCATTTCATAATTGCATGTCTTTCTTCAGGTGATAGGAAATTTCCCACATCCTCTTAATGCCTGTAAACCTGCTACAATTCATTCTTAAAATAGCATGGTCATTGTTATTATGAGTATATTATGACGACAAATGATGAGTACATCACAACGACTGTACTTGTACTCACTATTGATACCTGTCTTCAGTTAAGGCATTCAATATTCCATTATATACATATTTCCACTGTAGGATTGTTAGTTTGATTCCAACTCTTCTTCAACTAGCAATCTTGAGGGGTAGGACGAGGCTAATAAAAGTAATCCTGATGGAAAGAGTTGGCATATCCTCCTTTCGAATCCGTTTGTTTGGCTGTGGTTATATCCAGACTTAATCTTCTCTAGGGGATTTCTGAAATTGTCTGATCCATATTTTGAGACTTGACACTGTTAAAAGATTTATTTTTTAGGAAAGATCATCAAAAAGGAAATAGGTCTTTGAACTAACCTGATAATTTTTGTCAAGAAGATCTTCAACTTCTTTATAAAAAAGATTACTTGAAAAACCAGATGTATCAAAGGTCTTTGAAGATGAGTAGGACATTTAAAAGGTTTTAGTTGAATAACTTTTGAATGAAGTAGAAGATATATCATATTTGGAATCTTTTGCAAATTCTTTACTAGAATAGTTAAATCATCTATTTTTTTGTCCCAAAGAACTAATTATGCTCACCAAGGACTTTAACATAAAGACTAAAAGTTATTTAGAAAGAGGGTATTACCTCTTAACATTAATCTGCGGCAACATCTGTTTCAATAAAACTTTTGAAATGCTGAAAAAAAGTTTATCCAAATATTATTTGGAATTACAAAGGAAGCTTGTGGAAGGTAAATAGCTGTAATAAATAGAACCACCACTTTTTTATAAGTTTCTTCAATAAACATTTAATAATATAAAGGTAATAAGTGGTTAGAAACCAAGGAACAACGTAAATAATTTTGTTGTGTAAAATACAAAAATCATAAAAATCATCAGAAATATTCTTTAATCATTTCACTATAAGTTTCAAAAAACAAGTTCTAAAATGGTTCCTTTCCATCTTTTTATATAAAAATTCTTTTTGAATATATTTTTCTTGCAGGGATCCTGGGACTAAAATCAATAAGTTGTGAAAACATCATTAAATATCGTTGAGATCAGTTGCTTTTCAAACCACTGAAGCCATTCATTTCAGACTGGTTGGATACAAACTGACAACTATCTGTTGCTTGAACAATATTTGGTTTTTAGGGTCAGCCTCCCTTTCCCACACCATTCTTCACTATAGTATCCACTTTAGAGTGTGAAGAGACAAAGGTCTCTCCTAGCACTTCCATAGCTAGTCCTTTCATTACTTAAAGGAGAAATTGTGGAATTTCTGGTAACTTCGTAACTAGAGAAAGATTCCTGCTGTTAAACTGGGAGAATTTATAATTAGAAGAATATCTGAAAATTCTATCCAAAACTTCCATTAGGATCTTGGAGAAAATCAGTGAGAGTTACTATTAGTAAACTTCTTCAGCACCTGTCTTTGAGACACAGCATGTTTTTTATTAAAATCCATTTTTCTGGAAAATTGATTCTCATCCCATTTATGAGGTCTTCGTCGTAATTTTTGATTTAATAAATTAGTTGCTACGGATAAGGATAAGTTCACTAGATGAATCGTATAACTTACATCTAGAGTTCAGAGTAGTTCAATAATTATAATAAATCTATAGAGAAAGGCAAATAAGCTCAGATCCAACTGCATAGTTAATCATGCGTTTTTTTAACGTTTAACGTTAGAGCATCAAGGAATTCCTGTCAAGATAACGACAAGTGCAAATTAGGTTAGTATTGGAAACATACTGGCCCATAAGCACAGTAGAGTCAATAGAACCATAAGCGATTGTCTGAAATATAAATTCTACATTCTTAAGCTGCTAAAAAATGTTTCAGGTTAATCCTTTAAGAGTCAAAGGTTTTTTAAAAGGACAATCGCACAACCGATATGCATCCAGTTATAATCGGGATCGTAAAGGTCAATACCCTGTTGTTTTTTAATAATTGAATAGGTTGTTCATCAGAATTCAAAGCAGAGAAATGTCAGGAGTCTTAATTACTTGCTTAGAAGATAATTTATCAAACCAACCATAATCATAAATTAATTTGGTATCCACTTTAGGGAAGGCCATCTGTTAATAGTCCAGATCTTGATGGTAATCTACCTCCTCTAATCTAGAACTTTTAATACTATTATCACCCAAATTCATGAAATTTGATAAAATTTATATCTAATGCTTAGCAATAACTAGATATGTGACATGTTCGTAAAGAATATCTGCTCTGTACCATTACAGGATTGGATACAAGCTGGCCGGTAGTAGTCCGCACGGCCATCTCTAGATCTAATCTTAACTGTGTACCCCCGGTTATACTTACGCAACGTATTATGTTATGTTTAAAGTTAATCCTAAGTTTTGGCTGTTGGTAACCTTTTTACTCAAGCGTGGAGTGTTCATTATAAACACTCAATTGATAGCAGTTCTACACGGGTTTCAGGCTTCCCCTAACCTCAAACGGGGAAGACAATCAACATGCTCGCTATAATGAGATTTACAATTTTGTACCACAACTTGAAACCAAGTCAAGACCTGGTGATGAAAGATTCAAAGAACTATAATATGAATACATTATAACTTAGTTGATCCAGGAAGTAGACAAGAACATCATACAAAAAATTATGAAGCTAGCATGATATGAAAACACTTAGCCGGCCATGGAGGCGGCAATCAGGGGCAATCATGAAAAGGATATTAAAAAATGATGAAACAAAAATAAAGTACCTTGAAGAGAGATGTCTGAGATGTACTCACAGCTATTGCTCTTATTATTCACGAAGAAATGTTGGACAAATGAGAGGGAAGAGAGAGGAAACTAAAACAAACTCAAAAACTTAACTTCACTTAGGCCTTAGGTGAGGCGCCTATATAGAAAATAAAAGGGTCCTCATATGGGCCCTACATACTGTTTTAAACAGTAAAGTAAAAAGATACGCTTGTTTCGATAAGATTTTAATCTTATCTTTTCACTTTTTAAGGCTCTTTTTATGGCCTTCTTGTTCTTTCATGAGCAAGAATTCTTCTACCTGTTGTAGCTGCCCTTCTGATAGCTCGGCTTTGGTCTACTGACTGCTCCGTCAACTGTGTACTCTGCCGCTCCTTATGGATGTGCCGCTAATAATAGGATGTTGTCCGATTATTGAACTCAAGCAATATCGTCTATAAGTCTTTTATTCCGCCAGATACTTATTTATTAACTTTCTTTATGTCCTTCCTGATGGAAATTCTTAGGCGAGTGTGTTGTGTTTGACTGAACCATCTGCAGCATATTCTTTTGAGGGATTTCCTATAAATTCTTATAGTGTTAAGATTGACCAACAATTCCTTGTACTTGTCATTATAAACTTGCTGTTGCCGGATCCTTACGATTTAATTTGTCCCAACAAAGTTGGTAAAATATTTCATATTTACAAACAAGGAATGTTTTCGCCGGGGTAGATCCCAATTCTGGAGTCCACTTATGGACCAAGGAATAGAAACTCAATAAAGAAATACATTTGATCAATCTTGTCAAATACAAGAAACATGGTCCTGAGAAATAATTCATAACAAATGGAGAAAGAAGAAACTTAGACAATTCTTTTAAAGAAATCAAAAAAATTATCCGGTAAAATTTTTACCGTTGGTCCAGAAATTGACCACCAATTTAAGAACCAATTTGGAATATCCTTGGAAAGACTTTAGCACAAAACGTAACAAACCAAGTGTGCTTTTGTTTATACTTGTTGTAATAAAAAACTTTGTTAAATTAAAAAGATGGATATAATCCCAGTAAGGTAAAACCCCATGCTACCCCATTAACCAACACTTTGTTCTATTGAAGGGTGGTTACCCCATTATCAGCAGATTAATCGTTTAATGGTTATTTTTGAAAAATTATAAATTGTATGATCAAATCTGCAAATGCGGAATTCAGCACTTTTAGATAAAAACTCAGAATATTTCATAGTAAGTTCGAAGACTTATATGTCTCGCCAGGGAAATATACTCCCTTTGTAAGGGAAAGCTGGGAGTATATTCCAGGGCCTCTTCTTTCTCTGAATATCGAAATTTTCAAAAGCAATATAATTTCTTTTTGGAGGGTTCTTCCGGTGATTGTAACAGGGTGGGTCACTTCTTGAGCATAGAAGCAAAAAGTATGACTTTGCTCTTTTGTTTGCAAATATGCCTTGGATTGTTGATATAATGAACTGTCTTTTGGAATATCCTTAAGACTTAGTGTAGATGAAGCTGATGAAGAAGCTTCTCCAACCCTTGATTTAATCAGGGTTTGTTTCCATGTAGTATAACCTGGGTAAGAGGGAGTCATATGATGACCTCGACGATTGGTATGAGGATTGATCATCCTCTGCCCATGTTGCTTCTCCTCCTCTCGGCCACGGAGGGATAAATATGTGCCCATGGAGGTTATAATCAATAATAATAATAATAATAATAATAAATAATAATAATAATAATAATATAATAATAATAATAATAATAATAATAATAATAATAATAATAATAATAATAATAATAATAATAATAATAATAATAATAACAATAACAACAACAACAACAACAACAACAACAACAACAACAACAACAACAACAACAACAACAACAACAACAACAACAACAACACCAACAACAACAACAGCAACAACAACAACAACAACAACACCATCAACAACAACAACAACAACAACAACAAAATCACCAACACCAACACCACCAACAACAACAAAAAAAAAAAACCAACAACGCAACAACAACAACAACAACAACAACAATTTCCAATGGACGTAGAAGGAATAACAACAGCAGCAACAACAACAACAACAACTGCAACAACAACAGCAACAACAACAACAACAACAACAATAATTCTCAATGGACGTAGAAGGAATGGCAACAACAGCAACAACAACAACAGCAACAACAACCACAATAGCAACAGCAACAACAACAGCAACAGCAACAACAACAGCAATAGCAACAACAACAACAACAACTGCAACAGCAACACCTACAACAACACCAATAGTAACAACAACAAGAACAACACCAACAGCAACAACAACAACAATTGGCTCGATAGCTCTTTTGAAAATCTCAGTTTTCTTCTTGTTTAAATGTGAAAAGCATATTTATACTTCTTTGGGAATACTTAGTCCTCCTGTACTTCTTTGAAGAAAAGACTTAACTTTACTCTAAATCGAACTCAAACTTAAGTCTTAAATTGAAGTTAAAACGTTTGTGAAAGCTTTATGGAACTTGAAATGAACTTCTTCTACTTATCTTTACTCTTTACTAAACTTGATCTTTAAGTCTTTAAGCAAAGTTAAAAAGATTTTGTAAAAGACTTCTTGAAAATACTCTAAGAACTTTCTATACTTGGCTCTTAATTATCCTTGAATGTGAAACTTATGGATTCAAGGTTGAAATTCATGTTTCTAGATGATTTCTATATGTTTAGAAGTCATTTAGAGTAGTTAGATTCATTAGAAAGTGTGATAACATTTTAGAAAGGCTTAAACTGACTGAATTATGAAGACTGGATGAAAAATGCCAATTTGAGCGCACCCGAGGTGCGCCGCGCCAAGCCTTAAGTTTAGAGGACACATTCTAGCACATTGCAGGCGCGTCGCCCCAGGCCCTATCACGCAGATGGGGCGCACCGCTCCTTGGACCTTTCCAAGTGACGCTTGACGAATTTCTCAACTCATTTTTTGACCTTAAATCATTCTAATTCAATTTGTTTCCTCAAATTCACTTAGATTTCATGTACCCACATCATATATATAAGGATCTAACCCTATGAACCCAAGAAACAAAATTTCTAAATCGAGAAATTCCTAAATCTCAATTTATGTTCAAAAATGAAAGAAATTCAAGAACATTCAATTTTCAATCATTTTAGAACAATTTTACACTGAATCAAATATGCTTGGCACGTGGGTGAATGATCCCAAGGTTATGGAAGACTCACATACCTTTTTAGGGATCACACCCGATGAAATACACAAGTTAATTTGGCGATTTTGGAGAATCTTATCCTTTATCTTCTTCTTTTCTCTTCTCCTTTCTCCTTATCCCTAGCGTGAAAATTTTCAACTTTCGAAATTGACTAAGTTCTGATTTGACTCATATTAAAATTCTAAAAAAAAATTAAATTAATAGGGTAGTGAAATAATAAAATACTCTTTAAAATATCAAAATTGGACATTTCCTTAATCCAACAGCCAACTTTAAAGGGAAAACTCGCTCATACAAATTTGGAATCATACAAACTTTGCGGCGTCTAAAAGATTGTTCCAAGAGCTTTCCAACCATATCTAAAATTACATCAAACTCATCCTGAGTTAGAATTTATAACCGTTTCAAGTTGACCAAAACTTCACTTTTTAACTTACCTAAACTTTTCTAATTTTCTTATACTTTCCAAAATAAGTATTTCCAAATTTCTAACTCCTTTATAGTTCTTTCTAATCGTGAGATGTTACAGTCTAAATCCTATGAAAACAAGTCTTGCTTTGAATTTTTCAATAGTTTCATCATTTCTCTTTTCTTTTTGTATATCCACTTTGAACCCAGAAGTTGATTTCTTGGAGGAAGATCAATCAACTCTCAAGTATGGTTGCTCAAGATTCAATCTATCTTACTACTGATAGCCTCTCTACAAAAGGATGAGTCCACATAAGACATATCTTATTATAATATATGGACTCATTTTCAAGAAAAAATGTTACAAAATCAATCCTGGAGGAAGAAATTTGTCAATTGATATTTATTACACTCTGAGTCTCTTTATTAAGTACATTCTCATTTGATTCTTTCTAAGTTCGTTTAGACCCTTCACTTGACTATCCGAAGGTTCGGACGTACAAATCATAAATCAACATGTTTTATTATTGTAACATATCCAATGAACATAGAATCTACACTCTAAGATTCTATTTTGATCCATTTGGAAATAGTGCCCTCATTTTCAGTTCTCGTATGGATTAGACTGTATTAAAAATTGTTAGATTGCTATCTTTCAACAGTTATTACTTGTGTATATTTTGAGGGGTGCCAAATAATTTTGTATCCGGATACAACAAAGTCGGAAGAATAAACTTTTTTTATTAATCCATTTCTTAACAAATAAAAGTTTTTTATTTGTTGCTCCTTTTATTAGCAAACAAAACTTTATGTTTCTCTTTCTGAACAAGCAAACTTTTGGTTGTTCTTTTTTGCTATAATGATAGCATCTCCACACAAATTTTATGGTAAATTTGAATTTATAAGTAGGACATCCAACCTTTACTTCAAAGTTCAATTATTTTCTTGTGAATAATTTCATTAGTTTGAGGTACATATGTGCAATAATTTGATGGATGATTCTATTTTCTAAATATTTTTTTGCAATAGAACATTCTTGTTCTCCATATATACCACTTCTAATCAAGGCAGTGATTTTCAACTTCAGTTTTATATCGCCTACATGTTTCTATTGCTTCATCATTACCATTCAGTAAATAGACATAACAATATTAGTGTAATTGTCAATAAAATTATGGAACACTTTTTCTCACCACGAGATGGTGTTGACTTCATATCACAAATGTCAATGTAAATCAATTCTAAGGGATTAAAATTCCTTTTAACAACATATATTTGATATTTTAATTTATTGCACTAGAAGTTAGGCAAAAATTCTAAGTTGATCGATTTTTGCAAGTCTTTGTAATTGACACGTCACAAGCGTTTATGTCACAAACAATTTATTCTAGCAAGCAAGAACAAACAAAAATATTGAGTTTGAAAAGATCTACCGTGAGGTAATTATTTCCTAAAAATATTTTGTTCTTTATTTTTTATAACTTTGTCAAATACAAATATGGTCAAATGGCACCAAGTTTCATATAGACAACTCAACCGAACTACGTATATTTTATACACTTTAAGTAGGATCTCATTATATCATTTTGACGCTTTTTGTTGAATCGGCATATTACGTGTGCTACACTTACTTTGAGCGCGTGAAATGTGTAATTTTTATTAATTTTTTTTTAATTTTTCTTCTTCTTCCTTCTCTCTCCTTCCTACACTTCCTCCACCACATATCACCATCTTGCCACCATTATATATTCAACTTTCTCCTCTCTTTGTCATTTCTTGATGTGAAAAATTAAATTAATAATATATATCAACAAAAATGATTTAATAAAAGAACAAAATATGTCTAGATCATATATATTCTTCATGATATCAAATTTCTCCATCCAATTTTTTCCATAGTTCCATTATCGAAAAGTTCGTCGAATCCTTCAGATGTTCGTTGGTCTATTTTCACCTCTATATATTTAAGTTTTTTTTTCAGATTCAATTTTTGAAATACTAATTTTCTACTTCTCAAAGGATTTAACTTTTTCTATTTAGATGAACCCATTTCAAGTAAATTCATAAATAAATTCAATTTTATCATGGATAAGTTTTTTTAGGTACTTTGAAACTTGCAAAACGAGCAATTCCAATGGTGAAGGTGATTGAAGAAGAAAAAAGGATCAATTCGATGGATTGAATAGATGGTAATAGTACGATAGTTGGATTACATGTATTTGCTTATGACCCAAATTGGTTATAGGATGAGGAGATGTGGAAATGGTGGAATAGAAAAGAAATGTGTTGTAGATTTTTTTCCTTTTTCTTATTTATTAATTGAAGTAATTAATTAATTATTAATTTTTAAAATAGATTTTTATTCATAATATATTTTTAAATAATTATTTCTACATATATGTCACATATCATTGTTTAATTTTGCTACTTTGACACGTCATCGACGAGTGTAATACACACATGTTAAATATTCGGCTAGTTGAAAGAAAATGTTAATATGACATATGCCCCAATTAAGGTGGTTTAAATTAAATAAAGTCTAATGAGGGAAGTCAAGTGAAAAATTGTTGTCAACTTAGGGGACTTACCGATGGTTGGACCTAACAATTATTTTAGACTCAGCACCTTGAGAAATGTCCATTTTAGAAGGACCTTTCCATAACATTCAATTTGTTCTAGAATTACCCATGATCGTAGTCTCATCAGTTCAATAAAGGCAATATGACCAAAATGTTTGTTTTACAACAAAACACATAACATGTCACTTTAGAAGAATGTTCATGTCTATACAAACATACTTATTTTAATAGACATATTTTTTCATGAAAATTACAATATTTTAAGTGGCACCTTTTCATCAAGAAACATAATTCTTTTGAACGAGTAATATAGTTTCGTGGTTTTATACTAGTCATATCATATACTAGTAAAGAGAGACTCAACGACCAAAATATCAAATATACTCCAAGAATTTTGTGGATCTAACATAATACAAGAATGTCGTTCAATTTCATATCTTGTACTTTAAGATTTAAATAAGATTGTACGTCTAATTTTGTCTTTATCACAAGTAAAGAACCTTCACATTTTAAATATATTTTCAAAAATATTTTTCAAATATTTGAAATTATTTTTCACATATTTTTTCCTGCTTTCAAATTGTATACCATCAAAATACACATTGACAACACGAAGATTTCTTTTGCAGATTTAATCCATGAGACACTCATTGCAGCCACAAAAATCACTAATTGTATGTCACTGGTGTGTTTTTTCAATTATGTCACAATTAGACATATCACTTAGTATTTAGAATACTAACAAATATTCAAAGTTTATTCAACTTGTTTCTAGTTTAATGATGAAGTTTTTAGATTATTCAAGTCGTTAACCGAATGAACCTTGAATTCTTATGAAGTTTTCATATTCTTCAAATCACTTTCACATTCAGACAGAATAGTAAACCAAAAAGATTTTATTCTCCATAAATCTCAAATACAACACTATTTCTAGCTACTGATGAAGATTTTATCTTTTTCAAATCATTTAGCGTTAATATATTTAACGAAGATTTTGTATTCATATGGCCTTTTTTTTCTAGGTGCTCATTTTGTCTGGGCTTTTAGTTAAATGTTTCTATTCAGCGGACGTGGTTATTGGCAAGAACTTATTGAATCCATCGTTTGGGATCATAATAAATTAAAAGTTGCTCCTGCTACTCAGTCGAGAGCCTTAAGCATTATACAAGGACGTGTTGTAGGAGTAACCCATTACCCTCTGGGTGGAATTGCCACAACATGGGCATTCTTCTTAGCAAGAATTATTGCAGTAGGATAATGACTAGGAGGATTTGAAAAGCATTATGACATTACGATTTCCAAGGTTTAGTCAAGGCTTAGCTCAGGACCCCACTACTCGTCGTATTTGATTTGGCATTGCTACAGCACATGACTTCGAGAGTCAGAATATTCATTCAAACAGTGTATATAACAAATTGGTGAAGTTTCTATATTCTCCAAATCAATGCACAACCTGATTTGTTTGTGAAGTTCTTACATTCTTCAAACCAAAGAAGTAAAAAATTGGAGGATTTTAGTCTTCAAAAGTCAAACATAACCAAATTTAACATGAAGTAGAAAACTACAAAAAAAAAAAATTCCTCCTCTTAACATATACATATTAATAGTAATAAATATATATTATGAGATCATCACATAATGATCATCTATCCTAACGTTTATGAAATAAATCTCATAACTTATAAAGGATAGAAAAAAATAATCAAGGGAAATAAAGATAAAACCTTATTTACCTCTATTGAATCGTATTCTATTTGTCAACAATTATTCCATCTAAGTCACTTTTCTTGCTAAGTTTTTCCTTATTTTCCATTTTCCATCATATTTCAATTTTTATTAGAAAACATTGAACTTCAACGAGAAACTAAACTCATGTTCAAATATTGTTAGGAGATAACATTTGTTCATTTACTTCTTCTCATATAGAAATAAAAATTTAAAGTGTATATCATAATCTTTATGCATAAAATAATTTTTCTTATTGAAAAGAAAACTGAAGCGGTGCAATGCTTCAATGCACTTGGGAAGCAAATAAAAATAATTTTACTCATCGAAGGATAACTTACTATAGAAAATATACTTGAACATATTAAAGTAGTACTAATTCATTCAAAATATCTTTTTATCATATGACAAATTAGTTCCGTTTCCATCTTTTTTTTCAACAAAAACAACACAAAAAATGAAAGTAATTTCCTTACTAATAAAAAAATACTATTAATATTAAATTCCTTAAGCTTGTTATATGTTGTATTCGTATTAGCAAATCAAAAATAATAAAAAATAAAAGAACTATGTGAGTCCACAGAACCCATTGTGTATCCTTAAGAAATTTAATCCCCTCAACTACCCGAGGTTACAAATTAATTCCTCCGATGATAAAATAGATTAATCATTAAAGAATTAGCGGTACCTGAAACTTCAATAATTTCAACGAACTCAAAATGATAGCAACGAACACACACACAGATACGGTCAATCGATTTTTTGTCAGAAAAGTATGCAAGAGAATGGAAGAATTTAATGCAGAAAAATGAGAGAAAGTCTCTCTATTTATAGCCAACAAAGGGTTTAGATCACAAATCTTTGGAAAGAAAGACAACCTTTTAGAAAGGTCACGACATTTTGGAAAAGGTATAACTTTCAAACGGTCACAACCCTTTAGAAAAGACACAACCTTTCATATATGTCACAATCCTTCGGCATAGTCATAACCTTTAAGCAGAGTCAAAACTCTTCATTTCCTTTTCACACCTTTAAAACCCAATATCTATTTCTCGAAACAGCATGATGTGGAGACTTGAGAACTCATGTGTTTTCTTAATATTTTTGACTAATTATGCACTTGCTTCATTGATTTCGTCACTTGTACATGTAGCTTGTTGTTTGCCAACTGCAATGTTTTATAGTTAATTATCTGATATCACTTTATGCATATTCATTTATTTTTTTTATTCGGTTGATGATATCTATTTAATACATGTTGCCTTGTGCAAATACTTACTTGTATTTTTCTTCATTTTTCATTTGTGGAGTACGTGTACCATCAATTTCGACTCTCTCTTAGCTCAAGTCAATCTCCAAAACATCATATTCAAGGGCAAGTTATTCCTTTTAGCTTGTGTTGGATTCTCTCGGTCATGGCATGATGTTCTTAATTTTCGAACACAAATTATTTTATTTATTTATTCTAGTGTCTTTGAAATTCTTAGACTTGATATTTGAGTATTAAATGTCCTTGATGCAGACTTTCAAGTTTTGAAAATGATATGTAATAGACTTCAATGAATTTTTGTTTCTTACTTTCATAAGATTTGAGTATCTGCATTATTATCATATTTCATAAGTTAAATAACTAATATAAGTTGAATTTGCATTCGTTAGGTAGTCCACCTAGAAGGTTAAATATGAGTGTCACTAATAACCCATTTTGGATTGTGACAATTATCCATTTTACAACTTTGCCTTCTTTCATTGTAAATTAGGTTGTTTTGGATATGTTAATTGCTTTAGACTTCTTAGTTAGATTTTTTAAAAAAATAATTAAGCTTTAAATAATTATTTTTAAATATTTTTTAAGATTTATGTAAAAAATTCAAGGATATATAAAATTTATTTTTATTTTAAAAGCATTTAAATAAATCAATTCAAACGAGACTTAATATCTCATGACCATACAAGTTGGTGGATGATAATAATTAATTTTTTGGGTGGAGGTGGGTGGAGTGGTTAGTGGATGATTATTCCACAAGTACAGTACTAAGTAAACTTTTGGTAGGTGGAATAAATATTTAATTTCCCTCTATGTTATATTTATACATTTTTACATATATTGGAAGAGGGAATAGAGAGGAGCTTAGGGTCAAATTTCTCTACTTGCATTTAGAAGTGAGAATGTTTAGGAGCTTAGGGTAAGCCGGTCAATTGACCGATCTGCCCTTCTTCTTCAACTTCCTCTATTGACTACAATATAGAACTAAAGTTCAATTTAAAATACTAAAAATTTAGTTAATTCTTGAACTTTCACATGTATTGTGAGAAGAATAATGGAGTAACAATATTATTTTGAGAATATGCAATAGGTGGTTAAAATGTGTGTACAGAAAATTTGATCAACTCTCGAAATTTCATATGTACTACACAATTGAGATTGAGTGAGAAATATAATTAGATAAAATACGTTCATTATCTGAAGAGTTCTGTAAACACACAATGCAACTTAAAATAGCTGAAAACATATTAAAATGTGATTAACTTTCAAAATTTCACATGTGCTGCATAAAATTGGGACAAGAAGAATAACATATATTATTTAAAATTACATTAAAAATATTACTTATTAAATAACTCACATAATTAGAGACAAATAAAGTACTCTGTCTGTTTAAGAAAAAGATTGACTCAATTTTCTTTTGTAGTCTGTTTCAAAAAGGTTTAACTTCAACTTTTCACGTAACATGTTTAAGGCACAAGATTAATGAAAATATGATTGGTACATTTGGCATAACTTTAGTTTTGAGTCATAAGATTAAAAAACCTTCTTTCTTTTCTTAAATTTCTTGTTAAATCAAATTAGTGTTGGGAAAGACAAGGCAATAACAAGAGGCCTGACAGATACCTGCGGAATACCAGTCTATACTTTCCCTTTTCGATTGAACCAAGCGAAGACGAAACAACCACAAACAATATATAGTAAGGCAGCAAGTAATTCAACCAAACAAATATACAAGACCAATATACCAATCACCAAAAGACACCAAGATTTCGTGGAAAACCCTTCGATGTGACAGAGTAACAAACCACGGGACAAAAAGGCTCACTATCATCCCCCAAGAGTTTCAATATTTTTCTCCAAATTGGCCACAAAACTAGTGCCAAACAACGAGACACAACAAAATAAGATTGCACCAAAATCTAAGAATTAAAGTAGCAAAACACCAATTGTCCGCGAGCTACGTGTCAACGACAGAAAACTGAGCTGGCATGCCCACCAAATCCAACTCTGTCAGTTCCTAATCAAATATGGAATGAAGACCGATGCTATCCAAAAGTCAGATCAATCAACAGAAACGAAGCGGGAATCGCAATTTTACTTGGTTTTAGGGCTGATTTTTTTCTGCAAAACTGCTAAATCCGCTTTTGGCTGCTGAAAAACTGTTGTGTTTTTTCTGAAAATAAGACCCTAAATAGGCTTATATTTTCCTCATAAAATGGGCCTATGGGAAAAATGAGTTGGTCCAAATTGGGTCTTTATCTATCCACATGGAAGGAAAAAGACCATACCCCAAGCATTCTCTCCCTCGACTATGTGGAGGAGACCCCATCCCGGCGACCATGCAACATCATTCAAACTTCCCTCTTGGCAAGCTTTAGTCATCATATCGGAACCATTGTCATGTGTATGAATCTTTCAAGCTCAAGTAACTTATAATCCAACACATCTCGAATCCATGGTATCTCACATCAAGTGTGTTTTAGACCACAGGGAAGTAAATTCTTGCCAAGATGTATATCCGCTTTGACTGTCACATATAAAACCCATACTCTCTTGAGCACAACAAGTTCCCCCCAAGAATCTCTTTCATCCAAAGCAATTTCTTTACAACTTCGACGACAGCAATAAGCTCAACTCTGTAGTAGAAGATCAACACATTTTTGCAACCTAGTTGCAGACACAGCTCCCCCTGTCAAAAGTAACCAGTACCCGAAGTAGATTTGCGGTATCAACATCACGCAGCCATGTCCTGAATCAGTATAACCACAAAGAATAGGCTTCCCTGTGACCAAACAAACTCAGACTAGGAAGTGTCACAGAGAATATCTCATAACCCACTTCACAACATTCCAATGTTCTCTTCCCGGATTAGAAAGAAAACGGCTAACAACTCCAACAGCGTGAGCAATATCCGGTCTTGTACAAACCCTGCATACACAAACACCAACGCTTGAGGCATAGGAATTCTTTATATCTCCTTCTCATCATCATTAAAAGGACCTGTTTCTGTGCTCATTTTGAAGTGCCATGCTAAGAGGTGTCTGACAACCTTACGTTGTCCATGCTGGAATCTGCGAATACTTTCGAATGTACTTCTCTTGTGATAATACCAATTTCTTGGCCTTTTCTATCCGACAATCTCATCCAAGAACTGCTTGCTGGTCCTAATCTTTCATAGAAAAGACTTACTCACCCCTTCTTCAACTTTGAATCCGCAAGTATTATGACCAACAACAAGCATGTCATCACATAAAGCAACACCAGAATAAAGTTCACATCAGAGACTTTTTGACAAAACACAATGTTCTAAGAAGTCTTCTTGACGCCCTGCTGACTCATAAAAGAACCAAACTTCCTGTACCACTGCCCTGGGAGCTTGTTTCAAACCATACAAGCTTCTTCTTCATTTCAACATAAATTCTCTTTACCCCTCGACTTCAAAACCGTCCGGTTGCGCATATAAATTTCTTCATCTAATCACCATGGAGGAAAGCAGTTTTAACATCCCTTTGCTCAACTTCTAAATCTAGACTTGGCCCGCCAAGCCTAGAACCACACGAATGGGAGACATCTTCACAACTTGAGAGAATATCTCATTAAAATCAACCCCTTTTTATCTGATTAAACCCTTGACACTATCTAGCTTGTACCTGTGGACCTGGATTACCATCTTCATGTTTCAACCCGAAAAACCCATCATGTTTGTTCAAAGCTTTTCGTCAGTTAGGGTACTTACCAAATCAAAGGTATGGATATCATGCAAGGATTTTAATCTCCTCTTCCATATCATCAAACCACCTTTCTTTTTCTCAACTTCCATGGCCGCATCGAAGACCTCAGGTTCTCCCCGTCAGTCCAGAGTACATACTCATTGGGAGAAATAACGAGATGCAGGAATCTCTCTCTACTAGATCGTCTGAGGAACTCTCTGGATCACTATATTGGTTTTGGATCAACCCACAGTCATCTTGCACTGGAGCCATCAAAAACATGCTGCCGGTATTCTGAACATGATCACCATCTTCATTATCATTTGATTTTCATCATTATGAAGATTTTCTTCTCGGGCAATAGTCAAAGAACTGGATCAACACACTAAGCTTTCTCCTACGCTAAAATCAGCCTTGTCAACTTTGTCCAAAGATCTTCAATTGTTGTCTTCAAAGAACACACATCACGGCTTCTAACAATTTTCTTCTCAACAGGATCATAGAACGATAGCCAAATGCCCTCTTGACCATAACCAATGAAAGAAATACACTGCCTATTTTAAGCATCCAACTTTGACCTTTCATCCTTAAACATGTACAAGGTTTTACCCTAAAGACCTAAGTGATCATAAAAACATTCTTACCAGTCCAAACTCTGTCAGGGACATCCACCATCTAACAGCAACCGCAGTGAGAATAATTGATAAACATAAAGCAGCGTATTAGTGCTTCGTGCCTAAAAAGTTGTATATCAGACGAGTGGAGGTTTGGTGTTGTAAACGGGGTGTGTGGGCAGAAAGAACTGAGGTGGTTAGGTGGAGGGAGGAGGGTGTGAGTGATAGGTTGGATGTGTGGAATGATTGAGGGATGGCGGGTGGGTTGATTCGGGAAAGGAGCAGGGGAGAGGTGGGGATGTGGGGAGGAGATGGTGGGAGAGGAAGCTTAGGATGGTGGAAGGGTCTGGGGGGGGGGGATCGGATGTAAGGGGGGTAAATGGGGTAATTAGTGGCGTGCCGATTGCGGGTGTTAGGAGGTGGGGGGTTGTAGGGGTTTGGCGGGACCGTATAGAGTGGATGAGTGGGGGTACGAGGTGGGGGGGGGGGGGTTGAATGGGAGGGGAAAGGGTGAGACATTCGGGGGGGAGAAGGTGGGGAAAGGTACTAGGCGAGGAGGTGGGGTGGGAGATCAGAGGCGGGCGGTTGGTGGCGGAGAAGATAGTGGGGTTGGGGGGAAGAGGGGGGTGTTATGTAGGGGGAGTAGGACTTGTGTAGAGGTTGGGGTGGCTTATGGCGTGGGGAACTCAAGAGGTAGGTTGCGGCCACTCCTGCGTTCCGCATCTTTAGCATCTGAAGCAACATCTAACCCTTTCACTAGAGTTTCTGTTCGTCCTCTCTCTAAACCTTTAATTGAGAGTCTTGGGAGGAGTTTCTGATGCCTAATACCCGGCTCCTGCTATCTATCAAAAGGACCCAATATACTCACCCCATTATCTGAGCGGATGCATTTCAATTTCTTCCCTGTTTTTCTTTCAACCAAGGCCTGAAACTCTTTGAACACTGCAGTGTACCTTGATCCTTGGACTTCAAAGGAAATACCCAGAGTTTGCGATAATGATCATCAATAAAAGTCACAAAGGAAAGTGCACGCACCATGAATCTTACCATAAAAGACCACACAAATCATACAATGTTACCAAATCCAGCAAATCAGTTTCTTGAAGGCGGATGACTCTAAAGAAACTCTTGTCTGTTTAACCGGCTAAGCAATGAACACCTTTCTTCAACTGTTGCTTGTTTCCACTCCAGAATGCAAATTTGTCTTTAGCCAAACTATCAATCCCCTTCTCGCTCATACACTCAGCCTGCTATGCATAACCTGATGAAGTATCAATTCTCCACCAAATTTACTATCTCTGGAAATGGAGCCCTGAAATACATACAATTAGACACTTGTCCACCACGGCCACACCATAAACCTCTATTTAAGCTGTCCAACTGCCACCACCACGTGTATTAACATAACCTCATCAGCAGATTCCCACATATCTCAAATTCAGGCGAACATCTGGGAGCATGCTTTGACATTTTGAGAACTAGTTTGGAACCATTGTTACTTTCCAAACACACTGTCCCAATGGCCAATAACTTCACTTCATGGATTAATGCGCCATTTTCAACGTTCCAAATTAACTAGAGTATAAGAAAAAAGAATTCCTTCTTTGGCGTTACATGAGAAGTAGCACAGAAATCCACAAACAGCTAAGACGTCCACACGACAATTTATGACATTTTGCATCACAAGCAACAAGAAGATCATCATTAGCAACAACGCAACACGATTTTCATTATCGGGCCTATCTCTCTTTTGTGTGTCTCATATCTCCTTGTGCTTGTAACAATATGTCAGTATATGCCCTTCTTGTGGCCATAGCACATGTAAGTTCTTTTTTAGACGTTGACTTGCTTCTACTTTTACCTCTATCATTCTGACCTCTGACTGTTTCTTCCCCTCCCTCCCCCCTAATCTCAGTACCAAAACATCGGAGTGTGAGTCTGAAGAAGATTAGCTTGGGATCTTCTTCCATTTCTTCATTCAAGACACCATCTTAGTATATTCCATGGTACAAACCACGGGGAGCCAGAGATTAGTCAAAGAAATTCGAAGAGTTTTCCCAAAGACTGCAGAGTATTAAGAAGCCAAAGTCCCTTATCTCATCACAACTTTACACCCCTCCTACGCTGGTCAAGAACACCCTGAAATCATAATATTATCAGAAATAGGAGTGCCCTCTTTTTATACCTATATGCATTAATTGTGTTTCAATAGGACAACTGTTGTTGCCAGTCTTCGAAGCAATAGTGTCCTCGACTGTCCACAAACTGGTGGCATTTGTATCATTCACAATAATATTTCTAACATTATCTCAACCATTGTCTAATTAGGCCACCACCTGCAGGCTCAAATGCCATTCTTCATCATCAAAGACTGAGGCATAGAAGCAACACAGGTAAATGCATCTTTGTTGCAATAGAGATCTTCATTTTTGCCCTTTCCAAATATGATAATTACTACCAGTTTAAACACACCATTTTGCTCATATTTGGCCTCCACATTCAAAGACAGTCAAAAATAACACAATGCTCTGGAACACGTTGTTGGGAAAGACCAGGCAATAACAAAATATGTCTGACAGGTACAGCGAAGAATCCCCAGTCTATACTTTCCCGTTTCGATTTGAACCAAGAGAAGCAAAAACCACAACAATATGATAGTAAGCAGCAAGTAACAACCAAACCAAATATAACAAAGACATAATAAACCAATCACCAAGACACCAAGATTTCGTGAAAACCCTTCAATGTGAGAGAGTAAAAAACCACGGGACAACAAAAACTCCACTATATCACAGAGTTACAATATGTTCTCCAAATTGGGCCACAAAACAGTGACAAACAACGAGCAACAACAAAATAAGATTGCATAAAGGGAAAGCAGATGGAAAAGCCAATCTATCATCCCTTACAAGTATCAAAATTACCAATTTTGCAGCTCTTTTCACGACAGAGACTGAAGCTGTGCCGCCACCCAATCTCACTCTGTCAGTTCCTAATCCAAGATTGAGATGACGACAATATGCTGTCCCAAAAATCAGCTCATCGATAATAAAAAAAAAACCGAAGCGGGATCTCAATTTGAAGTTGGTTGTTAGGCTGAATTTTACTGCGAAAAAACTTCTCAATCTCTCTTTTTGGCTGGCTGAAAAACTGTTGTGTTTTTTCTGAAAATAACCCCCTAAATAGCTTATTTGACCTCTAAGAATTGGCCTATGGACAAAAATGGTTGGTCCAAAATTGGGCTTTATTTATCCCATAGAAGGGAAAAAGACACCATCACCCACAATTAGGTCATTTTTTCAAATGGAGAAAGTAATCTAGCTTCATAAAATCCTTAATAGTATTGTCGTCTTAGCCAAATAATTTATTTAAAATGTTTGTTATTGAAGATCATTATTTATGTTTTGATAATCAACCTTTAATGCTCAAGAAAGGCATGTATTCATTAATAACCAATTCAAGGAATAAATAGGAACATTGAAAAGGGAGGATAGCTTTACTCCTTATTCGCTCCTTCTCCCTTAGTACTCCTCTTTCACAAATAAGTTTTTAAATGATCTTAAATGACAAATAAATGAATATAATGTAAGATTTATTGCTCATGTAATTTGAGATACTTATTTTGGTCAACTAGCTCTGGCCTAATAAATATCTTTGGAACTATAGGTAAAAATAATGTATAGTGGTACTTTTTTTTAAT
Organism: Solanum habrochaites; assembly: GCA_027704765.1. NCBI lineage: Eukaryota > Viridiplantae > Streptophyta > Magnoliopsida > Solanales > Solanaceae > Solanum > Solanum habrochaites. The sequence continues at coordinate 28,290,368 of JAKWJA010002499.1, read as the reverse complement.
TTTTTGTAAAATAATTAGTATGATAAAATTTTAAATTTTACATATGAAATTTGTTAAGTGTAAAATTTGTTTATTTAGAAAACTGGTTGAATGTATTTGAAAGAAATTATTAACAATGAAATAAAATTATATTTCATGATTTAAGAGTTGAGGTAGAACCTCGTATTAAAAAATAAATTAGTTGACACTATAGTAAATGGAAGAATAATGTATATATAAAAGAGAATTCTAGGTCAGTCTACATGGTGTCATCATAAATTAGAATTTTTTTTAAATTTATTTATTTGTAAAACTAGTCTTCTCCTTTTATGAAAAGTTATTATTTTTATGAAAAGTTGTGAATTTTATGACAAATTGTGATTTTTATAAAAAGTTGTGACTTTAAATAAGAATTGTGACTTTTATGAAAGGATCTTTTCAAAGGATTGTAACTTTTTTTTCAAAGAGTTGTAACTTTTCTAATAAGACACAATAAACATTTGTTTACTCAATTTAATTTTTTATTTTCTATAAATAGAGAAATTTTATGTCACTATTATTTGTAGGGCTTTTTTCCACTATAGGTTAGTCAAATTTAAATACATTAATTAAGCTTTTTATGAAGTTTGGTTTATTCCTCAAAGTTTTCTTTCTCCTATTTCAGGAAACTTAATATTTACTACAAGTCAAAGTGATTCATGTAAATTTGATGTAAAATTTGGTGTTTTTAAGCTCCAACCAACATCAATTTTTACACCAAATTTGATATGTAAATAGTGTAACATCAAATTTGGTGTAACACTATTCATCACACCAAAATTATTCTTTTATAGTTAATATTTTTTCATCAATACAAACTTTTATTAAACATTATATTATTTTTTTTAAATTTTTTTATGTATATTTCTTAATATTATTTTAATACAAAATTTCGTATAACTTATTTTAATTTTTATATTTATACCTTTTTAAAAATTAAATTTATTATGATTGGATATCAAACAACTAATCCTGACAATTATCTCTGCTCATGCTATTCGAAGAAATCGTTTTGACATAAACGAAAATATAAATGACCTAGAACCTAATATAAATTAATGACGCAGAACGCAACTTTTTTTTTGGTGTCACATTTGTTGGCGTTATTAACCACACCATAGGGTTTACACCAATTTTGACTGTAAAATTTAGTGTTTTGGTTGACGATGCCCTCATGACACTTACGTTTTTTAATTGTGAGTAAGATCATTTTTGTGCAGTGTAATCTTTCTTCTCTTTTTGAAAATTTTTTTTTTTTTGATAAGAATAATAACTCTTTTCTTTTGAGTCTTTCAATAAATTTTGGACCCTAAATTGGATCCCGCCACTACAACTATTTTTTTTTTTGAGAAATATGTTAACCAGCAAGTCTTTTTCTTCTTGATTGTTAGAAAATTAAGATTGTGTTTATTATTATTTGTGGATATTTGTTAGTTAAAGTGCTCGCAAAATAATGTTGTGAGCTTAATATGTTATGTGTCAAAATTTGATTAAGGATATTCAGTTGTGAATTCCATTCAGATGTCACCTACTGATTGGTGATAATTGCATTAATTATTTGTAACTGCATTTTATAACCATAACAATAACTATGGTTCAATTCCAAATAAGTTGGGGCGCGGGAGGGGGGGGGGTTGATATAAAACCTAAGGAAAAGTAATGACTATTTTGAGACAATGAGGAAAATCACTTATGATACTAATAATTTTATGGTTATTTTTAACATATACATGATACACCATACTATAATAAAAAAGAGATCGATAGATGTTCATAAGAAAGGAGCTCAATGCCCTCTATTTAAATTTAATTAGTTATGTTCTTATATGGACGTGATGCTCCACTTTATTTGGGGGGAAAACACTTATGATACTAACAATTTTAGGCTCCATTTTAACATATACACGATACAAGATACTATTATAAAAAAGAGATCGATGGAGGTTCATAAGAAGAGAGCTCAATATCCTCTATTTACATTTGGTTAGTTATGTTCTTATATGGACGTGATGCTCCACTTTATTTGGGGGGGAAAACACTTATGATACTAACAATTTTAGCGTCATTTTTAACATATACATGATACAACATACTATAATGAAAAAGATATCCATGGAGGTTCATAAGAAAGGAGCTCAATGTCCTCTATTTGAATTTTGTTAGGTATGTTCTTGTATGGACATAATTCTCCACTTTATTTGGGATGTTGTTGTTCGAATTTTTTTGATCTCTTTTTTAACATTTGATGTTCATTACTTCTGACCAACTATTTCTATGTAGATGTTTTAGACTTTCTTTCTTTTGGTTTATTTTTTTTTTTTTTTTTTATAATAAATTTTTTTTATTTCTTTTCTTATACTTAACATTTCTCTATGATTCCTAATTTTTATATGACGAAAATTAGAAAAATTATAGCATTTTAAGATTTTGAAAAAACTCATCGCCTTAAGAAAAAATATTCTTGTCAATGCAATGTAATCTTAATAAAATAGTTCAATCTCATATAAAAGCAGATAATTTAAAGAAAAAGAAATTTGTAGTCAAACTTATAATGTAAATTGCTTATATAATCATATGAATAAGTACTTGAATAATTGAATGTTTTTTTGTGAGCGATAAACATTATTATTGTATTCAAAGAAAAAAAGATAGATTAGATATAATTTATGAATTAAGGATAAATACAAATTTTGAATCTCATATAATCTTTTTTATTACGTTAAAAAAAAATCGTGGCAGGCTTTTGACTGGATTCTATGACTATAAAAATCTTGAAATGTTGTTATGCACATCTATTTCTTCTAAGATTTTTTTTCTAAATACAATATATTTATGACTAAAATTCAGCGATAGAAAGTAATTTTTATTTTATATCTAAACCTTCAATATAAAGACATCTCATTCAATATTTCTGATTTATCAAGTCAAACTTCACTTAAAGATATGAATTAGATTCATGACATATTTTTTTGATTTAATTAAATAATGTTTGGCCAAAGAAATGCTGAAAAAATAATAATAATGGAGTAATTCAAAATGGACTCTTGGGTTTGGAAATGGTTGTTGATCGTACTGGCAATGCGGCTGCGGAACATATTTGACCCAATGTCGTATTATTAGATTAAAACTTTAGAATAAATAATCAATATGACATATTTTCTTTGTTGTTGTGAATCATCAATTAATCAACTTTTAATAAAATATCAGATATTATTTAAAAATAACAGTCCATTTATAATACAGTGTATACAAGTATTCATATTTTTGACTTAATAAAACATAAAATATAAGAAACGGCTAAATAAGACATTTATTTTTGTAAACAAACTTATTATAATATACCTTTTACAAAAAGACACTCGATTAAATTAATTACTTATCGAGTAAATAGTTTATGCTATTTTTGTTTCTCTTTATCTTAACAAAACAATAATGCGGACTTTTTGTGATTTTTTACCCACTAATCTGTCTTTTTTTCATGGATAATAATAGAAATTTGTAAACTATTACCAAAAGCCACCTAACTCTTAACCAATTTCTTGAATTATTGCATACATTTGACAATTTAAGGAGTATCCATATTTAAAGTTTATAATTTTTTTAGTGAATTTAAATTAATTTTTATTCTATTTATTTTTCATCTGATTAAAAATTTACTTTATCACTAGATTTTCAACTATCCTTTTATAAATTCAATATGTTTCTATATGTAAATATAAAACATACCTCTAAATTCGCTTCGATGTAACAATCATTATTAGTAAATTAATTAGTGGAGTATTATTTTAAGATCACCCACTTTTTTTCTTGCTTCTACCTACCACCTAAAGCCAACTCCAATTTGAAAACAGCCTTCTATCTTTTCTTTGTTAATTGATTTTTTTGAACTTTACCAAACATTAAGTCTAAGGGTTGTTTGGTTAGAGATATTATGAAAGACATAATAACATCACAAAAATCCACTTAAGAGTATACAATAATTATGGATGAAATAGAAAAAAAAAATATTCCTATAGTAACTAATATAATGTTTGATTAATTGTATCATAAATTAAGAGAAGTGCTAAATGACCAGAAAAATATGGTCAGAATTTAGCCAGAATAATGAAAAAACTATTCTCCAAAATAAAATTAACTTGTGATATTTTTCAAAAAAGTATGATTCATTAAGTAATTTTTATACAATTAATTTTCTGGTCCCATGCTTTCTTACTCCTTGACTTTTTTGTCTCTTTCTTATAAAAAAAGAGAATATGGGTGATAATACATAACATATTTTTTAAGCATTTAAATTGTTAAAAGTCATTCTATGAATGAAACAATCAGAAGAAGTTATTTTATGTATTTGTGAAACTTCATCATGTAAAATATTTTTTTAATAGCATAAACGAAATCATAATTTCTGGAAAAAAATCATAATTTATTTTTCTTTAATTGTCAAATTCTGTATGCATATTAATTAAAAATACCTATAGTTTTTTTTGTAATAGCTCAGTTTAAATACACCCTCTATTATTGCAAATTTAAACATTTATAACTTTAATGTACTATAAGACATATACAATTACACCCTCCAACTAATTTTTTACCATACTAATTATATAAATAATTATTAAATAACAAACTGAAATATAATAAAAAAAAATGTTTTTTGAAAGTTATTCTTACAAATTAATTAGTTCGATACTTATCAGTAATAAAAAATTTATGATTTCTATCGTATGTTTTGATGTTTATCAATATAAGTTGGTTTTGAGTTTTGCATGACTTTTTAAATATTTTCAAAAATTTTAAAAACAAAAAATAAATTACAAACTTATTTAGTATATGTATTTTTAATTATTTGAACACAACTTATAAACTATTAGTTAGAACTCATATTAATATATACCTACTGTATAGTTCACACATTATCAAGTCAACATAATATATAGGTTGCAAAACATCAATAGTTCAATAGATTGGTTTGTTAAAAGGTCGACATGATGAAAATATATGCTTTCTTAATAATATTGTGAATACTTGCATCTCTAAGGTTTTCGAGTTTTGATTGTCGTTATTACATAAGTTAGATATATGTTAAAATATTCAAATAAATAGCCTACATTTATATTTAAACATAATAATTTGATAAAATTATATACTTTTCTATTAATAACAAAGTAGTATTAAGGAGCTATAAGTTCTCAAATTGACATAATATATTGTGGATTCCAGACTATAATTAACATTAACATATTACTCTCAGGGTTACAGCAATCTGCAATATAAGTAAATCAAATAATGGATTTTTGAAATTTACAATTGAATGAATTAATGCCTTAATACGATTTTTTCACTAATTATTACTGTTTATACAATCGTGTGGTTTTTCTTTTAGAACAATAATAACATATCTTGGACTTAGATAGTTTAAATACTATTATAATAATGTATTTTCATAGTGATGCCTGAATTTAGAAAGTTGATTTTTTATTATATCCTGTCTTAAATCAAGGTGTGACTACTCTCTTTTTAAATATAATACTACATTGATATATATAGAATAATCAAATAAGATAGCATAATATTTTTTTCACATTCAGTACTATACAATGTGTTTGTTTGATCTTCATGATAATAAATATTGTGCAAATTTATGTGAATTATTAATCGGAGAAAACAATTTGATATGCTCCTTACGTTTTTTGTCACACCCAAAAGGTCCGCGACTGTCAACCCACACTTACCCTCCTATTTGAAGCGAACCAACCAATCTAAACCCTGACATTTCAATAGAATATCAACAGAACAAGTACTGGCGGAAGACTTTCAACGCCGTTAATAAAAACCAATTCAATAACTTCTAAAATTCAACATCTATTATTTTCCCCCATTTTCCCCAAAAATCTGAAAGTCATCACTACAGAGAACATCTCTGATCAAATACTAAACTAAGAGTATTCTAAGAAGCTCAAAATAACAAAAGCTTAGTCCTCCGGAACTTCAAGTCATCAAGACGTGAGGAAGAAGATCCAGCCAAGCTAGGAATAGTGTATCTCACCCCTGAAAATCCGGTGTAATTAAGACTGGCTAGAGTTTTGCGGTTTAGTTGAAGACGACGGTATGTTTTGGTTTCAACCCACATATAACAAAGAAAGAAACATACAAGTAGGGGTCCATTACAAAACACGAGTACTGATGAGGTTCATCGCCAACTCAAAATAGAAAAAGTATATATCAGATACCTATCATAATCACTATAGAGTACTCAACAGTAGTCAACAACAATTCATAATCCGTTATAAGTTCACCGCGGGCCAGTTCACACATGAGGACTCAAGTCAAGCCTTAATACCATACTCATTTGGGATTAGGTTTCCTTATTTGAGTATTTAACTCTTTCAAGATTCATTATCTTATTCCTCTTTGCGGTCGTGACACGTCCCGCTCCCTACTACTATTGGTCGGTACGTGACACTCCGATCCCCAATTTTACGTGTCGGTTCGTGACACCCTATCCCCTAATTCTACGTTTCGTTCTTGACATACCCCGGTCCCCCTATTCTACGTGTCGGTTCGTGACACAACATACCCGATCCCCTAATATCTACGTGTCCGGTGTCGTGACACCGACCCGATCCCCTAATACTAGTGTCGGTTCGTGCACCCCTGTCCCCTAATACTACTGTCGGTTCGGACATGAACCCGCTCTCACTAATGCTCATTCTATTAATTCATCAATCCTTCTTTTATACCACGCATCATCACAACCCCATTCTTAAGTTCATCAATCCTTCTTTTATACTAAGGGCATCATCTTAACAAGGGGTTATCAGATTTGGGATGCATAGCTTCATCATTGCTTATTTAATCACAATTGTATTAATCACATTCATATCAGCCATACATTAACACATAGAGACTTTTACAATACAACTCAACAATAGCATTCGCTATTAAGAGTTTACTACGAATACATGAAAAACGCAATACCTACCTCCACCGAAGAATTGCGATCACAAGCTATCTTCTCAAAATCCTGGCTATCCTCTTCGTTTCTTCTCTCTCTACTCTGGCGTTCTCCCTCTCTTTCTGTTCTTTTCTTTTTCTTATTCAAACCCTCTTTCTTTTACCCTAATAAGCAATATAATAAGTATAAAGATGGCAATAATACCCACTATTAACTTAAGGTTACCTCTTTTAAAATTTTTAAAAACCCTCAAGTCATTAGACTTATTACTTAACCCCACTACTTCATAATAATCACGAAATAGTCCAAAAACGCCCCTTAATTTAATTAACATAAATCCACCCAGCCTGGGATTAGCGCAGCCTGTGACGGGCGTCGTGCCTGCGACGGTCCGTCCTGCTGCTCCGTCACAACTTTCAGAAACTTGATTCTAGTTAATGGCCTGTGCGGTCCCCGTCGTGGACATGGCGTTCCGTCCTGCATTCGGTCGTGACGTTTAGAGAGTCGATCTGAGTAACCCCAATTTTCAGCTTCTAATTTGTTTTTGGAACGAGAACCCCCCCTCCTCGACGGTCCCCCCGTCGTGCCCCTGACGTCCCGTCGTGGGGTCCGTCTTCTCCCTCACCAGTTTTTCAGAAAATAAAATCTGCTGCTCAAAACGACTAAACAGGTCGTGTACAATAGATACCAATTTACCCTCTTCTCCTCGAACGATCACGAGAAAGAAAAATAATAAGAGTGAAAGGAGACCCCTGAATCCTGTAAACAGTGTGGGTATCTTTCTCATCAATATCAGTCCTCCTTCTCCAAGTGGATTCTGCAACCTATCCGATTCTTCCTTGCACCTTAATGGATGCAATCTCCCTCGATCCACTTGCGAACTTCCTCTATCTAAAATGCACAGGCTCCTCCTCTAAATAGTTCTCATCAAGCAGAACTGTATCCCAACGAATGAATGTAAGTTCCTCCATCCCCATGGTACCTTTTCAACATAGACACAGCCAAGAAACATGAAATACTGGATGCACTCCTGACAGCCCTGAGGCAAGGCTAATTCATAATCCACCTCCCCTACTCGCTTCAGAACTTCAAAGGGTCCAATATAACCTTGGTACTTAGCTACCTCCCCTACTCCGGGTTCGTACCACCCAAGGTCTAAACCGTCGAATGCATCAAACCAACCAATGGGACGAACTACATCTCCTCCCCTACAACTCTTCCAAAGAGCCATACAATACTTGAGTGAATAGCTATGATTGTACGAAACTCCGCTAATGGTAAGAAGTTATCCCAAGGACCACCGAATTCTATCACACAGCTCGAGCATATCTTCCATACTGGAATCTTTCGCTTTCGGTCAGACTGTCCCACGGTCTGAGGGTTAAATGCAGTAACTAAGAAGTCCAACCTATACCCTAATCCGCGTTCCAATGTTCTCCAAAACTTAGAAGTACACTGCGTACCTCTATCGATATGGATGGACAGTGGAAACTCCTGGCACCGAAACATTTCTTGAGATTTAGAGTCTGGCTAATTCCTGCATTTTATCACCCTTACCGGAATGATTAGTCAGACTAGTATAATCTGTCCACAATTACCCAAATAGAGTCAAACTTGCCCATGGCTTTGGAAGACAACCACGCATCCATTAAAATTCTCCTCTCCGTCCCACTTCCATTCAGGAAGTGGGCATTCGCTGAAGTGTTCCTCGCCCGGGCCCCTGGTGTTTCATAACTTTCCTTTTGCTGACAATTTGGACATTTGGCAACAAACTCAACTGTCGCGCTTCATTCTACTCCCAATGTTGCCTTAGGTCACGGTACATCTTGGTTGCACCAGGATGTATAGATATCCGGAACTATATCCTCTGTAAGAATGTGTGGATCAAATCATCAACACGGGGTACACATCCCTCCCTTAATTCTCAACACCTCCTCCTCCATTATTACTTCTTTAGCCTCTCCTCTGCAACACTTATCTCGGATTCGGCTTTAGTTTCTCGTCATCAAACTGTTTCCCCTGGATCTTGGCAATAAAAGAAGATCTCGCCTCCCACTGGCCAACATCCTCCCTTCTCATCCTTACTTCTACCCTCATAAGTCATTAGCCAAGAGTCTGAACCTCTCTAGACAATGGTCGTCTGAAACTGTCAGTGGGCTTAAACTACCCATGCCCCTGCTTTTCTATCTACTTAAGCATCTGCTTACAACATATAGCTTTCCTCCGCCGGATGATACCAGATAGAACATCATATCCTGCATTAAGTTCCATCCACCTCCTCTGTCTCAAATTCAATCTCAATTCACATCCTTCTTAGTAAAGACATATGTAGGATACGATGATATCCGTATATACTTTTCACACTTAACCCCATTAGATAGTGCGCTGCTTAATGCAAACACACCACCAGCATCCCACTCTAAATCGTGGTCGGATTTTATGTTCATGCACCTTTAATTTTGCCCTCCGAAGCATAAGCAATTATATTCTTCTCTGCATTCGCACTGCACCCAACCAGAATACGATGCATCAGCAATAACAATGAGTTCTTACCTCTACTGGCAAGGTAATGATGGTGCGGTAGTCAAAAAAGGTCTTGAGTTTCTGAAAGCTTTTCCTCACATTCATATTCCCCATACAATGAAACATTCTGCTTAGTCCAGTTCTCAATTGGGAAGCATAGAAGAGGAATGCCCTTGACAAATCTACGGTAGTAACTGCTAAACCAACAAAAGCTTCTTATTCTGACACATTCGTTGTCTTACCCAATTCCTTCACTACTTACTTCGATCTTAAGAAGGATCCACCATCACTCCATCCTAGAAACCACGTGCCCGCAAGAAGGACACTTGAATCTAGCGCAAAACTACACTTGGAGATTTGGCATAAAGCTTTTTATATCCCTCAACATTTCCAACACAATTATCAAATGCCTCCTCATGTTCCTTCCTTACTCTTGGAGTATATCGTAATAATCATCAATAAATACGATCACAGAAGAGATCCAGATATGGCTTAAAAATCAATCCCGTTCATCAGCCTCATGAAAGCAGCAGGGGCATTTTCCGTGTAGTCCAAAGGACATTACCAAGAATTCATAATGCCCATACCTGTTCTGAAAATTCAGTCTTTGGCACACTACTGCCCGTATTTTTCAATTGAGTTGATGATAACCAGACTCAGTCGATTTTCGAGAAGACAAAGCCCTTGTAAACTGATCGACAATCATCATGCTAGTAAGAGGATACCTGTTCTTTAAACATTACTTTATTTAGTGCCGTAGTCTAGCACATCCGAAGACTCCATCTTCTTCTTCATCACAAACAAACAGGAGCACCCCAAGGGGATGGCACTTGGTCCGAATGAAACCGTTGCTCAACAACTCTTGAAGTTGGGCCTTTAACTCTCTAACTCAGCGGGAGCCATTCTAATAGGGGGATAGAAATGGGGCCGAAGTACTTGGTTCAGATCGATTGCCGAAGTCAAGTATCCTCTCTCCGGTGGCATACCAGGAGGGCGCAGGAAACACATCTAACAACTCGCGACAATCGAAACCGACTCAATTGAAGGTACTTGGGTGTATCATCCCGGATGTGTTGCCAAGAAAAAGCAAAACATTCCCTTACTAACCATTTCTCTTAGCACGAAGAAAGGAGACGATCGAACCAGATTGGGTGAGTGTAGTCGACCCTCCCACACTAACGGATCTGTCCCCAGGCTTTGCTAACATCACACACAACAGTTTTACGTACAATCCAAGATTGCAAAATTTGGAGGAAAAATCCAAGTCATACCCAGAAGTTACTCAAAATGCAACCATTTCTAAGATAACCCAGTCTACAATATAGTTGCTTCCCCACAAAAGTCACCCAGACAAAGGACCTATATACAACCTTTTCACTCAGCCACAGACTCACCCACCGAGTTGAAACACGAATAGGCATGTCAAAATTCACAATGTAATTAAGACCGGTAGAAAATGAGGTAAGATACTAGAATGTGGAGCCAGGATCAAATAATATCCAGAAGCCATGGCATCACAACGAATATTACCTGTGAGACAGCAGCTGATGCCTCCGCTTCAGACGCGTCCAGGGAAAGCGTAACAATGGGCCCTATCATCTTTTCTGCCGTGCCTCTACCATGTTGTGCTGTATGGCTCCAGTTTTGCCCGTTACCCACCTCGACCTTTTGGTGACCACCATTACCATCGCCACCGCATTCTCCGAATAACGGCCTCTACCAGACCAAAACCTCTCCTCTAGATATTGGGGGTCCTATAACTCTGTTTGGATCAATTCCTCCAATATGTCCCAGTCTCCCCACATCCATAACACTCTCTGAGTCAGCATGTCCTCAGAGAGTGTTTACCGTTCTGAGGTACCCCAACTCAGTCTGTAGTGAAGACTGAATTGGTCGGACGATAACATCCTTAACCCGTCCTCTAGAGTAGAACCATTAAACTCACTCCCTTTCGAACCTTTTTGATGTCGATGCCATGGTGAAGTCATCTGGCTTCACTTCCTTCCACCTACTATCACTAAGTCTACCACTATCTTGAAAGTATTGTTGCGTAGCCGCTAACTGCAAGGCTGAAATCCGCAATTCTGACCTCAACCCTTCACAAAACGGCGAATCCGCTCTTGTGGACTGAAACAAAGTTGAGTGGCCCATACCTGATAATGCGGAACTTGGCCTCATATGCCAGTACCTACATCCCTCCCTTGCTCTAGGCTCAAGAACTCATCTCTTTTCCTATCCCTCAAAGTCCGGGGTAATATATTTTTTTTGTTTTCGCATGAAACAAGCAGAGAATGATGCCCAGATTCGGGCCCCCCTTGAACAGACTGAGTAGGTTTCATTTCAAGAACTTACTGAAAAGTTCATAGCTGATCACTTGTCATATAGGCCTGGGTCAACGGAAAACGTGACAATTATTTCCAATAGGCCCATCCATAGGGGGCTGGGAGCCAGTGGTAGGGTAAGGCTGCATGTTGTAGCCGGGTGGGTCCTGTTTGGAACGTGAGGTGTTGGTGTCATTAAGAACACGGAGGCGTCTGGCCCTGATCAGATAACCCGCAAGATAAGCAGAACTGATTGATCATCCTGGGTATGTGGGGTGGCAATCCTTCATTCTGCACTTGTTCATCATTTTCCCCTTCCTCACCCTCTCTACCATCTTTCCTCAGTCGGTGGAGGAGTCACCGCCCTATACACCGATGGGGCTAGGTGCATCGTCCTCCTTCCTCTAGAGGACGTCCTCCCACGGCCCCCCCGCTGTCCACGCCTCTTGTCAACTATACTTCCCTCTCTGAGCTCAGCCCCATGGCTGGCTAATATCGCTTCTTGTCTTGCCGATGTTGGTGGTTGGCGCAGTCGTATTTCTCTAGTTCTAACCATCTGCTAAATAGAGTGAAGATTTCAGTCACCAATTTGTTCACCTATAACCATTGATTCATTAATACCACACGAAAGAAGAAAAGAAAGATGGAGTTTTCCTAAATCTTATAGCCTCTGCAAAAGAAAGTAAAGGCGTCCTCTACCTTTCCCTAAGCTCTACTAACTGTTCTTGTGTGTGAGACCAAGGAACGCTAAATGCTCTGATACCAAGTTTGTCACGACCCAAATGGTCCGCGCCGGCACCCACACTTACCTCCGCTATTGAGCGAACCAACCAATCTAAACCCTGACATTGCAATAAATTATCAACAGAAAGTAAATGCGGAAACTTAAACTCGTTAATAAAAATCATTCAATAACTTCTAAAATTCAAACATCTATTATTTCCTCCTTCCCCAAATCTGGAAGTCATCACTACAAGAACATCTATGATGACAGAAGTACTAACTAAGAGTATTCCTAAGAGCTAAAATACAAAAGCTAGTCCATGCCGACTTCAAGGCATCAAGACAGAGGAAGAAAGAATCCAGTCCAAGCTCAAAGCGTTAGCTCACCCTGAAATCCAGATTACTTAGACTGGCTATAGGTGGCGGTTTTGAGTTGAAGAGCGAGTCGGTATGTTTGCTGCAACCACATATAACAAAGAAAAGAAACCTAACAAGTAGGGGTCAGTACAAAAACACGATACTGAGTAGGTATCATCGCCAACTCAAATAGAAAACAATAGTTCAGATAATATCATAATTACAACTATAATACTCAACATGTAGGCACAACCAGTTCTCTAATCATTTATAATACCACGTAGCCGAAGTTCACCATGATGACTCAAAGCCGCAATACCATACTCATTTGGGATTAGGTTCATTTATTTGAGTATATTAACATCTTTCAGATTCATGATCTTTATTCCTCTTGTGTCGTACGTGACACTATATTCCGCTCCCCTACTACTATGTGTCGGTACGTGACCTCCGATCCCCTATTTTACTGTCGGTTCGTGACAACCCTATCCCCTAATTCTACGTGTCGGTTCGTGACACCCGGTCCCCCTACTTTCTACGTGTCGGTTCTTGACCAACCCCCGATCCCCTAATTCGACGTGTCGTGCGTTGACACCCGTCCCCTAATACTACGTTCGGTTCTGACACCTGACCCGGTCCCCCCTAAGACTACGTGCGGTTCGTGGAAACCCTCTCCACTAATCTCATCTATTATTCATCAATCCTTCTTTTTTACCAGCAATCATGCAACAACCCCATTACTTTTAGTTCATCAAGCCTTCCTTTTTATACGAATGCCTCATCATTAACAGGGGTTAATCAAGATTTGGTATTCAATTACTTCATCATTCTATTTTATATCACAATTGTATAATCACATTCATACAATCAACTACAATTAAGCACATAGAAACTTACAATACAACCCAACCCATATCATTCGCAATTAATAGTTTTACTACGATAGCATGAAAACCATAACCTACCGCCACCGAAGGAATTAGCGATCAAACACGCTATCTTCTTCTCAAAATCCTTGCTATCCTCTTCGTGTTCTTCTCTCTTACTCGTCTCCTCTCGTTCTGTTCTTCTTTTTCTTATTCAAACCCTCTTTCCTTTTTACCCTCAATAGCATATAATTAAAGTAAAAGATGGCAATAATAACCCACTAATTAACTTAAGGTTACCTCTTTTAACCCTCAATGTATTGACTTATTAACATTAACCCACTAACTTTATAATTAAATCAGGAAATAGTCGAAAACTCCCCCTTACTTTAATTAACATAACACCGACCCACAGACCCAGGCCCTGGGATTACGCAGCCTGTGCGGGCCGTCGTGCTGGACGGTCCGTCCGCTGCTCCTCCGTCACAAAGTTCAGAAACTTGATTCTAGTGAATGGCCTGTGACGGTCCGTCGTGGCCATGGCGTTCCGTCCTGCATCCGTCTGAAAGTATGAGAGAGTCGTCTCCGTACCCAAATTTTTCAATTCTAAGTGTTTTGAAAGAGACCCCCTTCGACGGTCCATCGTGCCCATGACGGTCCGTCTTGGGGGGTCCGTCGTCTCACCAGTTTTTTTCAGAAATAAAATTTGCTGCTTCAAAACGACTAACAGGTTCGTTACATAGATACAATTTACCCATCGTTCGTCCCGAACGATCACACTGATAAGAAAATAATAGAGTGAAGGAGTACTGATCTGTCAACAGGTGTGGGTATTCTTTCTTGGCATATCAGCCTTCCTTCTCCCATATGGATTCTTCAACAGTCCGATTCTTCCATTGCACCCTTAATGGATGCAATCTCCCTCGAATTCTCAACTTGCCGACTTCTCTATCTAAAAATGGCAACATGCTCCTCTCCCAATAAGATAAGTTTCTCATCAAGCAGAACTGAATCCCAACGAATGTGTAGTTTCCCTCCCATGGTACCTTTTGCAAACATAGAACACCCCATGAATACTGGATGGCACTCCGACAGCCTGGCGGCAAGGCTAATTCATAATCCACCTCCCCTACTCGCTTCGAACTTCAAAGGGTCCAATATCCTTGGAACTTAGCTTACCACCATCCCCTACTCGGTTCAGTACCCCAAGGTCTAACCTCGACTTCATCAAACCAACCAATGGGATACCTACAATCTCCTCCATATACAAACGCTCAAAGGAGCCATATCAATACTTGAGTGATAGCTAGTATTGTACGATAACTAACTCCGCTAGGGTAGAAGTTTAGCCCAATGACCACCGTAATTCCTATCACACATTCTCGAAGCATATCTTCCCAATACTTGAATCGTTCGCCATCAGCACTGTCCATCTGCGGTCTGAGGGTTAATGCAAGTACTAATGTCCAACCTAGTAACCCTATTCCTCCGCGTGCAATGTTCCCAAACTTAGGTAAGTAAACTGGTCACCTTCTATCTGATTGATGGGGGGGGACAGTGGAAACTCCATGCAACCGAACATTTCTGAGATTAGAGTCTGGCTAAGTTCTCTGTCATTGTACGTCACCTTTAACCGTGAATGAAATGAGCAGGACTTAGTAATCTGTCCACAATTCCCAAATAGAAGTCAAACTGCCCAATGTCTTTGGAAGACCAACCACGAAGTCCATTGCAATTCTCTCCCCTTCCATTTCAGGAAATGGCATTCTCTTAAGTGTTTCCTCCGGGCGCCCTGGTTGTTCATATACCTTACTTGCTGACAATTTGGACATTTGGCACAAACCTCAACAGGTCGCGTTGGTTCTTCATTCGACTCCACCAAAAGTGTTTGCCTTAGGTTCACGTACGTCATCTTGGTTTCACCAGGATGTATAGAATATCCGGAACTATGAATCTCTGTAGAATAGTGTGGATCAATCATCAACACGGGGTACACATCCCTCCCCTTAAATTTCAAAACACCCTTTTCCCTCCTCCATTATTACTTCTTTAGCCTCTCCTCGCCCCTTTCTTCGATTCGGCAGTTTCTCGTCATCAAACTGTTTTCCCCTTGATCTTGTCAAGAAAAGAAGATCTTCCCCCCCACCTGGCCAACAATCCTCCCTTCTCATTTACTTCTAACCTCATAGTCATTAGCCAAGCTCTGAACCTCTCTATGACAATGGGCGTCTGAAACTTGTAAGTGGGCTACACTAACCCATTGCTCCTGCTTTTCTACTTAAAGCATCTGCTACAACATTAGCCTGCCCCGTATGAATCAAGATAGGTAACATCATATCCTGCATTAGTGCCCATCCACCTCCTCTGTCTCATCACAAATTCTCTCTGAGGTAAGACAAATACTGTAGTAACGATGATCCGTATAGACTTCACACTTAAACCCCATATAGATAGTGCCTTCCATTGCTTTAATCGCAAACCCCAACCGCAGCCAACTCTAAATCGTGGGTCGGATAATTATGTTTCATTGTAGCACCTTTATTGCCTCGAATCCATAAGGCAATTACATGCTTCTCTTGCATTAGCACTGCCACCCAACCATGAATAAGAATGCATCACAATAAAACAATGAAGTTCTTACCCTCTCAGTGGCAAGGTAAGGATAGGTTCTGTAGTCAAAAAGGTCTTGAGTTTCTGAAAGCTTTCCGCAAACATTTCCTCCGACCATACCATGGACTTCTGTTAGTCGTTCGTCATCTGTGGAAGCAATAGAAGAGATCCCTTGACAAGCGCGGTAAGTCAACTGCTAAAACCAACAAGCGTCTTATTTCTGACATAACATTAGTAGGTCTACCCTTCTCTTCACATCTTCAACTACTCTACTTTGTCTTAGAAGGGATCCACCATCCCTCCATCCTTAGAAAACCACGGCGCCCAAGAAGGACACTTATCGAGCCAAAAACCCCCTCTTCCCCCCCCCCACCCTTGGAGAATTTGGCATAAAGCTTTTATCCCTCAACATTTCCACACAATCTCAAATGCTCCTCATGTTTCCTTCTTACTCTTTAGTATACTCAGTATATCATCAATACATACGATCACAAAGAGATCCAGATATGCTTTAAATCCCGTTCCTCAAGCATGAAGCAGCAGGCTTCGTTATGTTCCAAGGACATTACCAAAATTCATAATGCCCATACCTGTTCGAAAAGCAATCGTTGGCAACATCTACTTCCCGTGATTTTCACTTGATTGATACCAGACCTCAAGTCGATTTTCGAGAGAGCACAGCACTTGTAACTGATCGAACAAATCATCAATGCGAGGAAAGGATACCTGTTCTTAACAGTTTACTTATTTAGTTGCCGGTAGTCTATGCACATCCAAGACTCCCATCTTTCTTCTTCTTCACAAAACAAAACAGGAGCCCCCAATGGGATGACTTGGTCTAATGAAACTTTGCCTCACACTCTTGGAAGTTGGGCCTTTAACTCTCTTAACGCAGCGGGCGCCATCTATAAAGAGGGGGTATAGAAATGGGGCTAGTATTGTTCAAGATCGTGCAAAGTCAATATCTCTTCCGGTGGCATACCAGGAAGGTCACAGGAAACACATCAAAACTTTCGCGGACTATCGAAACCGACTCAATTGAAGGTACTTGGGTAGTATCACCTGAGGTGTCCAAAAAGCTAAATTCCCTTACTACCCCATTCTCTTAGCACGACGAAAGAGACTATACGAACCAGATTGGAAGTGTAGTCACCCTCCCACACTACGGATCTCTCCCAGGCTTTGGCTAACATCACAGTTTTATCGTTACAAAATCCAAGATTGGCAAAATTTGGAGAAATCCAAGTCATACCCCAGAATTCCATCAAATCAACCATTTCTAAGATAACCAATCCATCATGATATTGCTTCCCCACAAAAGTCACCGACCAGACTATACACCTTTGCACAACTACACAGACTCACCCACCGGAGTTAGAAACACGAATATGCATGTCAAGCAATTCACAATGTAAATTAGACGGTAGAAATTGAGGAAATACAATGAAAATGTGGAGTCCAGGATCAAATAATACCGAAGCCATGCAATCAACAAACCGAAATATTACCTGTGATAACAGCATCTGATGCCTCCGTTCAGACTCGTCCAGGGAAAGCCGTAACATGGGCCCTTCACTTGCTTCCGTTGCCTCTCTACCATGTTGTGCTGTAGTGGCTCAGTTTGCCCGTTACCTCGCCCGGTTTGTTGAACACCATTACCTCGGCCACCGCATTCCTCACTCGAATAACGTCCTCTACCATGACCACCTCTACTCTAATATTGGGGTCTATAACTCTGTTTGGACAATTCCTCCTAATATGTCATCTCCCCACATCCATAACACTCTCTGGAGTCAAGCTAGTCCTCCTCAGAGAGTGTTGACCGGTCTAGGTGGACCCCCCCACCTACGTCTTTAGTGAAGACTGAATTGGTCGGACCGAGTAACCTCCTGAACCCTGTCCTCTAGAGTAAGAAACCATTAAAACTCACCTCCCTTTCGAAACCTTGTTGATGTCGATGCAATTGGTGAAGTCATCTGGCTTCACTCCTTCCACCTCTATCCTAAGTCTAACCACTTCTTGAAAGATTTTGCCGTAGCCGCTTCCTGCAAGGCTTAAATCCG